>JANFOE010000947.1:0-492500 GCA_025667525.1 Glebionis coronaria | reverse complement strand
TTCAGTCACGGAAACCTAGACAAATAATACTCGTATTAGACTCTTGTCCAATGATTTTATAAAAACAATGGCTATGTATATATAATTACATTATAAGTATGATGATGATCAAGTGGGATTTTATCTCTTCATACACATTATAGTGTTATGTGTTAGTCAAATTTTTTACTAGTTATACTAGTTTCAACTTATTTATATATTGAGGCCCAATAAGCCCATTAAAAGCCCAATACATCATATTAGTCCATTTATACTTTTAATTCAAGGCCTATACTCATATGTTGGGCCCAAGTGGGTTAAGCCGATGAGTAAGTCCATTAGTGTTTAGCCAAGCTAGTTGGGCTAGTGGTCCAATAAGGCTACTTTGGCCCGTTAATGTCCATAAGTTATAAAGCTCGGGTTTTATCGGTTTTTACTTGTAAAATGTACTTATATATCAGTAGATGAGTTATAAAAAGTTTACATTAGACGTGTCCGACCGTCTATGTTTTATTTGGCGAAAACGTTAATCTTTCGGTTTTAACCGAAAAGACATAAAAGGCATATATATAGTTTTATAACTTTAGAAAACATTTGAGTTTGTATTTTTATAAAAATTCCATACTTATTTTTCTAATTATATAACTTATTTTATAAGTATTATCATAAGTTAGTGGGTTTTACATATGTATTTTATAATAGTATTACTTGAGTGCTCATTTTATATTATATACTTTTATTTCTAAATCTGATTATCAAAATCACTTTCACCATTTTTGACATATCTTGAGTTCTACAAGGAGATAGAAGCTCAAATTTGGGCAGGACAAACTAAATAATATGTGCTACAAATAACTCCGTTTTAGCTACTGCTCAATCATCCTCTAAGTATCCCTAATAATTCGTCCAAAATAGACTATACCGATTTGAACCTTAATAGTATTTTGATCATATCTTGCTCATTTTATTGATTCGATTGAGTGGCCAACTCTCCACATATGTAAAAATCATATATCTTACTGTATATTCAATAATCCAAGCCATTTTATCAGGTTATCATATTGTTACTTACTGTTTTATACAACCTATAATTTTAGTCAAGATTTTAATATCTTTACATGTAGATTTTAGTCTTTTTAACCAAATCTATCAACACAAAATCCCCACATAATACTTTGATCATCATTCATCATCATATACATATACATTTTTGAAGAAAATACATGATTACATTTATAAAATAACAAGGTGATAGAAAGAAATAATCTTGTACCAACCAATATGATGAAAGGTTAAGGTTTTTGATGAACTAGACTTGTTTTTTGGTAACCATTCTTATGAAATAGCAAGACCACTTTGAGATCACCAAGAGTATGTATACATATTCAAAAATCAGCCCTACACCTTCTTGAAATCAGCCTTAAAACTCTATGGAAACTCCTTTTCACATGTTATAATCACCTCCAATCTTCATCTTTTCAAGTGCGCTTCAACATATGTTGATTATAGCCTTTGTTTATGGTAAAAATTTGATGAAAATGGTGATATTAGGGTGGATATGGACGTTCATAGAGAGAGAGAAAGGGATATGGAGAAAATTTTGCTAGATTTGCATGTGTGTGAGTTGAATATGAAAAAGAGTTAGTGGTTTTTGAGGTTTTGGTAATTTTTGGTAAAGTGTATGGGACAAGTGTCCTAGCACTTTGTAAATATGTGACACAAAGAGTGGTGTTGGCTTGTTGAAATCAGGTCATGAGTCTATTTTCAAACACGAGTGTCGGTTTTGTAAACAGAATTGTTTAGATATGTCAAAATAGTTTTACAAGTAAAAGGGGTAAAACTGTCCGGTTTTTATAACACGAAGGTGTGTCGGGAAGAAGGTATTAGAAGTAATATTTTTGAATGAAACTTAAACTGAGTCTTCTTCATATTATATGTGAGTTTGTGACAAAGTTTCGTCGAAATCGGACAAGTCTAGATAGGATAAATTGGTGTGTACATTTGGAGTGTACATGCTGATTGGTATTTTGGACATGTAGTTCAATAATTATGTGGCGTGAGTTGAGTATTCACTATTGGACATGGTGATTTACTCAAGTGTTAAGTCATTATATAAATGACTTAGTTACTGGTCCGAGGGAAGTAAAATGATAATTTGACTTGCGTTGACTTGGCGTCTTAAGACGGGTCAATATCGTGAGTGCAAGTGTTTAAAAGAATGGTGTTGAATAAAAGGGTATAGTAATAACATTTGTATTGTATATTTTTCGGGATTGTCTTGATTTTGTAATTTTGATTTTTATATTATTTAAGTATGATTTATACTTAAGTCGATTTTTATCGAACGCGCCTTATTTGGTAGGTTACGGTTTTCGTGTTTAAACGGGCATTACTAATAGTCGGTGATCGTCTCATTACCACTACTGGCTAAGGTGAGTCTATAGCCTCGCTTTTTACATATTTAATTGTTTTATAAAACCCGCGAGGGAGATAACATGCTTGTTTATTAAAATAAAGGGTACAACGAGAAGTTGCAGAAACCCTACTTATTAGAAAAGTGTGGGTACAACGAGGAGTTGTGGAAACCCTATTAATGGGTGCAACGAGAAGTTGTAGGAACCCTATTTACTTGAAAAGTATTTATTGAAATTGAAAGGTACAACTATAAGTTGTGGTAAACTCATGATTGTTTTAAAATTGAACACAAGAAACTTAATTGTATGTTTAGATGAAAGTTATTACATATGTTTGTTTAGCCTTAAAAGACCCATGAATCGTGAATTGTTAATCGAAGTAACGCTAATGCTATGGATAGATTTATCGGGGTTACGCCCAGTCCGGTCGCGACTTAGCTCTCGCGTGGTGTTGTGATGCACTAGTAATGAAACATCGATGCATTGTATTAAGAGAAATATACGCACTTGGCTAGGTGTGTTGGGCTGAAATAAATATATGTTAACGTTCAATGTCACGAGACTTATGTAATGACACGATAATTATGTCCGTACAACATAATTGTCTTTGATAAATTATTAACCATGGAAGGTTATTTTTGAATACTTGTGTTCTCTTTATTTAAATTAAACTCTATAGATTCACTTGGCAAATTTTGTTGACTTTTTAACATGTTTTATCTCAGGTCCATATAGAAGGTACTCGAGGAAGGCGGTTTCGTGAAGCTTGCTTATTGAAATGTTTTGGCCCGCTTTTATAAATTATATCCATTCAAATAATTTTTACCATTTACTAGGTTTTGTAAACTTGAAAGTTATCTGGGACTGTGAATGAAATTGTACTTTTATTGAATGAAAATGAATGGATGTTTATTAAAACGACTTGTTTTGAGCCGTTTTCTAAGATTATGAGATTGAACCAGGATAGTAACACCCATTGACCCTTCGCTGTTATGACCGAAAGTTGGGGGTGTTACAGATTGGCATCAGAGCTCAAGTTATAGAGAACGAAAAGATTTTCCAAAAAAATGAATTTTTGAAATCTTTAAACTATAACTTTTGCAAGCGAAACCTCCGAGTTGCCAATGGACGAGAATGAAAGTATTTATATATATATATATATATATATATATATATATATATATATATGGGATTATATATATGTTGTAATCTTTATCGATTATTTGAACTTGTGATTACAAGGTATGTTTTCATTTATTTAATTATAAATGATAATTTTATATTAATACGAGATATTTATACGACATCGATTGTCACGAAGCCACCCTAGTCATTTTAATGCTAGCGCTGAAGCTATTCCTGAAATGAATCCTGTTATACTCGAGATTAACTAAGTTGTGGATATACATGATCCCAACAAAATGGTTAATATTCTTGCTGATATTCTTTTGGTTACGAGGATTTTGATTTCCGTGGTTCTTATTCTTGATTTATCGATCTGTTCATTTCGTTTAGCAAATTTAATTTGCATTTTCATTAATCTTCGACATTATATTGTTTTGATAAAAACAAGCTTGTCTAAGATGGTACTATTGATTGTTAGGAACTGAGATTGATTGTTATGGTATTCACATGCCAACCAGGATTCCATATCATATCACTGATCATTTTCTGTTAAATCAGTTTCTCATTTTTTTCGATCTTGATCTTTTGCGTTGAGCTGGCGATGCTTGAATAAAGTGATTTATAATCGTTGAAATAAATTGGCCATTTATTTGAACAAGGAAATTATAAATTGTTGAACTACAAGTTTCTGAATCTTATTTGGAAGGACTTGATCAATCCATGGAATAATGATTCATAAACGTGTAGGCTTAAGCATATAGTATCTGCGTGATTAAACTCTTATTGACTCATAATTTGTTTGCTCGATTCATTCTTTGATTTTGTTCCTTTAATTCCTTGATCGTGAAATGGTTGTATTGGGGCTGTTCCAAAAGCACCAGTTGAGGAGGATATCAAGCGTCTCTGAAAGACACTGAAGAAATCTTCTTCTTGTGGGACCGAGGAGCTTTCTTAGCCACGTGAAATACCTAGTAACTCTTAGTAGATTAGTTTATCAATTGTAGTATCTTCTCATTAATCCCTAACTAAACTGTGACAACAGTTAGTAGGACTAGTCTTTTAAGTTGTATGGCATTAGACGATGATTATCTATAATGTTTGACAATACGACTTGTACTAGTTTGTGATCAATGGAATGACTATCTTTTGATTCCTAATTCTACATCGTTCTATTATTATCTTTCTTTGCTTTTCTCTTGTAAATTCTTGTGGTATAATGCAATCATTGAATGAATACTCATTATGATTTGATTTGCGTTACACACGAATCATGCAGTCAATGAAAGCTATGACTGAAGCACAGATGCGCCAAGTTACTAGTGAATAAGTTACTGTATCTCAGTTGAATTCATGGCCAACATGAATGATGGAACTAGAACCGGTGGAGCTGAAGTTGGAGCCAATAATGTTCGTGGTACGGATAGAACAAATGTGCCCGAAGTTAGAGGCTATAACTACACTTTGTTCATTAAGTGCAAACCGTAGACTCTTAAGGGGACTAAAGATGATTGAGGATTGTGTCAGTTGTTGAAAAGATGGCGACAGTCTTTCAAATCTGTGACCCTAATCAGGAGGATAAGGTGCAATTTAAAATCGCTACTCTCCAAGGTCGTGCATTAATTTGGTGGGATGGCAGACTTACTTCCATAGGTATCGTTACTTATGGGACACCATGGACTAAGGTCAGGAAACGGTTAACTGAGGAGCTTGTCCTCGAATCATTTCCAAAGTATGGAGCAAGTATTGTACAATCTGAAACTGAAGGGAACTAACATTGGTAGATATATCAAGTGTTTCCATAAGTTGACTCCTTTATGTCCAAGAATTATGGAACCCGAACCGTCAAGGTCAAGCAGTATATTCACGGGTGACCAAGAATATATGCGGTGATGTGACTACTTCTAAGACATTTACTATTTGTGAATTTATATGCATGGCTGATTAGCTCATGGGACACATAATTCAAGGCAAGGCTGACAAGGTCACTGAAGGGAAAAATAATTCCAAATTGAAATTTCTTTTCGTGCATTAGAGCTCGTAAGTATATCGAAAAAGGTTGTGGATTATTCCTGGCTTAGGTATCGTAGAAGGAATCGTAAGGAAAGTGAGTAGAGATATTGTAGTCATTCATGACAATCCCGAACTGTTTCTAGAAGAATTGCCAAGGCTTCCGCCTCCAAGGCAAATAGAATTCCTAATTGATCTAATTCCTGGTGCTGAAAATGTGGCACATGAGCCATATCGATTAGCATCATCCGAGCTGAAGGAATTATTTGTGCAGTTTTAAGAACTATCTGATAGATGTTTTATTCGACCGAGCTCGTCAGTTTGTAGAACTCCTATTCTATTCGCTAAGAAGAAAGATGATTCGTTTCGTATGTGCATCGATTACCGAGAGCTGAATAGGCTAACGATCAAGAATCGTTACCCGCTTCTATGAATTGATGGTCTATTTGATCAACATCAAAACTCTCGTGTTTTCTCCAAGATTTTGGTGTTTTCTCCGAGATTGATCTTTGTTTTTCTTATCATCAACTTCGCATACGCGAGGAAGATATTCCTATTACGGCGTTTAGAACTTGTGATGATCATTATGAGTTTAGGGTTATGCCTTCTGGTTTTGACCAGTGCACCTGTTGTATTCATTGACTTAATGAACCATAGGTGTAAGCCGTATCTTGATAAATTCGTGATAGTTTTCTTTGATGATATTCTAATCTGCTCTAAGAGCGAGGAAGAACATGCCGAACACCTAAGGATTATCTTGAACTTGTTAAAGAACGAAAAGATGTACCCAAAATTTTTAGAGTGTGATTTTTGGCTTTGTTCTGTACCACTTCTCTGTCATGTGATTGATAAAAGTGTCATACCTGTTGATTCTGCGAGAATCGAAGCCATCGAAAATTTGAATATTCCAACTATTCCAACTGAAGTACGACAAATTCTAGGTTTGGCTAGTTATTATTGTTAGCCCTATATTTTATATAGTCGAACAAGAATGTAATAGGTCATCTTAGTCGTTAAAAGGTCTTGTATTGTAATATGTTAGTCGGGAAAACCGGGCTTGGACTTTAAGCTAATATTGTCTAAGTTAGGGGCGTAAGCCCAAAAGACAGCCAAGCCCGGCCCAAGATGAAGCCCACAAAGGCCTTAGAGCCGTGGGGTATATAACCCTCTTTCACATGTGAAAGAGGGTGTTGGTTCATTTCATTAAAAACATAGTTTTAGTGTAAACCTTCCACCTCTCTCTTTACTTTCTCTTTCTACTTTTCTTCTCTTTCTCTCTCTAAGAATCTTGTGTTATGGATTAACAGGGAACAACAATTACTAAAGGTTTATTAAAGGATTCTCTATGATATCAAAAGAGAGTCGACACGTTAAACAACATTGTTTACAAAACGGGTCAGTCTATTCAAACTATGAATATGCTCAATAGAAATATGAAAACGAGTTTTGTCAAGCCTGAATATCTCAAGAAAGCTCAAAGTACCAAGCCTGCTCTTTATGATATCGGTTGTTATGTTGATAATCTTGCACTTATGCTCTCCCCTGACTGCGACGAAATCATTCGTCAACAAGAAGAAAGTCGATCAAACTTAAGTGATTTAATAAACCTTTCTGATTCTAACAATCATATTAAGTTTGTCCCTCAAAAAGAACTTTCAAAAGAACAAAAGATGTATAACAGTGTTCCACCACCAAGTGATGAACCACAAAAGAAAGTTTCTTTAAAAAGGAGTTTCAAAAAGCAATCAATTTTGTTAGAAAAGCGAATTTTGGATGAAAAACGTAAATGGGATGAGAAAAGCAAAAGTGTTCAGCAATTTGAGTTTATAAAACAAGGGGTTTTAAATTTGTACAAAGGTGTCGTCGACTATGAAAAAGTTTCTAGGGATACCATTTGGAATATTAAACCTAACCCACAAGTAGAAGTCGTCATCCAACAATGCATTGTTCCAACCATTGATGATCTTTCAAAAAATGTGGAAATGTTTTATAATGCTCTCACTGAGGAAATGTTAACTGATTTAAGCTATGTCAAATCTCTTGAAGATGAAGTTGATTTTCTTCAAATTAAATTAAAGACACAAGAACACCAACTTTCTAACGAAATTGATCGACTTTCCAAGGAATATTTTTATGCTGACCATATGAATGCTATACTTGGTGTGTATACCGATCTGGATCAATATTGTCATGTAGCATGTTTAGTGTCAGAATCGGACGCGAAATGTCGCAATCTTGAAGTAGAGCTTTCAAAACAAATTCAGTCATATAACAAACTTTCGAAAAGTTTTTCTCAACTTGAGAAACACTCCATTTCTCTTGAACTTGCTTTACAAAAAGGTGAAAAATCTCATAATCATAAAAAGTGTCTAGAAATGTCAGCTTCTTCGTTTCGTCTACTAAATGAAAAAGATTTCGAAATAAATGATTTGAAAGCTCAGCTAAAAGAAAGGGACATTGCCATTAGTGAGTTACAGAAACTCATTGAGAAAATGAAAGGAAAGTCTGTTTTGGGTAAACCATCTGCCGTTCATCAATCGAATGCGGTTAAATGCCCTAAAACATCTATTTTAGGACAACCCCCACAGACTTTGCCTAAGATAGGAAATGATAAGAGCACTAATGTGATAGCACCTGGAATGTATAAGATGAACACTAGGTCCACTCAAACTGGAACAACGCAGTTACCTCAAAATACTAGGAAAACTAATCAACGTGTGTCTTCTTCTACAGGAGTAAATCCCACTACTAGTGTTAGCGGACCACGGCTTAAGAGCACTAGAATTGAAGATAGAGTCATGCCTAACAATAGTCAAGGGAAGAAGAATGAAGTAGAAGATCACCGTAGGAATTTTAAGTTTTCTAAGAATAAAACGTCTGTAACTGCATGTAATGACAGTTTAACTGCTAAGACCTCGAATGTTGAATTTGTTTGTGTTGAATGTGGCAAATGTGTTCGTACTTTCAATCATGATGCTTGTGCTCTTAATCATTATGGCGTGAATGCTAGAACTAGGAAGCCTATTCGTATGCACACTAGTACTAGTAAACCCACAAGAACTTTGAACCAATCCACTGAGCAACCACTTAAGAAACTAAGTGCGTTAGAATCCACTACTCTACGTAAACAAAGCAGGTTAAAGAAGCTTTATGAGAACATGATTAGGACATGTACACGGGGGTATTCAAGATTTACACCACCCGGATACAAATGGGTACCTAAGACAATCCCCATTCTAATTGGGTCTATGAATGTTAGCTTGCCTTTAGAATCTAGGTCCACTACTATTTTGGAACCCGTTTCTATCAAGGGCTCCCATTTGTCAAATGCTACATTGTCTTCTAATTCTTCTGCAGCTCGTCGAACTCATCCTATTCATAATGGACTCCGGGTGCACAAAGCACATGACGGGCAATCTCAAGCTTCTCATTAACTTCGTGGAGAAGTTTCTGGGTACGGTACGGTTTGGAAATGATCAATTTGCACCGATACTCGGATATGGAGACTTGGTTCAAGGGAATATCACTATAAAACGGGTTTATTACGTCGAGGGACTGAATCACAATTTATTCTCGGTTGGTCAATTTTGTGATGCGGATTTGGAAGTGGCTTTTCGGAAATCTACTTGCTATGTTAGAGACTACGATGGGAATGACCTTCTTACAGGTTCTCGTGGTTCTGATCTCTACACAGTAACTCTTCAAGACACATCTTCAACAAATCCAATTTGCTTAATGGCTAAAGCATCATCATCTCAAGCATGGTTATGGCATCAACGATTGTCACATCTCAACTTTGACACCATCAACTTGCTTTCGAAGAATGATATTATGACTGGTCTTCCTAAGTTGAAATTCGTCAAAGACCATCTTTGTTCTTCTTGTGAGTTGGGGAAAGCAAAACGAAAGTCTTTCAAAACAAAGACTACCCCAAGCTCAAAAGGACGATTGGAACTTCTACACATGGATTTATGTGGTCCCATGCGTGTAGAGAGTATTAACGGGAAAAAGTATATTCTCGTGATTGTTGATGATTACTCTAGATACACATGGACTTTCTTCTTAAGGTCCAAAGATGAAACACCAGAAGTTCTCAAAAACTTTCTCAAGATGATACAACGCAATCTTCAAGCTCAAGTCTTAACCGTAAGAACGGATAGGGGTACTGAATTTTTGAACAAGAACTTGCAATCTTACTTTCAAGAAGAAGGCATCGAACATCAAACGTCTATTGCTCAAACTCCTGAACAAAACGGCGTTGTCGAAAGACGGAACCGTACTTTGGTTGAGGCTGCTCGAACAATGCTTTATGCTTCAAAATTACCGCTATTCTTCTGGGCTGAAGCAATTGCAACTGCCTGTTATACTCAGAATCGTTCTCTCGTTATCCCTAGACATGAAAAGACACCTTACCACATCATCAATGGCAGGAAACCTACTGTAAAATTCTTTCACGTATTTGGATCTTTATGCTACATCCTTAAAGACGGTGAGAATCTCGACAAGATGAAAGAAAAAGGTGATGCATGTATTTTTGTGGGGTATGCTACATTGTCGAAAGGATATCGGGTCTATAACAAGAGAACAAAGATCATTGTCGAAACAATTCATGTGAACTTTGACGAATTGCCACAAATGGTACTTGATCACAACAGCTCAAGTCCCGCACCTCAATGTCCAGCAATGGCACCTACACAAAACAGTGTACGTCCCGTGCAAGAATGTCAACAAAGTACTCCTACAGCAGACTCGACGGATACAACACATATGAATGATTTGGTTGACTTATATGATCCTATGTTTGATGAATATTACTATGGAAACAATCAAGTTGTGTCAAAGCCTTCCGCTGTCAATACTGCTGATGCACCTGAACAAAATCAACAAGACACAACTGCCTCTACTTCAGCAACCGTTGCTCAAGAGAAAATTCCAGTGGATACTCAACAAACTCAAGAAACTGTCATACAACCAACATCACCAACCGTCAATGCTGAAGGAGGAAACAACAATCAAGCAGTCGATGCACAACCTGACGATGAAGAATTTATCAATCCGTTCGGTACACCGGTACACGAAGTCGGAGAGTCTTCTAGTCAACATGTTGATCCGTCCAACATGCATACATTCTACCAACCATATCCATCCACTCACCATTGGACACGTGATCATCCATTGGTGCAAGTTATTGGAAATCCTTCACAACCGGTTCGAACACGCAGACAACTCGAAACCGATGGCGATGTGTGTATGTATGCACTCACCGTGAGTTCAACTGTACCTACAAACATCAAACAAGCCATGACTGATCATGCGTGGATTGAATCAATGCAAGACGAAATTCATCAGTTTGAACGCCTAAATGTTTGGGAACTTGTTGACCGACCCTATGGAATGTCAATTTTAGATTTCAAATGGATCTGGAAAAACAAACTGGATGAAGAACAAACCATCATCAAAAACAAATCTCGTCTTGTGGTTAAGGGATACCGTCAACAAGAAGGCATAGACTACGATGAATCATTCGCTCCAGTCGCTCGTTTGGAAGCAGTCAGGATATTCCTTGCTTATGCTGCACATAAGGGCTTCACGGTTTTTCAGATGGACGTCAAAACAGCTTTTCTCAACGGCCATTTGAAGGAAGAAGTGTATGTGAATCAGCCGGAAGGATTCGTCGATCCTCATCATCCTGACAAAGTCTATCGTCTCAAGAAGGCTGTATATGGACTTAAACAAGCTCCAAGGGCATGGTACGAAGAACTTTCAAACTTCTTGGTGTCCAAAGGATTCTCCAAAGGTTCTATTGATCCTACTCTCTTTACTAATAAATATGGGGATGACATAATGCTGGTGCAAGTTTATGTTGATGACATTATTTTTGGTTCTACGAACCCAAAACTTTCAAAACGTTTTGAAAAATTAATGCACAGCAGATTTGAAATGTCAATGATGGGGGAGCTAAAATTCTTTTTAGGCCTCCAGATTCATCAATCCCCACGTGGTATCTTCATTAACCAAGCTAAGTATGCTCAAGAGATACTTAAAAAGCATGGTATGACCTCATGTGCTCGCGTTGGTACACCATTGTCGACCACATCCCTAGACGCTGACTTGTACTCATATCCCGTAGATCAAACGCGATATCGCAGTATGATCGGGTCACTTATGTACCTTACAGCCAGCAGGCCTGATATTCATCATGCCACATGCTATTGTGCACGATATCAAGCCAGACCTACTCAAAAGCACCTCAAAGAGGTTAAACGGATATTTCGGTACCTTAAGAATACCATTCACATGGGACTCTGGTATCCGAGGGAAACCGGTTTTCATCTAACGGCTTTTTCAGATTCTGATCACGCAGGTTGTCTTGATAGTCGTAAAAGCACTTCTGGTTGCATACAATTTCTAGGGGAAGACAAGCTTGTCAGCTGGTCGTCAAAGAAGCAGGATTGCACTTCGCTCTCATCAGCTGAAGCAGAATATGTGGCTCTATCCGCGTGTTGTGCTCAAGTCCTCTGGATGAGAACTCAACTCACGGATTATGGCTTCCACTTTGATAAAATACCTATGTATTGTGACTCAAAGTCGGCCATAGCCATATCTTGCAATCCGGTTCAGCACTCCCGCACCAAGCACATCGACGTCAGATATCACTTCATCAAGGAACAAGTGGAACGCGGCATCGTGGAATTATACTTTGTCAGAACTGAGTACCAGCTGGCAGACTTGTTTACAAAAGCTCTATCGAAAGATAGGTTTGCGTATCTCGTTGGCCGTCTTGGTATGAAGTATATGACTCCAGAAGACTTGGAGGTTTTGGCAAATGAAGCTGCTTGATATTCTCTCACAATGACTTCTAGGCGCATCACAGCTTAGAACTCGGACCTCAACTAAGGAAAGTTTATCTCGGACAATAACTTATCCTTCTCAACGAGAAATTCATATTTCTCGGTCATGAGCTTCTCATAAAAACATTCAAAGTTTTTAAGTTCATGAAAACGATTTCTAAGTAAATGTCAGCTTAGAACTCAAACTTCAACTTAAGGAAAGTTTATCACGGATGATAACTTATCCTTCACAACGGGAAATTTATTTTTCTCGGTCATGAGCTAGTCACAAAACAATCAAAGTTTTGAGCTCATGAAAAACGGACCCGAAAGGGGAGTGTACGTTTCAGTGCGCTTTCCCTAAGCAATAGAAGAGAAGTCTTCTATCCTGATTATTTTAAAACCGTTGAACACAATTTTTCAAGAATTTCTCAAAAGGTTTTTCTAAATCTTTCAAAATTGTGTGTTCAACACTCCCTTCCTCATAAGTGGTTTTTATATCTCAACATTGTCATATGTTATTTTTGATCAATTTTTGAGGGGGAGCGTTTTAAAATCAAGCCTTTTAATGTTGTTGGGTACATCTCTAAAATTGTCATATTTTATGTATCCAACACATTCCGAAAATGATATGAAATTGTCAAATGTAATATATTATATCGGAAAAGGCATCTCAACTCCGTACCTCAACATATTTTGTGGTGTCGTTTTTCTAAAATTTTGTCAATTTTTTTCTCAAGACACACATATATTGTTGAGGGGGAGCGACCCGACTGAAAATGTTCCATGATTCATGCGTGCACACATGTTTCTCTCCCATCGATTTTTCGGAAAATGTCATATTTTAATCAATTGGTATCTCTAATATTATATTTTTATATTAGAGATAGGGGGAGAAAATGTGATTAAAATGTAATATATCGCAACATGTGATCTTAAAGACTCAAGTGCAACTCTTTCCTTCACATGCCAAACTATTTCGTATATCGATGCATGTGTGTAGGGGGAGCTTTTCGGAAATGTAAAACTTTCAAGTGTTAAAAGTTTTGATTTTTATCAAGCACTTTGAATGGTTTTCAATGGTTTTATGGTTACGATCTTTACCCAAAACAACCTACTATCCACGACGGAACGATGGAGTCAAAAGGTGGTTTAGGATAGGAAACTAAGTCCTATGATCCAACCAGAACCGGAGGGATCTACCCAAGGACATTCCATAGCTAGAAATAGTTGTCCTTAGGAAAGATGGAGTAGAATGAAGCTGAATGTGGACCAATTACTTAAGTTAGCACTAGAACAATCACAACAAGGTGCTAATGATGACGTATTGGTAAGCATTGAAGGAGTTGAATATTCATTGCAACTTAGGCAGAAACCGGGTCAATACATCTATTGAAGACAAGTCATCATGGACCCAGTGATGCAATGCACAACCCTTCCCAGCCATTCGAGTTTCTCTCAAAAGAAACTAGTCTCATTGTCACGGAGATCAACACGTATCTATTGACTTTCTCACTCCGAGTCAGTTAATATTGAAAAGGTGGCAGTCTGCTCCAGCCTCCGATTACCAAAATGCACTTATTGAGTCTAGAGCCAATCGAGATCTATCTATCATCTCATTAGGACACAATCGAGTCCTACGCATTATCCTTGTGATATTGCCAGAACATCTGAGTGATAAGATTCACAATGAAGATGGAAATCCTGCTTGAGCCAGCATCAAACAAGCTCATGGTAGGTAACTTGTGCGATTCTACACGAATCAAATTTGTGAGAACTGGAAAGCAACTAAGTTTCGATTCTTAATTGATTCAAACTTGATTCCAGGTTTCTTCGCAAAATCTATGTGATCTTGCCAGAACATTCAGAGTGACACTCATTAGTGTTCACAGTGACGAATGGAAATCCTTCCAGTGTCAACATCAAACAGCACTGCGGTAGGTAACTCGCAAGATTCTCTATGAATCAAGCTTGTGACAAACTGGAAAGCAACAATGGTGCGATTCTTTTAGAATCAAACTTGTTCCAGGAAATCTGAATTGACGACTCTAATCAGACGGATAATTTATCCTTATGATTCACTCTTTACGTTCGCAGTCTGCTTTGAGACGGTCGGGTAAAGAGAACTGGCTACTACCGCCGGGAAACCCTGTCAAGGAGGTTCTTAATCGAATCTATCTGATCACAGGTACGGTATTTAATACCGTTTAACGGTCTTCACCGACCGGAGGTAAAACGCTACCGAGTTAGGGTGAAATGTTCAAAGCCATTTCATCCGTGTCTATATATGTTGCTGCATATAAAGAAGGTGGCGTAGCTGTGCAACCGATGTCGATTCAGAAGTCACAAGAGCACAAGATGGCGATAATCAAGATACCTAAGGATGTAAGAATGTAATAGGTCATCTTAGTCACAAGGAGTACAGATGAAGATCTCAAGCACTCAAAGTCAAATGACAAAGGCTCAAGATAAAGATCACGAAAGCATGAAGGAACAAAGCTGTTACAAACAAGATCAAGATCAAGATACAGACCAAAGAAGGAAGATCTCCTCTACAAGAATGTATTCACTCAACCATCTTATGCTTTTTAAGCATTTTAAGATGACCGATACATTGGGGGAGATTGTTAGCCCTATATTTTATATAGTCGAACAAGAATGTAATAGGTCATCTTAGTCGTTAAAAGGTCTTGTATTGTAATAGGTTAGTCGGGAAAACCGGGCTTGGACTTTAAGCTAATATTGTCTAAGTTAGGGGCGTAAGCCCAAAAGAAAGCCAAGCCTGGCCCAAGATGAAGCCCACAAAGGCCTTAGAGCCGTGGGGTATATAACCCTCTTTCACATGTGAAAGAGGGTGTTGGTTCATTTCATTAAAAACATAGTTTTAGTGTAAACCTTCCACCTCTCTCTTTACTTTCTCTTTCTACTTTTCTTCTCTTTCTCTCTCTAAGAATCTTGTGTTATGGATTAATAGGGAACAACAATTACTAAAGGTTTATTAAAGGATTCTCTATGATATCAAAACCATTAACTAAGATAACTTAGAGAATGAACCGTATGTGTGTGGCATTGATGAAGAGAAAGCTTTTCAAACCATGAATAGAAAACTCTGCAGCACGCCGATCTCATCATTACTCGAAGGAAGTGAAGATTTTGTTGTTGATCGTGATACATCTCCTTTATGATTTGGGGTTGTTTTGATTTGTATATGCTTGTAGGAAACCTAGGAAGAATGAGAAAACTGCACAACCCATGACTTGTAATTGGGTGCGGTGATTTTACTCTTCGTCTATTGAGACATTAATTGTTTGGCACTAATGTACGGTATCCATCGATAGTAAGAGCTTACAATGTATTCTGGAATAAAAGAGGTAAATAAGCCTTTTATGTGATTACGATTGTGTTATTCGTTATCATTCGTGAAGTTTGAGCAAATTACAATGGATTCACTGTTAAGCTCTCGAAAACTCAGTCTGAATATGACTCGATTTCTGTCAATGTTGATTGATTGACTCCGCTCATTTTATTTCGATAAATAAATCGATCGTGCTAGTTAAGAATCGTTTGTTAACTGTTCGTAGTAGACATAGAACTTATGACGATGTGAAGGGAAAAACTTTGGAAATCGAGATAGGTGGAAAAGTTATGCCAAAGCTATCACCCTGAAAAGGTGTTATGTATTTTGGAAAACGTGGGAAGTTAAGCCCCCGTTAGTTTGGACCATGCGAGCTGATATCGAGTGTAAGTCCAGTGGCATGAAAACTTAAATTACCTCGATAACTACAAGGAATTCACAATACTTTTCATATGTCGAACCTAAAGAAATTACTTCCTGTCAAAGATCTTATTATCTCTCTTGATGAAGTACTAATCAACAGTAAGTTGCATTTCATCAAAGTACTTTTTGATATTATCTATAAGGAAGTTAGGTAACCGAAGCAAAGTCGTATTCCTATTGTCAAATCTGATGAAACTCTAGACGAGGACCAAAAATTCATTTAACTTTTTGATTTCAACGAGCGATCGAGGAAGAACGCAAGTTGATCTTCGGGACGAAGATCCCAATTTGGTGGGGATAATGTGACAATCCGTCAATTTCAGGTCGTTATTTTAATCTCGACTAATAAGTATCATATGTTTATTTTAATGAGAATTTTAAATTATCGATTAACCGAGAAAGTTATGACTTGAAACTTAACGTAAGAATGTCGTTTCGATGAAAACCGACAAGAAAAATATTAACTATCAATATTATATTCTCAAATTATCATATGAATGATTTTATTGTATTTATTATATTTAATTTTTATTTCTCGTGTTTTACGTTTTAACGAATGACGAGAACTACTAATGATCGCGATACCGACGGATGCCCAAAAATTTATGTTTTATTATCGATTGTCTCGATATTTTATATTTTCGACGTTTTCGATTTAAATACGTTTTAAGTCGTGTCGAAGTGATATTATTATTTTTAAGAAGCGTTTTAACTTTTAAAAAGTATTTTCACGAAACCCGAGTCACGTAAATGTTTTAAATTTACAATTTACATTTTCTATCCTTACAACTATTTAATTGTATTTTAGACCAAAACTATCACAAATTGGCAAAAATTACCCTCACCCCACTATATAAAAACTCTCCACTAACACACACACATCATTTTTCTTTTAAAAAAAATTTGTCCACCCTCTCTCTTGTTCTTCATTTTGCCGTCCACCCTAAGCCACCAAAACACCCTCAAAAATCAATTTTTACTTTGAATCATTAAAAACCAAGAAAAGTCCCATCTTAATCTTTGAAAGATGATCACACCCATACCAAAATTTCCAACATGCAACAAGTTTTGAAGAATTGATAAAAACAAGAAATTTGTTGAAGGTATTTATGGTTTGCATGTAATGATCTTTATAAGATCATGTTATTTTGATAATAAAAAGTTGTATTTTGATCTTTGGTTTTTGTTAGATTTTACATGCAAGTGTTCTTAGGAGTGTTTGGTTGATGGGTATGATGGTATAGTGATTCTATAGGTCTGGGAATGACTAGTTATAATTGGAAAATTGACTTGACTTGATTACTAAAAATGTATTTTGGGACAGCAGATTATAACAGATTGTTTTGTGGGTTTAAGTTCTAAGAAAGGCTTATATTATGCGATATTGTTGTAGTAATCTTCAAGACGCTCGTTTTGCCGCTTGAATGAGCTTCTAACTCATTACGAGCGAAAAGTTATGCTAGTTTTAGTATTCGTGTACCAGGAGACGAGTATCGGCACAATCCGAAAATTGTTGTCGATATTTGGATCGAATATCGGGGACTATAGAATGAGTTAAAAAAATGTTCAAGGACTGATGTAAGTTGCTAAACCTCAGGTCATGAGTCTATTTTCAAACCCGAGTGTCGGTTTTGTAAACGGAATTGTTTAGATATGTCAAAATGGTTTTACAAGTAAAAGGCGTAAAACTGTCCGGTTTTTATAGCACGAAGGTGTGTCGGGCAGAAGGTCTTAGAAGTAATATTTTTGAATGAAACTTAATCTGAGTCTTCTTCATATTATATGTGAGTTTGTGACAAAGTTTCGTCGAAATCGGACAAGTCTAGATAGGATAAATTGGTGTGTACATTTGGAGTGTACATGCTGATTGGTATTTTGGACATGTAGTTCAATAATTATGTGGCGTGAGTTGAGTATTCACTATTGGACATGGTGATTTACTAAAGTGTTAAGTCATTATATAAATGACTTAGTTACTGGTCCGCGGGAAGTAAAATGATAATTTGACTTGCGTTGACTTGGCGTCTTAAGACGGGTCAATATCGTAAGTGCAAGTGTTTAAAAGAATGGTGTTGAATAAAAGGGTATAGTAATAACACTTGTATTGTATATTTTTCGGGATTGTCTTGGTTTTGTAATTTTTATTTTTATATTATTTAAGTATGATTTATACTTAAGTCGATTTTTAACGAACGCGCCTTATTTGGTAGGTTGCGGTTTTCGTGTTTAAACGGGCATCACTAATCGTCGGCGATCGTCTCATTACCACTACTGGCTAAGGTGAGTCTATAGCCTCGCTTTTAACATATTTACTTGTTTTATAAAACCCGCGAGGGGGATAACATGCTTGTTTTATTAAAATAAAGGGTACAACGAGAAGTTGTAGAAACCCTACTTATTAGAAAAGTGTGGGTGCAACGAGGAGTTGTGGAAACCCTATTAATGGGTGCAACGAGAAGTTGTAGGAACCCTATTTACTTGAAAAGTATTTATTGAAATTGAAAGGTGCAACTATAAGTTGTGGTAACCTCATTATTGTTTTAAAATTGAACACAAGAAACTTAATTGTATGTTTAGATGAAAGTTATTACATATGTTTGTTTAGCCTTAAAAGACCCATGAATCGTGAATTGTTAATCGAAGTAACGCTAATGCTATGGATAGATCTATCGGGGTGACGCCCAGTCCGATCGCGACTAGCTCTCGCGTGGTGTTTTGTTGCACTATTAATGAAACATCGGATGCATTGTATAAGAGAAATATACGCACTTGGCTAGGTGTGCTGGGATGAAATAATATATGTTTACGTTAAATGTCACGAGACTTATGTAATGACACGATAATTATGTCCGTACAACATAATTGTCTTTGATAAATTATTAACCATGGAAGGTTATTTTTTAATACTTGTGTTCTCTTTATTTAAATTAAACTCTATAGATTCACTCGGAAATTTTTGCTGACTTTTTAACATGTTTTATCTCAGGTCCATATAGAAGGTACTCGAGGAAGGCGGTTTCGTGAAGCTTGCTTATTGAAATGTTTTGGCCCGCTTTTATAAATTATATCCATTCAAATAATTTTTACCATTTACTAGTTTTTGTAAACTTGAAGTTATCTGGGACCGTGAATGAAATTGTACTTGTATTGAATGAAAATGAATGGATGTTTATTAAAACGACTTGTTTTGAGCCGTTTTCTATGATTTTGAGATTGAACCATGATAGTAACACCCAATGACCCTTCCGCTGTTATGACCAAAATTTGGGGGTGTTACATTGAACCACGTAAAACTGTCAAGAAGTGACCCGTGGGTCCCTTCTAACGTTTCAGAAGTGTCATAAATCCCATCCGTTAGATGGGCGTAGTGGCTTACACGTGGCTAACATCCACGTTACCTTGGAAATTGAGGCAACCCTATAAAAGAGTTGGTGTGTGCTACTATTACTGATAAACTTGTTTTCATTGGGTTCAGAATATGTCTCGGTATCTTCTCGAATTGATAAAGGTTCTAAGTGGAATAATTGTTCTTGGTTACTAAAAAGGGTTTGATTTTGGTTATCTAATTTTTAAACTAAATACAAGTAATGAAAATGTCGATGAGTAAAGTGGAAACTTTGACAAAATTAAACTAAAAGTTAATTAGGAAAATTCTTAAGCATTAAAACTTTGTAAAACTTAAAACTTAAAAACTTGGTCCATCGGAATATTGCAAATCATGTCCATCGGAATGAACGAAAATCACAACCATCGGAATACATGAATGTAAAGCTGTCGGAATATTTAAGTCAATTCTATCGGAATATGGCTCTGTCACAATATGCATCTATCAGAATGTCTTAAATCGCAATGTCAGATCGGAATAACCAAATACCTTAGTAGCAAAGTCAGATCGGAAAGTTGCTGTCGAAAAATGGGCAGAGTTTCTTCTTAACCAAGACCTTAGTCCCGTCGGAATATGCGATCGCAATAAGCGATCGCAATCCAGATCGGAATAAGGGAAAATGACAACCGATCGCAAAGTAAAACCCTTAAGGGTTATTGCGATCAAAACAGGAAATCCGTCGGAATGTGTATAAACCCTGATATTGCGATGGAATGCAAAATCAATCCGAAAATGGTGGCAACCTTAAAACTCAATAAGCACAATAAAAAAGCTAACTCATCCGAAACTTAAACAACTCAAAAAGCTTAAATTCGAGAACTTGTAAAACGTAAACGATTATAAACTTTATGAAATGAACTTAAAAAATGACTAAAACCTTTGTGAAATCCGAAAAGCAATAAGCTAAAACTTGAAATAAACCAATAAGCATTAAGAGCTTATAGCTTATACGTGTATGAGCTTAAAAAGGAACAAGAAAGATTAACCTTAAATCACGAACTCATCCAATCATCCAAACCGTATGAAATCAAACAATTGGATCAAAGATTAAGGTAAACTAAGAAATGTAGAAGGAGATTAAAGAACTTGAAAGCTTAACTTGAATTAGATTAATGAAATCCAAAATACAAAAAGCTTAAAACTTGAAAGATAAAAATGGAGAAAAGAAAAATCTTAGTGAGAGAAAGTTGAGAACTTTCTCTCTCTAAAACTAGAGAAAATGAAAAATTGAAAAACTAACTAACTCCTTCAAGTTGTGAAGTGTAGGCATATTTATAGGCGTATGCTTTGTGGGCTTGTGAATGGGCTTTGTTTTCTTCTTTCTTCATTAGTCTTTACGTTTCTTTAATTAAACGTTTCCGACTTTGGATTTTGAGAAGTGTCGGTGAATGATTCCAACTCGTCCTATAATCATTTGTTTAATAGACTCGAGTTCTTCGACATATATGAATCTTCCATCTTTGGCTCTATTCTTCGATAAATCTTCCAATAGGCACAATGACTTCAAATCTTTTGCATCTCTTGGACAATAGACTTCGTCTTGAGTCTTTTTCTTCGATAAAACCCGTGCAATCCCATGTTTTCTTCAATATTCATCCGGTTGATTCTGAAAACACAATAAACACAAAAACCACGCATAATTCCAAACAAATGATATTAAATACGTGTTTTGGTCTCGTTTTAGCCAGAAATAATTTGTAAAAGGATGGGTGTTTTCACACCTATCAAATCCCCTACACTTAACCATTGCCATGCCCTCATGTAATGCTTAGTGACAAAGCAAATTTACACTTTTCTCATAATCAATCAACCTTGGCCTTATTAAAACACTACTAAACAAAAATTAAAGCACTAAGAGAAATTAAAAACTTTAAAGTAAATAAAAGGATAGAAAACCATTTTCACTTGAAAATAGCTATATGGAAATAACTTGCAAAGAGATCAAGGACTTACATTAGGGCTTTGGTGTTGTGAAGATTTATCACCCTCAAGTTTCACGTTCCCGAAACTAAGCTTAAAAACGAGATCATTGTTATTATAAGTTAGCAAATCAAACACTTACACACATGGCTTAATTATATGCTTAAACTCCCTTATTCCTAGTTGTATCTCTTATATTTTATTTTTGTCTTAGAATGATCATGAAGATGCATTTTTTGGACTTATTTCGATAGTTTATTTAGGCTGAAAGCAAAGTAGGATGATTTTATCAATAGTTAGCTAAAGGACAAAACCTCTTAAAACTACTTCTCGGGATATCAAAAAGTTCATATCTTGGCATAACTCGGTTCACGATTTGAGACCTTTCTCGGGCCGATATTTGGCATGTACTTCATACTTCATATCTTGAGAGACGTTCTTGAGATAACGGTCTTCTCTTCGTTAATAGAGTTTCTTCACTTGGAGACTTTTGAGGGGTACTCCAACTTTGTTGACCACGACTTCATGATTATTTCTTCAATCTCTAATTGGGATTTTGAGATACAACGATCCGCCTCCTTTTCGGACTTGGATCTATTTATCCTCATACCTTGTTAGGGTCTTTTCGGATAGACTTCTCCATGATCTTTATGGGAGTTGATTGCTTTTCGTCGTGAGTCTTGATCCTTCATATTGATTTTGGGAATAATGCTTTTCACATCACCTTAGATCTTTAGCAATAAGATTGAATCCTCATGCCTTGTTAGGGCCTTTTCGGACTCGCCAATCTTCGCGCCCCGCTTCATAAGTTATGCCTTGGCTATGAACTCTTATCATTACCGAGCAACTTTTAAACGATTTTGGGCTAGAAGCTAAGTAACTTTTCAAATCGTACGACCTTACTTATTGCAGATAAATTATAAGCAAGTGATGGGAGAATAGGCAAATAATTACACCAAGTGACTTGTGCAAGAATACCGACTTATAATTGACTCTATCATTTCTCGTTCTCCACAATTTAAAATCTCAAGTAATGAGACTCGTGGATGCTTAGCCTAATAAACCAATTAAGGTCTACATGGTTAAGGATACTAGCTAGAATAAACTTGGATAAGTCTATTCGGGTTGAGTCAAAATAATCGCAACGGGCCTAATATGTCAAAGACTTCTAAACTAGCTACACCACTTTATTAATATTTTCGACTTTATTGTGGAATATATACATATGAAAGCAACGATAAAAATTTAAAAATTATGACTACATGGCCAAAGTTAATTAAAAATTTGAAAAATGCTGAAAAAGATGATTTTTTGGTTAAATGAAGGCATTTTCATGGAAAAGTCCACTTAAAACTTCGATAGAAGTCCCCCTACACTTAAGATAAACATTGTCCTCAATGTTTAAGCATGTGGGAAAAGTCTCCCTACACTTATGACATTGTGCACGTTGGTTAAATCAAGTTAAGGAAGAGACGACTAAAGTGATCAATTTCAAATGTGAGTATGATGAAAATTGAATCACGATAGTTGAGAGATAGAACCGGATGTCGGATAACACGGGAGCACGGTTCTTCAAAGGTTCCAAAAGTGCATTCAACCCTGTAATCACATCACCACACAAATACAGACACCTATATAGGTCCCCCTACACTTAGGAGGTTAAAACGGAAAAGGATAGATACTCAGGTTGCCTCCCGAGGAGCGCTTGTTTTTTATAACCGAGTCACGAGCCTGACTCGACCCAAAATTAGTTCATGGGAAACGTGGTGAGGGATGGAATCATCTCATGAGAGATGTCCACACCAAAGTACAACTTCACTCGTTGGTCATTCACCTTAAAATTAGGTCCATTAGGTTGAGCGAGCTCAAGAGTACCATATGGAAAAATTTGGGCAATGGTGAATGGGCCGGACCAAGGAGATTTCAGCTTGCCCGAAAAGATTTTCAACCGAGAGTTAAAGAGCTAAACTTTGTCTCCAACTTGGAACTCTCGGTTTTTAATCTTAGAGTCGTGAATGAGCTTAGTCTTTTCCTTATAGATCAAAGAATTTTCATAAGCCTCATTCCGGAGTTCATTGAGCTTATTGAGTTGGATCTTGCGTAGGTCACTGGCTTTGTTGATATCAAAATTAGCCCACTCCAAGGCAACAGTAAGCCTTATGCTCCAACTCAATGGGGAGGTGGCATGCTTTCCCGTACACGAGACGATATGGTGTACAACCAATCGGAGTTTTGTATGCGGTACGAAAAGCCCACAGAGCATCATCAAGTTTATCAGCCCATGAGGCACGATGCTCTCCCACGGTTCTTTCAAGAATTTGCTTTAATCCTCGGTTGGATATTTCAGGCTGGCCATTAGTTTGTGGGTGGTATGCGGTGGAAAGACGATGATTTACACCATACTTAGCCATGACTCTTGCGAATTGGTCATTGCAAAAACGAGTCCCGCGATCACTAATAATGGCACGAGGCACACCGAATCTAGCGAACAACGATTTCAAAAAGTTACAAACCACCCTTGTGTCATTAGTGGGTAAAGCTTTGGCTTCAACCCATTTTGAAACGTAGTCAACGGCGACAAGGATGTATTTGTTTCCTTTAGATGAAGGGAATGGCCCCATAAAGTCGATACCTCAAACATCAAAGATTTCACATTCTTGAATGAAATTCTGAGGCATCTCGTCTTTATGTGTGATCTTGCCTTGTTTTTGGCAAGCATCACAATGTTTAACCATCTCGTGAGCATCACGATAAATGGTGGGCCAATAAAATCCCGAGTCAAACACTTTTTTGGCGGTGTAGTTGGGACCAAAGTGACCACCGGTGGGTCCTTTGTGGCAAGCTTCAAGGATTTCTAAAGCTGCCGGTCCATCAACACATCGGCGAATAATCAAATCAGCACATTGTTTGAATAGATACGGGTCATCCCAAAAGTAAGTCTTAATTTCTTAGAAGAACTTCTTCTTTTGCTGGGATGTTAACCCGTCAACGAGAATTCCACCCGCCAAGTAGTTTGCAATGTCCGCAAACCACGGGGTTTCATCAGAAGTCGAGTTGATAGACATTAAGGTCTCCAGGGGAAAAGAATCATTGATTTCTTTGTTCGGATGATCCCCTTGGTAAGGATCCTCAAGTCTACTGAGATGATCCGCGGCTAGGTTGTTAGCTCCTTTCTTATCGCGAATTTCAATTTTAAATTCTTGGAGTAGAAAAACCCAGCGAAGAAGTCTTGGTTTGGAATCTTGCTTAGTCAACAAGTACTTCAACGCGGAATGATCGGTATACACGATGGTGGTAGAAAGAACAAGATAGGGGCGGAATTTTCAAAGGCATAGACAACAGCTAACAGCTCTTTTTCGGTTGTCGTGTAATGCAATTAAGCCCCCGTCATTGTCTTGCTAGCGTAATGGATCGGTTGGAAGTGTTTGTTCACTCTTTGGCCCAAAACCGCTCCAATACCAAAGTCGCTAGCATCGCACATCAACTCTGTAGAAACTATAGGGGGGGGGGGGGGGGGTTGAATAGTTTCTCTTCGATTGGTGACCAAATTAAAATTACTTTCAATTTGGTATGTATCAAAACTATCTTTTACTTGATGCTAAGTTGCATAATGGTTAGGTTCAATTTAAATACACTAGCAAGGATAATAAGCAAGTATAATAATAATGAAATAAGTAAAGAGCAAGGAAGGAGACAACCTAGTGGGAAGACACCAAGATTTATAGTGGTTCGACAACGAGCCTCTATCCTCGTTTCTACTCCACTCCTCGAGTACACCTACTCGATATTTCCACTATATCCACAAGCTCCCTTCTCGGCGGAGAAAACCTTACATCGTTGCTTACATTATTTTCCGACACTAAGCTAAATGTCGAGACCTAATCTTTAGCTAGGACCAATCTACACGATGTTGCCTACTTCAAAATTTAACGACACAAGGCTAGATGTCGAGTTCTAATCAAAAGGTAGAACCAATCTTCACGACGTTTCCTACTTCACCATTTTATGACACAAGGCTAGATGTCGAGTTCTAATCGAAAGCTAGAACCAATCTTCACGACTCTTCACTTTGAAGCTAAGTGATAACTTCACACAACACAACTACTAATCACTTTAAAGTTTAGTGAGAACTCACAAGACACAACCACATCAATTTATAGTTTAGTGAGAACTCCTAATCAAATCTATTACAACTCAACTAGACTTATCCAAGTACACACATGTAGCTTGGATTTACACAACACAAATCCAAGCAAACACATATGCAATGGATGTACACAACAAATCTAAGTATCCACAAATAACTTGGATGAACACAACTAGTCCAAGTATTCATAAATACATTGGATTGACCTAAAACAAAAAGAGGTATCATGATGAATATGACTAGCTCATAAATTCATCTTTATCACTACACTAGTGAGTGAGTGATCTTCTCATTGGACATGGTAAAGGAGGGGATCAAGAGGATAATCATATGTAAACATCCTTAACAAATTAAGTGATCATTTACTAATGATTATGCTATAGAAAATAGAAAGAGGGCTGAGAAAAACGTCCAAGAGGCTTGCTGGAAAATGAGATTTAACCCACTATTTAAAGGAGACAAAGTTACAACGGATATATAACGGCTACTGTGCGCGGTACCTTATCTCACCCCGCGGTACCATATCGCTAAGGTACCACGTAGGTACTTAAGGTACCGCCACTAGACTCCGCTCCGTTTTTTGTCTTTTAGTGGGGTGGGAATATCTGAGGTATTTAAACCCTTCAAAGGATATTCTAACAGCATTTGGAATATGCCATTTTCAAATTTTCATTTTCCATTTTAATAAAACATTTTCTAAAAAAGAAAGTTTATTAAAAAGACTTTTGTCTTATTAGCACAAGTGAGTTTTAAGGATAATCATTTTGATGATCACTAAGTATGATTAAGAAAGGTTAGTGATATGATTATTACCTTATGATAGTGTTAGTTAAATAATTCATTTTGTGTTTCTACACTAAGTGTGTTGTATGGTTTGTTGTGATCAAAATTAAGAAAGATTAGTTAACACTAATAATGTTTTTAGGCATTACTTGCATTAACAATCTCCCCCTTTTTGATTACGACAAACGATAAACTCATTTACGTATAAACACAAACTATGGAATTATTAACTAGTTTATCACTATCATTTCTCCCCCCCTTTGTCGTAGCAAAAAGATTAGCATAAGTCTTTGAAGTGCATCGAACTTTGCTAGTAGCTCCCCCTTGGTGGTTGCTCCCCCTAGCTTGGGGCACCAAGTTTGTGAGCTAAGGTGACATGCTACACAAAGGTTAGTAGAAAGGAAAGAAACACCAATGTATATATGATCACTACCTACTAAGTAACTTGAGAGGGAGAAAGAGAAGAAATCTCAAATTAGAAGCAAGTATTTTGCTAAGTATGTCCAAAGAGGTAATTGACAAAATAAAACTTCAATAAAATGAAGATGATAAGCTTGTCAATGGGTTAAAGCTTTAGAATTGATGGAATCACCCATAAGCAATTGTAAAAATTTAACCAAGATCAACTCAAAAATAGAACTAATTAGATAGCACACAAATAACACAAAACTTACAAAAAAAATACAACAAAGAAGATAGTCATACACATAGTATGAGTATCTAAAAGCAATAAATATGGAAAATAAACCACTAAGCATAAGCTAGTCTAATAGTGATATTTTCCAAGATTGCTAAAAATAAAATAAAACTAAAAAGACGACGATGCATCATTCGAAGTTTTATCCACCGGAACGAAAACTTGAATAGGGGGTCGAGTGAGGAGGAATTCAAGAAAATTTAACTTCACATACACATGAGAAAGTTCAATTTGTTGAAATCGGCAACAATCACACGAGGATCCATGATGCAACACAAAATAGTTTGATGTGGGTATGGCATCAAACTTAGGGTTTGGAGGTGGTGGGGTAAAGGGTTTGGGAATGTTTTCACAATGCCTTGTGAGGTTTGGGAAGGTGGAAAGGTCATTGAGTTTGGGGGTATTGAAGGATTGTGGTGGTGGTGGAACATGTTCTTTTGCTCCGGTGATGGGGTTTATGGTGTAAGTCTCATTCCAATACTTGATTGGAGAGAAGGTAGGGTTTTCAGGTGGTTTGGACGAAGATGGTTCATTCTTCTTAACCCAAACGGGTCGAATCAAGATTTTCGGTTTCTTTGAAAGCTTGGATGAGCAAGCTTTGGGTGAGTGGGGTTGTGACAAAGAAATGTCAAGGTTAGGAATGTAGGAGTTAGGCATTGTGAGAGTGTGAGCATGATATCTCAAGGTTATGTGAGAATGAATTCTCAAGGATGGGAAGGTGTGAGAATGAAATCTCAAGGTTGGGGTATAAGTAAAATGTAATCAAGGTAAGAATTTGAATACAAAATGTGTATTGTCAAGGAATGTTTAGTCAATTTGAGTAAACAAGGAATCTTGACTGGGAATAGGGTTTAAAGGTTTTGACCAAAAATTCGTCAAAAGCCACATTTCTTGCCGCGGTACCTTATATGGTCCGGCGGTTCCATATCACTAAGGAACCGCGGGTCCTTAAGGAACCGCGTCTAGTGGACTTTAAACAATGTTTTTCCTAGGTTTTGGGAAAAACTAAGACTTTTTCAAAAAGTTGCAAATCTTGGAATTTTACCTCTATTAGAACCAAAATATGCTAGGGTTGCATAAAGCAACACATTCACAAAGAATGTCTTGACAAAGGGTGACAAAATAATTTAGATATCATTTTGAACCAATTTTAGTCAAGTTTAGGGGTTGTGATAGATTTAGGTCCAATTTTAATTTCAAATTAAAGTTGATTAGTGTGCACAAAAGGATAGAATCACACAAAGCTGAATCCATAACACAACAACATGAAACATTCATTAATGAGGAGACAAGTACAAAGATAAATAAAACTAACTAATACATAGCTAGCTTATCATAAAATCTAGATAGGTGGTTTTCTTTGGCTTGTTGTTGAAAAACTTTATTAAAAGAACTCCATCATTCATCTCCTAGGAGGAGGCATGGAGAACAAAGCAAGCAAGAAGTTTTGCAACCTCCTATGTAGTTCATACATGTCCATCCTAAGGTTATGGATGATGTAGTGATTGTAAAGACAACATGGGCAACTAGGACCATGAGTTTGTTGAAACCCAAAGTAAGGATCACCCAAGAGGAGGGAAAGTGGGACACCCAAAATTGGGATGTTTTAGTTGGGTGGAGGTGGAGGAGGCAAGTTCTCCAAGGTTGATGTGGGTGAAAGTGGAGGCATGTTCCCCAAAGGGAAAATGGGTGAGTGTGGAGGTAAATCCTCCAAGGTTGGTGAAATGGGTGAGTTGTGAGGGGTAAATGGTGAAGTTACCAAAGTGTCATCAAAGTTATTCCCAAAAGGAATGCTTTGGATTGGTTGAGGTTGTGTGGTCACTTCCAAGGGTGTACTTGGAGTGAAGGGTGAAGAAAGCTCATTCATTCTATAATTGAATGAAGAGGAGGTAGAACCAATGGAGTGGTTAGTACCATGGGTGGAGGAGGTCTTGTATGGTGCAAGAGGTGATGAAGAAATGAGGATAGGAGCATTCTCATTCTTGGGTGTATGGAAAGGTGAAGAGTTAGTCTTAGCTACCTTAACCCTTATTTTGAGTGTTTTTCTTGGGGTGGAGGTCTTGGAAGTGTTTGAGGTTTTGGTACACACCATGGTTGATTAGGGTGGTTTAAGGTTTAGGGAAGTATGTTTGATGTGTGAAGAACATGGCAAACAAGGTGGGTTTAAATGGTTGAGGGGATGATCCAAACTAGTAATGGGTTAAAATCATTTTAGGTGAATAATGAATTTAGATACCCTAGTTTAGGAAATGTGCAGTTTATTACTGAAAATCATGCAAGGTTTACACAAAATTAAGAAAACAGTGTAAAGCAAAGATGCTGTCGTGCACAGTGACCGGCAGTTCCTTATCTAGGACCGGCAGTACCTTATCGATAAGGAACCGCGGGTCGATATGGAACCGCGACCAGAAGGTTTTCAAAAAATTCCCATTCCAGTTTTTGATAAACCCAGATTTTTCCCAAAGGTTTCACTAGCCAAAGTTAACTACAGATCATAATCTAATAAGCTAACTATCATATGGCATGCACAAAGCTATGTAAAACACAAACATGAAGGCATAATTAACATAAAGGATCAAAGTAAATAATCATCCAAGCATAAGTTAATACATAACCAAATGAAGAGAAGAGAGTCACGAAAACACCCTAGATGAGTGTTGCAAGTCACTATGAGCATAACATCAAATTCCTTGATTCACTTCTGAGGCATTCTCGAAGAAGATGATTGAGATAAAATTGATAGTCGGAATCAACTTCATGGGAGGACAAGATGGAGATTGAAGAGGACATGAAGTTTATGAAGTTTGAGGGAGGGTTACTAGAAGACTCTTCTTGAGAAGTATTTTCGACTTGACACGAGTTCACATTGATCTCGGGTGAAATGTTTCCTTGAATGGGAGACATGACACGATCAACGGAGTGATAGGGTGAAGATAGAAGAGACGGAAAGTCAATTAGGACTCTTCTAAGAAGACGAGAAAGAAGCATTCCGTAGGGAAGACTTGACTTAGGCTCAAGAGTAACAAACCTAATTCTTCTAGCTATGAAAAATGCAAGATTGTAATGAGTTGTGGTGGCAACTCAATACAACATGTGTGCAAGACAAGCGGGTACTAAATCCCGATTCCCATCAAGACACATCGCATTTTCCCTAATGATTTCAACCCAAGGAGACATGAAATCATTAATATCACTAGATAGTAATTCCCAAGGAGAGAGAGTTCGAACAACTCCTTGAAATTTACCATGAATAGGATGCTCACGAGGTTTGGAAATGGTATGAATGATGTCCGAAGGAGTTGGAAGCACGGTCACATAATGAGCATCAATAGGGGCCGATTCTAAAGAGTCTAAACTCCAAGCATCGGTGAATCGATATTGACCATTAGATGGCACTCCAAGAATATCACCGAATTCTTCAAGAATGTAAATAATGATTTTCCCCATAATGGAAAATCGTATAGACAAACCATTATCGATGCTTATCAATGTGAATGAGCTAAAGAACTCCATGAGAAACGAGGGAAATATTGGCTCATAAATATCAAGAAGACACTCAAACCCAATAGATTTAAACATGAAGCGAATAAACTCATTGGCGAAATTGGAACAAACAATGCGTCCTTCATGGAAACAACAATGTTCGAGAGACTTAGACGAGTTTTTGTGAGAGTGAATCAAAAGAGGATGAGAGGGCATGTATGCTCGTGTTCGTTCGTGATCTTTTTGATATCTTGAAGGCATGACAAGTACCTAAACACGAAAATATCTATCCAATCACTCATATGAAAATCAAAAAGGAAAACGAAAAATGAAAATGTGTTATATCAATTTCTTGACAAACATAGGATTGATTCCATATCATTTTCATGTTCACAATGTGTCTATTCCATCATTAACCAAGAACACATGATCTATGTTAGATCAACAATGGATTAGAACATTGGTTTTTCAAAACAAGGTTTTTAGGTAAGCATTAACAATGTCATTACCTACTTGTTCATGGGTTCATCTCAAACCCATCCTTTAACCAAAATCGTTTAGCTTAATTTCGGATTTGTTCTACAAGTGGGTTTTAGTAAAATCTTAATGAATATGAACCTAAGGAATCATAGTAAAATAACTATGTCAACCCACATTCCTATTAAGGTTTTAATTCAATTTCAATTTTAAAAATCCCCAATTATGAAAGGATGAACCCTAGAACAAAATAGATGAAATTGAAAGAAAATACTTACAATTAATTGATGTTAGATGAAGGATGAGTGAAACCCACAACTTGGAATCAATTAATTTGAGTGATTGAAGGTTTTGGAAGCTTCAACAATGGTGGAAAAGGTAAAACCCGTCGGCTGTGTGTTTTTGGGAGAGAGAGAGTTTGTTTTGAAAAAGAATAAAAAACACAAACTGGCGCTCTGACACAAGTTTCTGCCCGCGGTACCTTATCGATAAGGTACCGCGGGTTTGAGCTGTGGGGATAAGGAACCGCCTACAGAGGCAGGTTTCTATCTCTAAAAAACGCGAAATTTTGAAAATCCAGTTTTTCTAAAATACTTAAAATTAAATCATGAGCCTTTTGGAATATCATTGGATCATCATAACACTAAGCAATATACCTTAATGAAGGATTACGAGTTAAATCAAGATCGAAAAGAATCGAAACGGACAAATGACTACTCGTAGCAAAACGACTAAGTGGAGAGAAGTCAAGAGAAGTGAATCAAGACTAGGATCAATGCTCAAGGGATTAATGACAATCTTCATGTAGTTGAAACGAAGAGCTTGTGTCATATATAGTGGTTTAAGACGTGCCTTTCCGGCGAAACGATAAACGGCTTTGGTAATGAATAAGCACAATGCAATTATTCAAGTATAAACTAAGATCACTTTCAATAATAGTCTTAGTCTAAACCAAAATATGAGCAAAGTATTAATTCACTTTCTCTCCCACAAAGGGCCTACTAACCGTACGGGTGCAAACCATGGAAATCATGCTTGATACTTTAAGCTTCTACTAACTCACTCTACATCACCATAGTGAGTCAAGTATCCAAGCAATGAAGGTTTCAGAGGATAAAAGAAAAGAAACACAAACCACAAATAAATGTCAAGGCAAGGATGCCAAGAACAAGCACATAGTCAAGTAATGATCAAAAGAATGATCAAAGGGAGTGTGGAAGAACGAGAGCGTACCTTGGCCACAAAGAGCAATCCATGAAGGAATAAGTGGTATGCCCAATCAATGACTATGATGAGTACTAAGTCTTCAAGGACTAGTATCATTCCCAATTGATGAGATGGCATTTATACATGATCTCATCGTTCTTTTCGGGCTTTAAATGCATAAAAATGTCATAAAATACCATATATATATGCTTGTGTTTGTTTACTTGTGTATTTTAGGTATGGATATCGTGAAAAAGACAAAAGATCACAAGATACAAGGAAAAACGAACACGAGAAACGAAGCCGTACAAAGAACCGGGCCCTAATCATGGAATTTCCATCAATACCCTTGAAGACTTGAAGACAAAACAAGATTGATCCTCCAAAAATGAAGAAATGACACTTAAAACCCTTGTATATTAATAATTACAAGTTTGGTCCCTTAAGTTTGTCAAAATTACAAAAAGGTCCTTCAACTTTGAAGAAATGACAAGATTGGTCCCTCAACAAAATCAAATTGTCGAATATGGTCCCTCATGAAGATTAAGAGACATTGAAGACCTTTGAAGATTAAGATTGTCCAAGAACAGCCCTTGAAATATTCAAAATTGTCAAAAATACTCCTTGATAACCTTTTGTCAAAGTTTTGTGCCAAATGTGACAATTGGTGAAACTTATTTACAAGTGAAAACACGTTTTAGGGCTGGAAATCTTTATATGCCAAAAATATCAAAAGATGGGGACCAAAGATGCCAAGCTGAAAGATTCAAACCAAAAAGGGCGCCTAACACCTTGTTTTCCCCTAATATCGGATCAAAGGAGTTACTGTACTCCTTTTACACGCCCAGAATTTACCCAACTCAAACCTTGGGTAAAACCCAATTAAACTCTCCCACGTTTGATTCACACATGTGAAAACCCTTCCCACACACAAACACCCCAATCCCACGCGTATGGTCCCCACCCCCAATTCCCCAATCCACCAATCACATCAATCCTTGGGCTCCAAGCACACTGACGTGTCCCAAATCAACCACTGAGGTTCATTGCTTACTCACAACGCCAAAATGAACGAAGGAGATCAAGTTTGGACACCTCAACCACCAAAAACGTATAAGGGCATTTTGGGATTTTTCTATGTATTAGGGTTTGTGTTTTATTGATTCTAGATAGTTCTTAGAGCACTATAAAAGAGACCCCAACCTGTGGGTGATCCTTTGTTCCAGTTTTCCTTAAAAACTTTTGTAATCCCTTTTAATTAATATAAAAAGTTGGTATTTGTTTTATTTGCAATCTAATTCCTTTTTTATGATTTATTAAAGTTGGTATAAGTGGTAAAGGAAAACTGAGTTCCAATTTTACTTTGGTGAAATAATTTTGATTTTCAAAATTTGTTTCAAAGATTTTAAGAATTTGAAAATTCTTGGTGTAATTGGTTCATAAATCTGTGTTAAGAGGTAAGTGATTGTTGTTTCAGTGTTCTTAAAACGTGTTAAGAAGGTTTAGGAAGTTTGAAAAAGGTTTGGAAAGTATTTAAGAAAGGAAGTAAAGAAACAGATTGTTATATTGTTGCATATTTGTGTGTTTTTCTTGATTTGATTTTAACAGGTTAGAAGGCTTGTTGATTTGTGTTCTGCACCAGCCCCAGCTGGTTTGGAGGAGGATTATACATCCTCTAGGGTTTTGGAAGTAAAACCCTAAGGTAAAACTCCTTTACCTTGTTAAAATTTCAGAAAGTTGTGTATTGGGTGGTTTGATGTGATTTGGTGATAATATTGTGTTTAAGCTGTTGGATTGTGCTCTTATGTGTTTTAATACATGTTAGAAGCTATAAGAATCAATTTGAATGGCTTTTGAATTGTTTTGGTCTGATAAAAGTTGAAATCTAGATTTAACAGGGTGTTTGGCTACAAGGATTAGCAGGGTACTAGTTTTGATTTAAGCTTTAAAAAAGGTGTTAGTATAATAGAAATAGGTTGAGAAAGATTGTTTGATAATTGTGTTATCATTTGGATCAAGTTTGAGCTAAGTTGTTGCATAAAAAAGGATAAAGTGTGTTAAAAATCTGCATGTTCATTATCTGCCCATTTTATAGAGTTTTTGTGCATGATCTTTTGATTTCTGTTAAGGTTTAGGCTTAGTGTGTTATTGTTACTGGTTGTGCATCATTTGGTGAGTGTATGTTCAAAATTTTGGCCATTAAAAGTCACTAGTATGCTAGTTATAGGCATCTAAGTCCCCAGACCTTGTTGAAAGATCACAGAAACTGATATTGACTTAGGGGTGCTTGATTTGATCATTTTGGTGTGCTAAGTGTTTATTTCAGCTTATAGCTTGACTCCTTGTGCTTAAATAAGCACAAGGGTGCCCCATTTGTCCAATAGCAATACCAAATAAACACATTGCCAAGTCCTCTTGGCATCAAAAGTGCACAAGTGTGCACTAAGCATTGTTCATCAGAAACTCTAAGGTAACTGGCCACTTTTGATCTTCAATTGTGCTTAAATCCAGCTAAAAAAGGAGTTTGATTTGAGTTTTTAGTGTATTTAAGTGTCACTGATTGATTGGAAAAAGAAAAAAATAAAAAATAAAAAAAAACGTATAAAAAGGGGGTTAGCACACCTCGAACCCTGGTCACCACGCTCACAACACACACCTCTTACCGCTGCCCTAGGGACTTTGACTGGTAAGAGGTGGTGTAGTTTAATACTTAAGGTCATTTGGTTTCTAGCTTATTTTCTAAAGCCGTAGCTTAATCCCTCGTTTTCAGCTTATTTGATAAGCAAATTTCGTTTAGCTTATTTTTCCTGAGTTAGTAATAGGATTGTTGATTTTTCAAGCTTGGTTTGATATTTTTCCACTTATTAGATTATTTTTTATAATTTATTTAATATAAAAAATAACTACTCAAATAAGTCAATATGAATCACTTGTGATCCATGACAAATAGATAAAAAATGCTAGTAACCCATTTCCTTTTATAATAACTAGGATTGCGGGGAGAAAAAGTATTACACAATTTGGACGTATGAGTAGTGTTAGCATTGTGACTTGTACCAACAATGATCTTGTTTTTGCACTTAGCATGGAATGTATGACAATCAAGGATGACGAAGTTTACTCTAAGGGACATTAACTTGTTTCTATTCTTAGATCCTAAAAGTCACCTTTTGGTGATGAAAATCATACGTTATGTCTTTACACATTCTCGTGGTATGTTGCAAGTCTTTTACTCTTCAATAAAGGTTAATAAAATTGAACTTTGGTGATGCTTAGATACTTTATTCTAGCATTGCGTGAGGGCACGGCAATGGCTTAGTATGGGGGAGTGATGAGATGGCATTTATACATGATCTCATCGTTCTTTTCGGGCTTTAAATGCATAAAAATGTCATAAAATACCATATATATATGCTTGTGTTTGTTTACTTGTGTATTTTAGGTATGGATATCGTGAAAAAGACAAAAGATCACAAGATACAAGGAAAAACGAACACGAGAAACGAAGCCGTACAAAGAACCGGGCCCTAATCATGGAATTTCCATCAATACCCTTGAAGACTTGAAGACAAAACAAGATTGATCCTCCAAAAATGAAGAAATGACACTTAAAACCCTTGTATATTAATAATTACAAGTTTGGTCCCTTAAGTTTGTCAAAATTACAAAAAGGTCCTTCAACTTTGAAGAAATGACAAGATTGGTCCCTCAACAAAATCAAATTGTCAAATATGGTCCCTCATGAAGATTAAGAGACATTGAAGACCTTTGAAGATCAAGATTGTCCAAGAACAACCCTTGAAATATTCAAAATTGTCAAAAATACTCCTTGATAACCTTTTGTCAAAGTTTTGTGCCAAATGTGACAATTGGTGAAACTTATTTACAAGTGAAAACATGTTTTAGGGCTGGAAATCTTTATATGCCAAAAATATCAAAAGATGGGGACCAAAGATGCCAAGTTTAAAGATTCAAACCAAAAAGGGCGCCTAACACCTTGTTTTCCCCTAATATCGGATCAAAGGAGTTACTGTACTCCTTTTACACGCCCAGAATTTACCCAACTCAAACCTTGGGTAAAACCCAATTAAACTCTCCCACGTTTGATTCACACATGTGAAAACCCTTCCCACACACAAACACCCCAATCCCACGCGTATGGTCCCCACCCCCAATTCCCCAATCCACCAATCACATCAATCCTTGGGCTCCAAGCACACTGACGTGTCCCAAATCAACCACTGAGGTTCATTGCTTACTCACAACGCCAAAATGAACGAAGGAGATCAAGTTTGGACACCTCAACCACCAAAAACGTATAAGGGCATTTTGGGATTTTTCTATGTATTAGGGTTTGTGTTTTATTGATTCTAGATAGTTCTTAGAGCACTATAAAAGAGACCCCAACCTGTGGGTGATCCTTTGTTCCAGTTTTCAAGCTCACACTTGTAATTCCTTTTTAGAAAAATAAAAGTTTGGTTTTTGATATTAATCAAGTGTAATCCCTTTTTATGGTTTTTAAAAGTTGTGTATTGTGTTGATGCTTGATTCTGAGTTCCACCTTTGATTTGGTTAACTAATTTTGTTTTTCAAAATTTGTTAAGGTTTGTGAATTTGAGAGATTTTTGGTATAATCTGCTCAAAAGGATTTAGTTTTTTTAGTTCATGATATTGGTGATTAGGAGTAATAGAAAACGTGTTTGCAAAGTTTAAAAAAGGTTTGGAAGAATTTTAGAAAGAAGAAAAAGTTAAAACAGGTTATTGCATATTATCCTTGTTTTGTTTTCTTTTGATTTTCTTCAAACAGGTTGAAGACTTGTTGATTTGTGTTCAGCACCAGCCCCAGCTGGTAGGGAGGAGGATTTAACATCCTCTAGGGTTTTGGAAGTGAAACCCTAAGGTAATCCTTGCTCTTTGTTGAAAAAGTTCAGAAATAGAAGCTTAAGTGATTTTTGTTTGATTTTGTGCTTAAGTGTGTATAAGCTGCTTGATTGGTGTTTATTTGAGTTGTTATGCATGTTTTGAAGTGTATGAATCAGTTTTCATAGGTTGTATTAGGTTTTTGTTTGAGAAAAGTTGGTTTTCGGTTTTTACAAGGGTGTTTGGCTACAGGTTTTAGCAGGGCAATTTAATTGATCAATGATTATCTAAGGTGTTAGAGTTATTGATTAAGGTTAAGTTAGGTTTTAGTAAGTTGGTAATTTAGTTTGGGAAGGTTTGCAAGCAAGTTTAAAGTGTTAAAAAGTAAAAAGCAAAGCTCAATTTGGCATAGTCATTAATCTGCTTATCTTTGCTCAGTTTGTGCTATGATCTTTTGAATTCTGTTGAGACTTAGGCTAAGTTAGTTATTGCTATTGCTAAAGTATTGCTTGGAGAGTTGGTAAGCTGAGTTTGGTTGATTGAAGTTCAATTTATTGCTAGTTATTAGCCTTAAGTCCATAAACCTGCTCTATTTTACCACAGCAACTTGTTTTTGCCTGTGTGTGAATTTGTTTGTGATTCTTTGCTTGCTAGTTGTTAATTTTTGATTGAGACTGACTCCTTGTGCTTAAATAAGCACAAGGGTGCCTATTGTGTCCCATAAACTCCACCAAATAAGCACTTAGTCAAGTCCTCTTGGCTATGAAACTCAAACAAATCACAAGGCAACCTGCTTGTGCATAACAGTGAAGCTGTCACGTTTTTGGTCTCAAATCTGGTTTAATCTTGGCTAAATAGTGATATTGGATTGGAATTAAGTTTGTTTAAGTGTCTGAGTTGATTGGAAAAAGAAAAAAATAAAAAAAAATAAAAGAAGCAAAAAGGGGGTTGCTAAGACTCGAACCCTGGTCACCACACTCACACACATAACACTTAACCGTTGCGCCCTTGGGTCTTTTACTGACTAAGGGTGCAATGGTTATTTAGTTAACCCGTTTTTCATTTCTAGCTTATTTAAAAAGCCGTGGCTTATTTTGCATTTTCCAGCTTATTTGCTTTTAATTTTTGCTTATTTTCATTTTTCCTAGAATCTTATTAAGTTTATAGATTTTTCTAGCTACTTTTTATATTTTTCCCATTATAAGTTTATTTATTAGAATTTATTTAATATACGTTTTTTATTAAATCAATAAAAAATACCAAAAAGATTTTTAATTTTCAGGAAAAATAGTTTTTAGTTTTTTAATATATAATTTGAGGTTTACATCTTGTTTTGGTTTTATAAACTTTAATTTTTAATTTTATAATATTTTAAGGTTTTTTATAAACTTTAAAGATTTTTATAAAATTATTAAAAAGGGTTTAGGAGCTATAATTTGTGTTTTTCTCTTAGTTATATTAATTAGGATTTTTAGAAATTTTTTAGAATTAATTTTGGTAACTTTTTATTTTTAGCAATATTTTAATATTATTTTCATATTAATTTTTCAAAATTTTATTTTTCTTTATTTTCCATTTTTCCTAGGTTCCTTATCATTAATTAGGACTATTTCCATTTTTAGAATATATTTATAACTTTTAGATTTATTTTTATAATTATTTTAAGTTTAATTAGGTTTTAATCATTTTTAATCATTTTTAGAGTTTTAAAAATAGTTTTAATAGCTTTTAATTTTTAGAAAATTACTTTTTAGTCTTCTAATAATATAAGTTAAGTAATTATTCAATAAAATCATATTTTAGACATTTGAATTAGTTATATTTAATTTTAGGGCTTTAATTAGCATTTAAAATTAAATATTTAATTAATAAAAGGTTTTAAAATATCTTTATTGGATTTTTGTCTTTATTTATATTATTTTAGACTTCTTTTTAGTCTTTTTAATTATTGATTTTGTTTTTGGTCTTAGTATAATAATTTTTAATTTGTGGTAGTTTTTCACGGTTTTACGTTTACGTCGTAGTTTAATTTTAACGTATCCGTCTTTTCATCCTCTCATCCCCATTCTTCTCAATATTAATCTCAAATAACTACAAGTTAATTCACAGCACATATACCTCCTTGGGAAACGAACTTTTTCTCTTCTCTTTTTAAGTGATTGGGTCATTACTTGTGGTTTTCCTAAATCACTCGTTAATACTTACCGCTACTTTTAGTTGCTTTGTTTTTCCTAAAATAAAGTTATCTAAATTTACCTACAATCATTTTGGCGCCGCTGCCGGGGAGGTGTGTTGTGCTTTAATTTGGAAGCTTTTGTCTTTGATATTATCCATAAATAGTATTTGTGTTAAGTGGAACTCCCTTAACACGTATTATCGGTTTTCTTGGTTTTTCTTGTACAAATATTATTAATATATTGTATTAAGTATCACAATCAAAATACAATATCTCCAAAAGTGTGAAAACACAACCTTAATTGGGATTTGATCTCCTAATTATTGTATTCGAATCTCAAACAAAAAGAAAAGGCAAAAATAGATAAATACTTTCGTGAAGCTCGATTTTGAAAAATACGAACTATAAGGTGGGTATAAGGCGGGTATTATAAAATATACCCTAAGGAAAAAGGCTCTTAAGTGCTTCGCGCCGCCTCGTTTCCCCGCTTGCTTGTGAGTATTTTGAGATTGAAGGCTAATCGAGGGTTTTGCCGCCCAAAGTATTAATACGTATACTATATTTGCTTGGTTTCTTTGTGATTAAACCCTCGTGAACAATTTGGTTTTCACCAAAGTTCTAAAGTCATTCGAAGGCGTTCACTCCACGTGATCGTTTTCATTCCTTTGAGGCTTCTTTAATCAAGAGTTTGATTCGAGGAGAGATTTTGTAGATTGTTGTCTACGAAGATACACCAAAATCCAAAAAAATTAAATATCATCAAAAACACAAAAAAATTGAAAATCCACAAAACAACCAAAAAGAATCTTCTTTGCTCACCTCCCATTCTTCGTGTAGTTTATGATCACTCGTAATCAAGCTAAACGAGCTCGTAAACGTCTTCAAAAGCAAGCAAATCAAGGATCGTTGATTGTTGAAGAACCTCCAATTGTTGAACCTATTATAGAACAAGAAGTCGTCATGGCTAATCGTACTATGATGGAGTTGCTACAAGCACCCACCGAGGGTTTTGGAGAGGCCATTGTTATTCCCGCCATCCTTGCGGAGAATTTCGAGATTAAGACGGGTTTAATGTCTATGTTGCAAGCAAACAAGTTTCGAGGTCACGAGAAAGACAACCCGCATTACCACATTAGGAATTTCAACCGTCTCACCGCCACTAGCAAATTCAAAGATGTTCCACATGACGCCATTAAGATGATGTTGTTTCCGTATTCGTTGGATGGACCCGCAAAAATTTGGCTCGAGAAAGAACCGCCAAATTCGATTTTGACATGGGCCGATCTCGTTTCTAAGTTTGTGAACAAGTTTTTTCCACCATCTAAAACAACACACTTAAAAAATGAGATTTCACGATTTGTGCAACGTAACAATGAAAGTTTTTCAATGGCATGGGAACGATTTAAAGAGATGTTACATGAATGTCCTCACCATGATTTTTCGGAATTGCATCAAATTGATACCTTTTATAATGGGCTTAATGATCATGAACGAGATTATTTGAATGCCGCCGCGGGTGGTAATTTTTTGTGCAAGACGACAAATGAGGCTTTACAAATCATTGAAAATCGATCTAAGGTTTATAGCCCTCGTAACACACCGAGTGTTGCCAATATGGGTTCGTCATCTTCGTCACAATCGTCTCGTAGCATTAACGCCTTACATGATGAAGCTAATGAGGAAAATCGGTTTTTTGATAGATTTGCTAATCTAATGTCCCATTGGAAGGCTCAAGAAGCTTCCAATTCCGCTTCGGTTAAAGCGGTTGCTAAGAGTTGTTTATCTTGTGGGGGAGCTCATGATCTTTCCGAGTGCATTACCGTGGATGGTAACACTTCGAGTGCTTATGTAGCAACGGGAACTTATAACCAAAACGGCCAAGGTTCTTGTCCAAATCAAGCTCCACCAAACCAAAATGTTAACAATTATCGAAACAACAATCAAGGTAATTACCAAGGCAACACACGCAATTACAACAAAGGGAATTATCAAAGTGGGAGTGGAGAAATCTCTAATCAAAACCAAAACCGTGATTTTCAAAACACTACACAAGGTTTTCAAAATGCTCACACGAAAAATTTGCAAGGATAATTTTTGGATTATGCAAAAGCAAATGATGCTAAATTTGATAACATGCAACGTGAGATGATTAGCTTAAGGTCCGAGTTGAAAAACGAGCTTAAAAATGAACTTGCTAATGAACTTAAAACTCATGCAAACAAAATGGAAGGAAATGTCCAACGTCTTCAACAAAACCAACAAAAGATGGAATTAGGACAACATGAGATTAAGCAAGAGTTATTGAAAGCGGATGCTAGGCAATCAAAATTTGAGGACCGAATGGCTAAGATGTTTGAAGCTATCATGTGTAAACCCTCTTCTTCGGGTGGTCTTCCTAGTGATACCATTAACAACCCGAGAGGAGAATTGAAGGTTGTTGCTACACGAAGTGGTAAAACTTTCAAGGAACCAATCTCTCGTCCAAGTACTTCTACGGAGAAGGAAATCGAGAAAGAACCCGAGGTGATGGTCGAAAAGGAGCACATTACAATCCCACGAAGTACCGCTCAAACCACACCTACGGTTACACCAATACCAATTGTGGAACCCGAGTTTCCAAGGCCGTTGCCTAATGACCAACCCACACCACCTTTACCCTACCCTTCGAGACGAAACAAAGAGAAAGCACAAGAACGGAACAATTATCAATTTGAGCTATTTATGAAAATGTTTCGTGATCTACATTTTAACATAAGTTTTGCCGATGCTTTAATCATGATGCCTCGATTCGCCGCAAACTTCAAAAGTATGCTAAACAACAAAGAAAAGTTACAACAATCGTCTAGTTGTTCATCGGTTTTTCTAAGCCGCATACCACAAAAGGTCGGTGATCCCGGTAAATTTTTGATTCCGTGTGCTATTCAAGATATGGAGGAATGCTACGCCTTGGCCGATCTTGGTGCTAGTATTAATTTAATGCCATCTCATCACCAATCATCTTGGTATCATTATTCAAAGATGTTAAAGATCAATGAAAATGATTCTTCTACAAGTGCAAGTAACTCAATCCATAACCAATTAATTGATTGATCTTCATGAGTACCTACACAAAGGAAGATGCAAACTAGTAGATACATTTCAAGAGTATATCTAAAATGCATAAAGGCTACTAATCTTAAGTGGGATGCAATATTTTTAATTAAAAGACCTATTTTTCAAAGAAAACATAGTTTTGACCAAAGAGAAACTTTAGTACAACTAGACCTTCTAATTTGAGGAGACAATGGATCGATCCAAGTTTTAAAGTACAATATACTTCAAAGATCTTGAGTGACCATCGCTCTGATACCAATTGTAGAAACTAGAAGGGGGGGGGGGTTGAATAGTTTCTCTTCGATTGGTGACCAAATTAAAATTACTTTCAATTTGGTTTGTATCAAAACTATCTTTTACTTGATGCTAAGTTGCATAATGATTAGGTTCAATTTAAATACACTAGCAAGGATAATAAGCAAGTATAATGATAATGAAATAAGTAAAGAGCAAGGAAGGAGACAACCTAGTGGGAAGACACCAAGATTTATAGTGGTTCGACAACGAGCCTCTATCCTCGTTTCTACTCCACTCCTCGAGTACACCTACTCGAGATTTCCACTATATCCACAAGCTCCCTTCTCGGCGGAGAAAACCTTACATCGTTGCTTACATTATTTTCCGACACTAAGCTAAATGTCGAGACCTAATCTTTAGCTAGGACCAATCTACACGACGTTGCCTACTTCACAATTTAACGACACAAGGCTAGATGTCGAGTTCTAATCAAAAGGTAGAACCAATCTTCACAACGTTTCCTACTTCACCCTTTTACGACACAAGGCTAGATGTCGAGTTCTAATCGAAAGCTAGAACCAATCTTCACGACTCTTCACTTTGAAGCTAAGTGAGAACTTCACACAACACAACTACTAATCACTTTAAAGTTTAGTGAGAACTCACAAGACACAACCACATCACTTTATAGTTTAGTGAGAACTCCTAATCAAATCTATTACAACTCAACTAGACTTATCCAAGTACACACATGTAGCTTGGATTTACACAACACAAATCCAAGCAAACACATATGCAATGGATGTACACAACAAATCCAAGTATCCACAAATAACTTGGATGAACACAACTAGTCCAAGTATTCATAAATACATTGGATTGACCTAAAACAAAAAGAGGTATCATGATGAATATGACTAGCTCATAAATTCATCTTTATCACTACACTAGTGAGTGAGTGATCTTCTCATTGGACATGGTAAAGGAGGGGATCAAGAGGATAATCATATGTAAACATCCTTAACAAATTAAGTGATCATTTACTAATGATTATGCTATAGAAAATAGAAAGAGGGCTGAGAAAAACGTCCAAGAGGCTTGCTGGAAAATGAGATTTGACCCACTATTTAAAGGAGACAAAGTTACAACGGATATATAACGGCTACTGTGCGCGGTACCTTATCTCACCCCGCGGTACCATATCGCTAAGGTACCGCGTAGGTACTTATGGTACCGCCACTAGACTCCGCTCCGTTTTTTGTCTTTTAGTGGGGTGGGAATATCTGAGGTATTTAAACCCTTCAAAGGATATTCTAACAACATTTGGAATATGCCATTTTCAAATTTTCATTTTCCATTTTAATAAAACATTTTCTTAAAAAGAAAGTTTATTAAAAAGACTTTTGTCTTATTAGCAAAAGTGAGTTTTAAGGATAATCATTTTGATGATCACTAAGTATGATTAAGAAAGGTTAATGATATGATTATTACCTTGATGATAGTGTTAGTTAAATAATTCATTTTGTGTTTCTACACTAAATGTGTTGTATGGTTTGTTGTGATCAAAATTAAGAAACATTAGTTAACACTAATAATGTTTTTAGGCATTACTTGCATTAACAAACTCGAAGGGAAGCTCCCAATTAGGGCTTCAAGTTGAAGGCTTCAAGACCGGTGCCTTAGTTAGCTTATCCTTAAGCAAGTTGAAGGCTTCAAGACACTCTGTGGAAAAGATAAAAGGAGTATCTTTTTCCAAGAGGTGGGTCATCGGGCGAGCGATTTTAGAAAAATCTTTGATAAAGCGACGGTAGAAGCCCACATGACCGAGGAAACTTCTCACACCCTTCACGGTTGAAGGTGGAGGCAATTTAGAAATAACATCGACTTTAGCATGGTCCACTTCAAGACCGGATTTGGAGATCTTGTGTCCTAGCACAATGCCCTCTTTTACCATGAAATGACATTTTTCCCAATTAAGAACAAGGCGAGTGTCTTCACACCGCTTAAGCATACGTTCTAGATTGGCAAGGCAGGCAGAGAAAGAATCACCATAAACTGAGAAATCATCCATGAATACATCCATAGTTTCTTCAACCATCTCATGGAAAATAGCCATCATACACCGTTGGAACGTCCCAAGAGCATTGCATAAACCAAAAGGCATACGTTTGTAAGCAAATGTTACATAGGGACAAGTGAATGTGGTCTTTTCTTGGTCTTTGGGATCGATGGGAATTTGAAAATACCCGGAGAAACCGTCTAAGAAGCAGTAATAGTCATTACCAGCTAGACGCTCGAGCATTTGATCCATGAAAGGAAGAGGAAAGTGATCTTTTCTCGTGGCATCATTGAGTTTGCGGTAGTCGATACAAACTCTCCACCCAGTAACGAGACGAGTAGGAATCAACTCGTTGTGTTCATTAGAAACAACGGTTATTCCACCCTTCTTGGGCACACAATGGACGGGACTTACCCAAGGCGAATCCGAGATAGGGTAAATCAAGCCGGCCTCAAGAAGTTTGATAAACTCTTGTTTGATGACGTCATGAATGAAAGGATTAACCCTTCTTTGGCTCTGGATTGCGGGTTTAAAGTCATCTTCTATGAGAATCTTGTGAGTACAAAAGTTCGGATCAATTCCGCGGATATCGGAAATTTTCCAAGCAATTGCCTTCTTATGATCTTTAAGCACGGCGATGAGGCGAGATTTTTCGTCTTCTTTCAAGTCCTTCGCGATGATGACGGGCGACTTCTTCTTATCTTCAAGGAACACGTACTCGAGAAGGGGCGGCAACTCCTTAAGTTCTAAATTCGGAGGATTTTCGATGGGAGGCGTATTCAAAGTCGGAGCATCGATAGCAATAACCGTGGGAGATGGTGGAGAAATATTGTCTTCTTTGAGAAGGTTTTCAATGAGGCGAAGATCTTCATCCCAATCGGTGGGAGAATCGTCATGTTCTAAGTTCACATCTCCCATGGTGGCTTCCAAATCTTTCCAAAGGAACTCACTTTCTCCAAATAGAGATAGTGATGAATCAATAGAGGAAACGGTCTCAACGTTGGGAAGAGAGGTAGGAATACTTTTACAAGCATCTTTGAAGTGTTCTTCACAGGCCTCATCAAGAACGTCAATACAATTAACACTCTCGTATGAATAAGGCTGTTTAGAAAGCTTTTCCATGTTGAAGATGATTTTATCGTCACCCACTCTCATGATAAGCTCACCCGCTTCAACATCAATGAGAGTGCGACCGGTCCTCAAGAATGGACGACCAACAATTAATGGCACACGAGGGTCCATATCGTAGTCGACGACGACGAAATCAGCAGGAAAAGTGAATTTGTCGACTCCTACAAAGACATCTTCGGCTATCCCCACTGGATAAGCAACCGTACGGTTAGCTAATTCCAAAGTCATTTTGGTGGGGACTAGCTCAGGGAGAGATAATTGCTTCCAAACGCTTAGAGGCATTAAATTAATACTGGCACCTAGATCGGCTAGGGCCATGCAATTCTCTACTCCCGGGAAGTTACAAGGGATTAAGAAGCGACCCGGATCACCAAGCTTAGTTGGAAATTTCCTTAAGAGCACTGTAGAGAAATTTCATTAAGTTGGGTGTTAGCAATATCAAGAAGCTTTTCCTTGTCGCTAAGAAGATCTTTGAACATCTTCGTGTATTTAGGCATGTGAGCGAGAGCCTCAGCGAAGGAGATGTTAAAATTCAATTGTTTAAACATTTTGAGAAAGTTTGAAACTTGAATATCATCTTTGCTTTTTAGCTTCTCTTTCCTCAACCTTGATGGATAAGGTATATCGGAAGAAGAGGAAGTCTTTGGGATCGAAGGATCACTCACATCCTTGGGTGGAGGAGGGGTAGAAGTAAGAGGTGGAGAAATTGGGGAAGTAGAAGGTTGAGGAATAGGAGCAGGTGACTCGTTTTCCTTAGTCACAATCATCGGTGGAGGTATAGGAAGCTCGGGTTCCTTGGTACCTTTGCCACTGAGAGTGGTGATTGCTTTCATCTCCCCTCTTTGATTCGCAACGGTGTTACTCAGAAGAGTACCCGAAGAAGAGGATTATTTACCTTGGAAGAAACCAGCCATCATGTTCCTTAAGTCATTCGTTTGACTTGCCAAAGTGTTTCTCATATCAGCTCTCAGATCGTTTCCTTGTTTCACCATGTCTGCTTTCAAGTTGAGCACTTCCCGCTAGAGATTTTCCACAATCACATCATTGGTCCTCATGTAGGTTTCAACATCTTGGTGCAATGCGGTGGGTTGGTTGGGAGGAGCATGGTATGCGGGTGGTTGATAAGCATGTTGTTGGTAAACTTGGTTGTTTCTTTGAGGTGGATATGGTTGTTTGTGAGGTGGTTGGTATGGTGCACGAGTTTTTTGTTGTTGTTGAGGAGGGCGATTGAGGTTTTGTTGTTGGTTTGGGTTGTTAGGAGGAAAACCAGGTGGGGAAAGAAAGTTGTTAGAGCGGTAGCTAAGCAAATTGCGGTCTCCTTGAGGACGAGCTTGATAAGCGGCCAGAGGATAGGTACCGTATACTGCATTCACATTCTCAGAAGGGTAGTCTTGGGTGGTGGTACAAGTGGTGTACGAGTGAGGACCACCGCATATTTCACATGGTTGGCTGACAGCATTTACTTGAGCGTTCTTAGCGTTGATGCTGTTGGTGTTGCTGGCGGTTTGGGCGGCAAGCGATTCAAGAAGCGTAGTAATTTTGTCAAGTCGCTTGTCGTTGTCACTAGTACTAGCACTAGCGGCATTGGTCCGAACACTTTTGGTTTGCACACGAGACTTATTTTTAATGATATCCCAAGCGGCATTGGAAGTCTTAACCAAAATATTACCCCCCGAGGCACTATTTAGTGAATCTTTGTCATTCATACTTAAACCATTATAAAAAGTATTAATTTGGTGCACTTTGGTAAAACCATGTTGTGGGCATTTTCTTAAAAGATCTTTGAAACGGTCCCAAGATTCACTAAAAGACTCATCGTACTTTTGTTCAAAATTAATGATTTCATTCCGCAAAGCGGTAATACGAGAGGGTGGGAAAAAGTAGTTTATAAACTTGGTCTCCAAATCCGTCCACGTCAGAATACTTTGTGGCGGTTCCTTTGCAAGCCAATGTCGGGCTTGTCCCTCTAAAGAAAAGGGAAAAAGTTGTAAACGGATTACCTCTTGTGGAACACCATTGAATTTGACCGTATTTGTGAGTTGCAAGAACCTTTTGATGTGGTCATGTGGATCATCAATGGTACGCCCCAAGAATGGTTGAGCGGAGACCATCTGGATAAAGCCGGATTTGAGCTCAAAGTTGTTGGCTGCAATCGCGGGTATGACAATTGGATCATTGTTGCACTCCACATGTGCTTGTAACAGTTCAATCATCGGGCGATTGTCCGGTAGAGGCTCATTGTTGTTGTTATTATTGTTGTTGAGAGGTGGATTGTTATTGTTGTTATTGTTTTGAGGTGGGTTATTGTTGTTGTTTTGTACACCGGCCATGTCAAGTCTTCGAGAGGCTCGGGCTCTTGATAAGACGTTGATCGTGTACGAATGCACCTGCAAAAGAACTAACAAAGCAAACAAGAAATTTTTTTGGTTTTTATGGTTTTTTAATTTTTTGGATTTTTGAAAATTTTATATTTTTTAGGGTTTTTGAAATTTTTTAGGAAAAGTAACGTTCACGACAAACGGATCCCAAAATCCAAGTTCTCACAAAAAACTGTTAATCTTAACGAGAAGAGCCGGCAGCGGTGCCATTTGATAAACTTGTTTTCATTGGGTTCAGAATATGTCTCGGTATCTTCTCGAATTGATCACGGTTCTAAGTGGAATAATTGTTCTTGGTTACTAAAAAGGGTTTGATTTTGGTTATCTAATTTTTAAACTAAATACAAGTAATGAAAATGTCGATGAGTAAAGTGGAAACTTTGACAAAATTAAACTAAAAGTTAATTAGGAAAATTCTTAAACCTTAAAACTTTGTAAAACTTAAAACTTAAAAACTTGGTCCATCAGAATATTGCAAATCATGTCCATCGGAATGAACCAAAATCACAACCATCGGAATACATGAATGTAAAGCTGTCGGAATATTAAAGTCAATTCTATCGGAATATGGCTCTGTCGCAATGTGCATCTATCGGGATGTCTTAAATCGCAATGTCAGATCGGAATAACCAAATACCTTAGTAGCAAAGTCAGATAGGAAAGTTGCTGTCGAAAAATGGGCAGAGTTTCGTCTTAACCAAGACCTTAGTCCCGTCGGAATATGCGATCGCAATAAGCGATCGCAATCCAGATCGGAATAAGGGAAAATGACAACCGATCGCAAAGTAAATCCCTTAAGGGTTATTGCGATCAAAACAGGAAATCCATCAGAATGTGTATAAACCCTGATATTGCGATGGAATGAAAAATCAATCCGAAAATGGTGGCAACCTTAAAACTAAATAAGCACAATCAAAAAGCTAACTCATCCGAAACTTAAACAACTCAAAAAGCTTAAATTCGACAACTTTTAAAACGTAAACGATTATAAACTTTATGAAATGAACTTAAAAAATGACTAAAACCTTTGTGAAATCCGAAAAGCAATAAGCTAAAACTTGAAATAAACCAATAAGCATTAAGAGCTTATAGCTTATACGTGTATGAGCTTAAAAAGGAACAAGAAATATTAACCTTAAATCACAAACTCATCCAATCATCCAAACCGTATGAAATCAAACAATCGGATCAAAGATTAAGGTAAACTAAGAAATGTAGAAGGAGATTAAAGAACTTGAAAGCTTAACTTGAATTAGATTAATGAAATCCAAAATACAAAAAGCTTAAAACTCGAAAGATAAAAATGGAGAAAAGAAAAATCTTAGTGAGAGAAAGTTGAGAACTTTCTCTCTCTAACACTAGAGAAAATGAAAAATTGAAAAACTAACTAACTCCTTCAAGTTGTGAAGTGTAGCCCTATTTATAGGCGTATGCTTTGTGGGCTTGTGAATGGTCTTTGTTTTCTTCTTTCTCCTTTAGTCTTTACGTTTCTTTAATTAAACGTTTCCGACTTTGGATTTTGAGAAGTGTCGGTGAATGATTCCAACTCGTCCTATAATCATTTGTTTAATAGACTCGAGTTCTTCGACATATATGAATCTTCCATATTTGGCTCTATTCTTCGATAAATCTTCAAATAGGCACAATGACTTCAAATCTTTTGCATCTCTTGGACAATAGACTTCGTCTTGAGTCTTTTTCTTCGATAAAACCCGTGCAATCTCATGTTTTCTTCAATATTCATCCGGTTGATTCTGAAAACACAATAAACACAAAAACCACGTATAATTCCAAACAAATGATATTAAATACGTGTTTTGGTCTCGTTTTAGCCAGAAATAAGTGGTAAAAGGATGGGTGTTTTCACACCTATCAGTTACACACAATTTATACCTCTTTCCGCCATTGTCATTTTCAAGCTCATTCCTTCATACCTTCTCGTCTTATCCCACGGATTTTCTCCATCGTAGGTTAGATCATCACGCCTCTCTAATCCTTTTTATAAACATGGTGAAGGATAACCCTCTTATTACGGATGTCCTCAACCTGATGCCTGCGGGGAAATACATAGACTTTTTTTTTAAGTACTATATTCCTGAAAGCATACATCCGACCTATCCAGGTGACGGTGAAGCTATTACGGATGCTCTGAAGGGAAAGATAGGCGTGTATACGCGTCTATTTGACTCAGCTAACTATCGCATCCCCCTATCTAGGTTCTTAGTAGATCTGCTTCTATACCACGACTTCCACATAACCCAACTTCACTGCATAGGGGCATGTAAGATCAACCAGTTTGAGATTACCTGCTATACATGTGAGGTAACCCCGACCGTGAATCTATTAGGTTTTTTTACTCCCCCCAGCTGGTGAATGGGTGGCTATCGTTCAAGAAACGATCCGCATCCGCCCCCATGACTTATAAGAAACCCTTAGATTCCCTTAAGAATTGGTACGACCAATATTTTTTCGTAGATGAGAAAGTATTCCCCACCCCTTTTGTCCTCAAAACCAGAGCACCCAAAGACTATACTCCCAAATCCAAGGACTATAGTAGTAAGGATTTGAAAATATTAGACACCCACCATACAGAATTCCATAGGGGTCTGCCGGAGCATTTCCTCTGCTCAGTAGGGATCAGCCGCTATTACTATGGGAGGGAGGCTAGATATCCATGCTTTCTAACTGAGCCTAGGCAGGGTAGGTCTTCTATACTTTAGATGCGAACATGTCTTATAGTACTTGTTAAATGACTAATTCGTATGTATGCAAATTTCCACAGTGATGAAGCTGTTTCGCTTATTACGCCAAGGCAACCCAAGCAAAGTTCCTCAAGGGTCACGACCACTAAAAGAAGGTGAACCCCCTTACTAGAGGCCACCGTCAACATGACCATCCCTCTGGAAGAAACGACCGAGCAGCGGTCGGATGAGGAGGAGCCCGTGATCCAAAAGTCCCCCCTAGACTTCAATAATGAAGATGGTGAGGAGCTGCTGTTCGAGGATGCCGTACCACATCAAGATGAGGAAGAATAACTCACCAGTCCAGCTAACAATCGCACCGGTGAAGAAGATGAAACAATGTAGGAGTCTGGGTCCCCCCAGCCATCAAAGCCCAAGTCTAGAAAGCGCAAGACTACTAGGAAGGTAGCGAAAAACCTGGAGGCGGAGGCAGGGGTACACAATACTCCCCCAAAGAAACTAAGGAAGGACCATCCACAGTTCCAAGAGGGAAGCAGTATCTCTACAGCCCAAGTCGACCCTTCGCTGCATGTTGATGATCAAGTTTGGAAGGCAACCCCTGTGAATGTCGTGGCTCCTACTACCGTGGAACCCGTGACTGGCACTACGTAAGTACCAATCAATACTCCACAAGATATAATCCACAAACAGAAAAAATAAGTGTGTTCTAATAACAGTGCAGACCCGTCGGTAGTAGCACCTGAGAAAGAGGTGGAAAGGGAACCCTCACCCGTGATATCACTGAGACCTCCATCCCCTCCCGTAACTCATGAAGGGGAGCCCCGTTCTGAGGAACCTGGCACCAACCTTCGTCCAGCCTGGAACTTGTCCCGCTTAACAAGATTAGAGGAAGAGTCTGAGTGCAGAAAATTTATGGAACACATCACTCCTCCAGCGCTGGCACAAGACTTGGATGAACTCGAGCACGAGACGCTGCGTGAGCAGTTTGATGTATCCTCCACGCACCAGGTGACAGTTGGTGCGGCCCTACGGTGCCGCTTGGAAAGAGCTTTGGTTAACGTGAGCCGTGCTGATAGGAAGATTGCTCGCCGAGAGGAACTGGTGGAAAAGCATGAGAAGACTATCACATCTGTGCAAGCAGCTTTAGTCGTAGCGGAATCAACAGTCAAGGAACAAGCCCACCACGCCAATGCACGCGAGGAACGCATTGCTGAGCTGGAGGCCCTCCTAGCTGCATCTAATGAGAAGGTACACGCTTCTATTGATACTTATCTGTTCATATAAGACCCATATTATCTTGTAGTAATTCCAAGTTTTATTTATAGGTATCCGCAGCCGAAGCCGACATTAAAGCCGTAACAGTACAAGCCTTCACCACTGCTCAGGAACGCAACACGCTTAAGGATGAACTTACCCATGCACAGTCTACTTTGGAAGAGCGAGCTGCGGTGGCTGAGGGAGAACTGAGCAGGATGGCAACGGACTGCGCCGGAGTGCTGTGCCCTCCCTTGCTTACAACCATAGCTGGGCGTAGATGGATGGTTGGCCAGGGAATGCGGCTTGCCGTGAGCAAGGTAACGGAGGCTCCTTACTTGTTGCAGGATTTTGTAGATGTTGTATCGGACGACATTGACCGTGGTAGGCACGAGGGTTTGATTAAAGCTGTGGAGCTGATAAACAAGAAGGAAGACATTACCCAACACGCCTACCATAACCCTCTAGATGAAGACAAGATGACCGCCTCGATGGCCGCCCTTGGGGAAATACAGCACCCATTCCTAGACGACCTGGAGTCGCTGAAGGATGCTCCCAATGAGATGATAATGTCCAAGCTTACAGCCGATCACATCCAACTGACCCTGCCCACCTACGACTCTGTTTCGAGGGTGATGAAAGGTGAGAAGCTTTTAGCCGAGGCATTGGATGCTAACATGACCAGGGCACAGGGTGGCAAAGATGCTCGCGGTAAGGTTCTCCGTGCCTTGATTGCAGAAAGGAAGAGAGAGATAGGAGAGTTCTTACCTCCTCTGTAATTTTACATTATAAACATTTGTTCCTTTATTCGTCCGTGTATGTACAAGGCTAGAACTGACAATATTGTGATAACTAGTTTTATGTAAGACCGTGATGACCACGGCTATTTTGAATTTGAAACTTGTTTATTTTCTTTAGATATCATGTACCTATTTTGCATGACATGTCACGTCTTACCCAGAATAAAACCAAGTCTATATTTTACTAGACGTGCGGCGTGCGTCTTTACCATGCAAAGCACTAAGTGGGTGCGGCATATGGAAACTTATTACAATGTCTTGTAAAGAAGGTGTCTAGTAAGGATACATGAACCACGTCACTGGGGTTGCATCTCTCTTATGCGACAAGTTGAATTATTAGGTTCACTTAATCCTCTTACCCAGCTTGGAGGTGAATAGTACATGTACGTTTTTGAATGAATGCATATGAATAAGAGATAACACATTATAGCAATAACAACTAAAACTATACGATAACAATTTGCTCATAGAATTTAAATAACATGAGAATAATTTTCACAAGAACAAGTCGTGGAGCTAGCTAGGCACCACGACATTTTATTAGAACGTTTACGATTTTTGTTATGACAAGAATAGGAAATCCTAAAAACAAAGGGAACCTAGAAAGCATGGCTTCATAATAAGCCTTCATCCGTGCCTTGGACTTGGCCTCATTGATAGCCGCTATTTCTCTTTTTTCCTCCAACAAGTCCAGATTAATCCGGAGTTGCTCGTCGTTCGTGACAACATTAACCTCTGATGTACGGATGGTCGACATTCCAATTTCTGCTGGTATAACAGCTTCAGTCCCGTAGGCCAGCGCGAATGGAGTGTCCCCATTGGTTGTTTTAATCATAGTCCTATGTGTCCATAGAACATGTGGCATCTCATCTACCCATTTGGCACTTCGTTCATCTAGGCGTGCCTTGATGCCTTCACCTAAGCTTCTATTTGCCCGTTCCACAAGACCATTTGTCTGCGGGTGCTTAACAGATGCGAAGTGCCGCGTGATATTCAATGTTGCGCACCAGTCCTTGAATGGATTATCCGCGAACTGCTTCCCGTTGTCCGAGATGATTTCTCCTGGCAAGCCAAAACGGCACACGATGTTTTCCCAAATAAAATTTTTAACCTGTGTGCCTGTAATGGATTTAACTGCTTTAGCTTCTATCCATCGTGTAAAGTAGTCCATTGCGACGATCAAGAACTTAACTCCCCCTGCAGCTACGGGGAAAGGTCCTGCAATGTCAATCCTCCACTTATAGAATGGCCATGGGGATGTAACGGGTGTCAGTTCCTGCTGCGGATGTCACGGTATTGGTCTGTGCACTTGGCAATCACTGCATTTACGAATCATGTCGCGTGCATCCCTATGCATAGTAGGCCAATAATATCCTGTGCGTAGAGCTCGTGCCACTACAGATCGGGGACCTGCGTGCATACCGCATAGCCCTTCATGTATCTCACTGATCACATAAGTAGCCTGGCGTGGCCCAACACACCGCAACCACGGTTGTAAGAAAGAACGCTTGTAAAGAATACCTTCTCGAAGCTCAAAGTGCTGCGAGTTCCTTTTGATTCACCGTGCCGCCTTTTCATCATCCGGAAGGGTTTCGTCAGTTAAATAGCTGATGATCGGGGTCATCCATGTAGGTTCCTCTTCCTCAACTATAGCTGCGACTTCCCCTTCCGTTATAGACTTTTCCTTTAGTATTTCTACCAAGACTTGCTTGGATAAGTGGGCGAAACTTGTAGACGCGATCTTGCTAAGAGTGCCCGCCTTCTTGTTTTCACCTCTTGGTACCTGTTTGATAGAAAACTTGCTGAAAGTAGCGATGAGCGACTTGACTTTCTCCAAGTATCGAAACATGTTGTCCTCCTTGGGTACGTAGCCCCCTAGAATGTTGTTCGCGACAAGTCGTGAGTCCACGTAGACCTCAAGGTTGTGGACTCCCATTCTAGCGGCGTTTTTTAAACCCGCAATCAACGCTTCATATTCTGCCTCATTATTGGTGGCTGTAAACTCAAAGCACAGGGCGTATGTAAACTCCATTCCTTCCGGATTCGTAATGATGAGACCAGCTCCCGATCCGTCCGTGCACGAGGATCAGTCAGTGAATAATACCCATGGTTCTGCTGGAGCTTCCTCTCATTGTATTACTGGTCCGTCCTCATCTGGCTTCTCAACCAAGAAGTCTGCCAAGATTTGGCCTTTGACCGCGGTCCTTGGTCTATAGGAGATGTTATGCTCTCCTAGCAGAATGCTCCACTTCTGTAACCTGCCGGCCACGTCTGGTTTTGAGATGATTTGTTTTATTGGTTGATCAGTAATAACCACAATTGGGTGCGCTGAAAGTACCGGCGTAACCGTTTTGTGGCGAATACTAATGCCAAAACCAATTTCTCTATAGAGGAATAATGCAACTCCGACCCTTGTAGTGTTCTACTTATGAAGTAGATCGGAGTTTAGACTGTGTCCCTATCCGTCATAAGTATCGCACTTATTTATCCATGTGTGGCCGACATATACATTATGAGCTCTTCCTTAGGTCGGGGTGCCACTAGCATGGGAAGAGCTGCGAGGTGTTGCTTAAGCTGACCAAAAGCTTCCTCAGCTTCCTTTGTCCAACGGAAATCTCCCTTCTTGATGCACTTCTTGAGTGTTTTGAATAGGGGGGGTGACTTCTCCGCGGACTTCGACAAGAACATGTTTTTCCCGGCTAGCTTTCCATTTAATGATTGTACCTCTTTTCGCGTCTGAGGAGATGGTAACTGTATCAACGCGTCCGTCTTTTCTGGGAAAGGTTTGATCCCATGCGGATCGATCATGTATCCAAGGAACATCCCTTCAGTTGCCCTAAACGTGCATTTTTTTGGATTTAGTTTCATATTAATCCTCCTCAACGTGTCAAACGTCTCATGGATGTCACGGAGAAGTGCCTCCTTCGGACTTTTGATGACTAGATCGTCAACGTAGACCTCAAGGTTACGGCCTATCTGTGAGTCGAATGCTTTATCCACAAGCCGCTGATATGTTTCCCCGACGTTCTTTAGTCCGAATGGCATTTTTGTATAATAGTATACGCCCTGACTAGTATGAAACGTCATTTTCTCCGCGTCCTCTTCCGCCATCTGGATCTGGTGACATCCTTTGTACGCGTCTAAGAAGCACTTAAAGGGATACCCACATAGGGATTCCACTTTCCAATCAATCTCTGGTAACAGATAGCGGTCCTGTGGACAGGCTTTGTTTAGGTATGTGAAGTCCACACACATGCGCCAGCTCCCGTCATGCTTCTTGACCATGGCCGGGTTGGATAACCACTCGTGGTAGTATACCTCGCGCATAATTCCTACATCCACTAATTTCCGTACTTCATCCAGTATTACTTGGCTGCGTTCTGGTGCTTGACCACGCTTATTTTGCTTAACGGGAGGATATCCCTGGAGGATTTGGAGTTTATGTTCCGCGATCGTACGCGGCACACCCATCATATGCTTGGGCTCCCATGCGAATACCTCCAAGTTTTCTTTTAGAAGAGAGCACATGGCCCTCTTGCCGCTATCCGAGAGTGTTCCTCCTATGGACACCTCTTGTTCCCGGATAATCGGGATGGATTGCCACCTTCCAGTTAGGAGGTGGTGATCCATCCTTGACGGTAACAGGTAGAACTGGTGTTGTCACGGCATGACATTAGGATGCTGGTATGATTATGTTATAGATGGTGACAATTCCTCCTTCCACATGGAATTTAATCATTCCGTGAGCTGTGGAGGGTACTTCCCGTATGGCCAGGATACCTGGTCTGCCTATGATCCCATTGTATGGAGAGTGTGAGCGTATCACCATAAAGTTCATCCACGCCGTGGTGAAATGCTCTTCATTCCCAATGGTTACGAGCAGACGCAGCTGCCCTATTGGCCAGATGGTGTCTCCACTAAAGCCGATGAGCGGCGACGTGGCCGGTACTAATTGGCTTCTTATTTCTGGTCGTAGCTGTACGAAACAGTGTTCGTACAGTACTTCTGCCGATGACCCTCCATCCACATACATGCGGCGAACATTGTGTGTTCCAATGCTTACCTCAATTGTGAGAGGTGCATCAGCTACGTCACTTGCCGGGATGGGAGGGAATGAGATTTCTCTGCCGCGTGAAAATTTTTGACTAATTTTCTGCCTTGTGCGGCGCTGCCAGGATTGGATCATGTATATAGTCGAAGGTTTGTCCTTTTGGGGATCCTTCTTATCATGCTTCTTGTTATCCTTTCCGTCCTTCCAATCCTTGACCAAATGTTTGAGTTTTCCTGACTTGATCAGTGACTCAATGTGCTTCTTGAGCTGGATACATTCCTCAGTGTCGTGGCCCTTGTCCTTGTGGAATTTGCAGAAGCGATTTCCCTGACGACGGTCCACCGGAGTCGTCATTGGGGGAGGTCTCGGGAAGTTGGCCCCTTCTGTCAGCAGGATCTCCCGGTAAGACATTTTTAAGGGGGTGAACTTGTCCTCCGACCGCCGTCCTTTGTTCTGGCTCTTGTAGTCTGAGCCCCTTCCACTGCTTTGGTTGTTTTGACCACCCGACTGTCTTCTGGACTGGTCGTTTGACCGATAGTTGTTTCCCTTTGTAGGATAGGCCGCGGCTATCGCGGTTTCTCCTTATATAAAGTTCATGGCCCTTTCCATAAGGTCGTCATACCTCTCTGGTCGCTTGTCGTTGACCCGTATAATTAATTCCCTGTCTGTTATGGCATGCATATAATCGGAAATTTTTAGAATTTCGGCATTGTCTTTGTGCGCGTGCACTCGTCATTGAAGCGTTCGGTGAAGGCCTCCGTAGATTCCCCAGGTCGTTGCTTGACGGTTGCCAATGAGACCGGGTCCCTATTATACTTCTTTCGCTGAGTATAATTGTTTGTGAATGCAGTACGCAGTTTAGTGAAGCTATCACTGCTTCGGGGAGGAAGTCCCTCAAACCAACCACGAGCATTGCCGATAAAGGTTGAATTGAACATCTGGCACCATATAGGCATGGGCCATCGTTCGATTTTTGCCTGCGTGTCAAATATCTTTAGGTGATCATCCGAATCACCAGAACCATCATAAGTCTTGACGCACGCCGACATGCGACGCTTTTATCCTCGGAGTAATTCCGTATGCGGAGAGTAAAAGGATCTTCCCTGGGATCACACCATGGACGGGTGAGATTAGGATCACACCATGGGCGGGAGAGATCTTCCTCTTCCGCCTCATGATAATAGGGGCCACCGTAGTACCCTTCATCATCTGGCGGCGGTAGAGGAGTACCCCTAGGTCGGCGACGCTTGGGTGGATGGTCATCCGAATCCTCTCCTGATGGACTGGGGAAGGGGCGGTGCCCCACGTTTTGGTAAAGGATCCTCTCTATGAGAAGAGCTAGGAGCCTTTTTCCTGGTATTCATCCTATCCCACACACTTGTGCGGCGATTGTTCCTGGTTAATTCTAGGTCCGGTCGTTCGGCTGAGTCATCGGATCTATCTCCTTCTTCACGAGATTGTAGTAGTTCCTGCATAACACGATCCCCTATGCACTCGAACACATTCCGAGGCTAAGGGGTTTCCTCAAAGTGGTTTCGTTCCTGGGTTCGTGCCCTCTTCTTCCTTTGAGTCTGAGGAGAGGTGCCGGATGCGGCTCTGCCAAAGTTAAGCCTAGATAGGAGGTTCGTACCTAGGTTTAACCTGGACACGATTCCTGGGACGATCCTCTCGAAGTTTTGCGTGAGAACTCGAGCGAGTTCTTCCTCACTGAGTGGTTCGACTTCCACTTCTTCCTTGGTCGATGGCCTGCGCGGCTCCTTGTTAGGGGGCTTAGGTGCACTCCCTGGATCAGGGTTGTCCAAGGTCGAGGTAGGTGGTGGGGTGATAGGGGACATGCCTATCACACCCATGGACTGAAAAACACTTCGGTTATTTGGTCCACCAGTTTGGGTGCTAGGGGACTGAGTGGGAATGAGTATCCCGTCCCCTGTGGACTTCCGGTTCGTAGGATTCGTGTTCCTGGGATTTCCTTGCGGATGTCCTTTTGTCATTGAAATAGATCGAGAAGAAACTTGTTCTAGCTTAGTGTATAGGTCCCACGAATGGCGCCAACTTGTTGATACAAAAGTTGGATGATCCTAGCTAGACCCGGATTAGGCTTAATTCGGGTTGGCTAGGTTCCGGCTCTTGCACCAAGTGAAATATTTGGTTGGGATCCTGCACACTAAAACAACACGCGTTAGGCTTACCGTGGGAATGTATCCCACGATTAGACTCCAGCGTGAGAGTAAGTAATCGGTTAGGGTTTAAGAATCGGATGAGAGTTGAGAGTGTGTAGAATGTAATACCTTTGTGGAACCCTTGGGGGTTCCTTATATAGGCGGTGAAACCCTAATAGGCTATCACCGATGCTTCAACCCTAAGCAAATGATAAGTACCATAATTAGCTTGATTGTTATCTTCTAATTATGGTGAGTGTATATCCTCTACTTTGGGGTAAATCCTAATCATAATAAGAGTATGATTCTGTCTAACCCTGTATCGGCCGTGCCGGGCCGTGGATCGCACGCATGTATGCGGTCACTGTTCATTCGAAGCCCATAAGCACAAATGATATTAACCCAACCCATTAGTAACAGGCCAGATGCGGGTAGTACCCGTGGGCCGGGTTCATGACCCGGTTGGGGACTATAGGTAATCAATAATTTTTATTAAAAACATTTAAATTCCTAGGGTGTGCTTCTACTTCCTTCATCTTCCCTTGACTCTTGTGTTTCCAGACCTTATCATTCACTTGAGTGCACTTAAGCTGAGGCCGACTAACACTAGCAGTGGAAACTACTCCTGTAGTAGAAGACACACGAGTATTAGTGTTTCTAGAAGTCTGAGGCGATTGACTAACTTTGTTTGTGGGTTTAGCGGTCATTCTATACATCCCTGGTTTAATCACATTATTGTTCTTAACGCTTGGTGCTACAGTATTCCTTATGGGTTGAGTATGTGGTAACCTTTCCTTTCCGTCCATATTGGGGGCAAACACAGGTTTTGCAAACAAGGAATTTGAGAAAGCGGATGGTTTTCCCAAGATAGAGTATATATTCACTTTAGAGGCATCGGGTTGTCTAACAACAGATTTCTTAACGCTAGGTTCCACAACTTTCCCACCCATCTTAGCAACGAGTTTCTTCAACTCTGCTATTGCTATGTCTTTTTCTTGTAACTGATCTTTCAAATTTGAAATATCAAGACTTTTCTCGTTTAGTAATCAACATGATTTAGATAATTTTACTTCCAAAGGTGTATCATTTGAAAAACTGCCAACTTTGTTTTGCAAAGCAAGTTCAGGTGAATGACAATGTTTTTGAAGATAATCATATCTATATTGAAGTAACAAAAACTGTGACACCCCGGGTAGGGTCAAAATATGCGGAAAATATCCACAGAGATGTCACTAGGGTGGATCAATAGCATATAGTCCATAGAGCATAAGATAAAGAGTTATTTAAATCAGATTACATGTTTGATAACAAATAAATTAAAAATTGTCTTAAACACGACAGAAGTTGATTGTTTATGTTTCCCAAATAGAACCCCTGACGCGTCCTATGATGCAGACTACTAAGATGCTAGAGACCATGCACACACCACGTACTAACTTCATAATCCTATGCAAAACATACTAATGGGGGTCAACATAAAGTTGGTGAATATACGGATTTTAACAATTAATTAGTTTGGACATACAATAATCATAGAAGTAATAATGCACAAAGCATTCTTACTAAAATGTAAATAACATTTGTTTATTATTAGAAACTGAATCTTAACCCCATAGTCCTCAACAGATGAGGACGTAGTGTCTTACAAAAAGACAACCATTCCAGTTCCAACATGGTATACGTCTGTTGTCCCGACCAAGGCACAGTGAGCATGACTCACCCAGACGGGGTGGTCAATCCCTAATAGATCTATTTATAACATTCGGGCGATTTACAACAATTTAACTGTTTCAATAATAATCACTAATCAAGTTTATACAATCCAGTTTTGTCCAATATATGTTTGCATATTTTCTTTCCCAAAAGGGAAAGTTTTATCAAAAGTTTATATGGGGCTGTAAACTCACCTGGGAGTAGGCAATTACTTGTTTAACACGGATACCCAATTAAAGCTGACACCAAAGTTATGCCTAATCAGATAGTACAGTCTTAATAGATAGTACAAAAGAACATATATGTATGCTTATACAGATTTTAGTCAGTTCATTTATGCTATGGTGTTTATCTGAATAACCATAGTTCAAGTATTATCAATATTCATTAAACTTATTTATATAAGTTCTATCTTTAAGTAAACACAAAATGTTTAACTATTAATATCAGTTAGCATACATGTATTTACAGTAATCATTCAATCTTTCAATTAAGTTTTACATTTAAGTAAACATAAAAGAAAATGTTTTACTTAAATTATTGACCTATGTTTATAGTACTTGTATCAATAACATCCAGTTAAATTTATAACCAAGTTCTATATTTAAGTAAACATAAGGGGTTTTACTTATAATATATTTACGTAGTAACATTCAATTTAATTAACGTTCATATAATTTTATTTCTTAAAAGTATATGAGTACATGTTTTAATAATACATATTCATCTTGTTTATATAATTTATTTTGTAAAGCAAATATAAATAAATATTTCATAAAAAAAACTATTATTTTATTTAACTCTAAAGTTTTTATAAGTTATTTAATATTTATAAAATAATTTATTTATCACAAACTTAAGCTTATACATTAATACTCATGATCTAGACTTCTAATTATGTTTTATTATAATTAAAATAGCTTTTAGGGTTAGGGCTTGTTAATGTTTCAGAACGTGGCAAAACTAGTCCCTCCATATTTGGTACCTAGGGCTTGTTTAAGTTTCGGCTTATGAACGTTAATTAAATTGAATCTAGTGAGACCAAGTAAACTTTCAGATTATTAATGTTTCAGAACGTGGCAAAACAAGTAAACTTTCGGATTATTACACATTTGGTACCTAGGGCTTGTTTAAGTTTCGGCTTATGGCAGATTTAGTCCCCCTAGTATTATCTAAGTTTTGTAACTTTATAAAAATTACAAAAACAGCCCCTAGGGCTTCTTTAGGTTTCGGTAGATTACAAAAATAGTCCTTAGGGTTTTAAAGTGACAAAATAACTTTTAGAAACTTCCCAAAATGGTCCCTAAGGTTTAATTTGCCACGGTTAGTAATTATTAAACCCTAGACTTTTGGATATTTACATTTTCAGTCCTTGTGTTTACTAGTTTATCAAAACAAGTTTCATGGGTTACGGTTTTAGTCTTTAAGTTTTGTAAATTGTCATCCAAAAAGTTTTTATAAGTTATATTTTATTATAAAGACTTTTTTTAATCATTTAAACTTTATATGAGCTCATTAAATGGGCTAAACATCTAATGTGCTATTTTAGTGGGCTTAAATACATTTCAAGTCCACTAATTTATTTAAATGGGCCTTTAAATCATTTATTGGGCTTAATACATTTTTAAGCCACCTTTAATTAGTTAAATGGGCCTAAGTGTAATCTTAAGTCCATTAAGTTACTAGGATTTTATTAAATGGGCTTATTAGGTCCATTAAGTTTTGAATTAACATTTCATGGGCTTAAATAGTCCATTAACACTACTTTTCATTTTATGTAAGTTTTAACTTAGGATATTTTTATAAGCTTATTATGAGCTTATTAATATTTAGTTTTCAAACTAAATAGATGAATAAAACTCAAAACTTATTTTATGTATTATACCAAATTAGATCTAGGTGTGTCATAAGGTTACAAGTAAGTCATAAGCCCTAGTAGGAGCTTATATCCCACTGCTAATATTAGTTATAGCTTATTAAGATAAGTCAAGTCTTATTTTAAGGTTGCATGTAATTTATAAATGTTACAAAATTAGATCTAACTATGTACACAATCAAGAAAACAAGTCACAAGTTCAAAATGAGATCTAAACTATGTCTAGACCTAAAAATCAAACATAGATCCATGTACCCTTATATATAGCTCACGGCTATATTTTTAGATCTTGGTATTTCCAAGATACCCCTTTAACTAGTTTTTAAGTTTTGTAAATATTCACAAAAACACATCATGATTATCTAGGTTACATGCATGTTTCCAAGGCTACTATTATTCCAAGAAACAATGTATAGCCCACGGCTATATTGTTTCTCCCAATATTCCCATAAGATCTACTAGCTTATTTCATGTATACCATGTTAAGTTAGAACTTATCATTAGATCTAGGGTTATATAAGCATGCATGTACATCTAACCCATTTTAGGTCTAGTGTAACCCATGGCTACATTTATACACATAAGTTGTATTTGTGATTTTTAACATTCCATTTAGCACGTTACATTTCATATTCCATCTTTAAAACTAAGTTAATGAATCATATGGTCACCATTAAATTTAGCCGTGACCTTTAAGGTCATGGTTTTCATGATTTTTAAGTTTCACAAGTTCATTTTATGAGATCTATGGTTATTAGTTAACCAAAGTCCCATAAAACAAGATTGATAACTCATGCAACATTTAGATTTATAAAAGGTTTCATATGGTTTTTAAATATAGTTTAAAATATGGAGTACAAAGCATATGTTTCTTACTAAAAGATTTTAGATCATGAACATGATTTTTATAAATATGTCGTGACCTATAATTGTCATAGCTTTATCAAACCTTGATTTTTAACATGTTATTTACTTGTGTTTATAGATGTATGATGATGCATGCATGAAGGAATAAAAGAACAAGTAGTGTATACCTTTCTTGCCTAAAAGTACCACAAATGATCTAGATGAACAAGGAGATTTGAGATCTACTCAAAAGGATGAAGAAAACCCTAAGACAAACCAAGTCGTGGCCTTGAAGATTTGGCTAGGGCTTGTTTATAGTGATTCTAAGAGAATGATACTACTAATGATTTGTAGTAAAGATATGACAAGGATCTTGGTGGAATTAATACTTGGTTTTGGATGTATATGGCTTTAAGCCGTATGATTTGAGAGAGAAGAGGGTGAGAGAACAAGATTGGATAGCATGTATGTGAGAATGTGTGTGTGTATCGGCTTAAAGAAGAGAGAGGGAAGGGAATGCAAAAGGAATGATTGCCTAGGTAAGAACACTTATGCCAAGTGTTACCTTTTGTGTTTCTCAGGCATCCCTTCTCCTTCCAGATGCCTTTGGTGCCGTGTATGGCTATCCAAAAGGGGGAGTGGGCTTGTGTTGGGCCAATGTTGGGCTAGAGCATGAAGAATTCTTATCCTTGGGCTAGTCCTAGAAAGTTTAGGCATGCCTATAATATGCATACATATATACATGGTTATGAATAAATGTTGTAACATATTTTCTCATTTTTGTTAAGTGTTGTCTAATCAAATGTTGGTTATACATTTTACTACTTGTTTTCCTTAGTCTTATGTACAAGGTTTATATTATGAATCTTATTACAACAAGTGTGTATGTAAAAGTATATGTACATGTTAGACAAGTTCACACATGACCCATAGAAATATAACACATGAGTTTGTGTTCTAGGATTAATAGGTGGAAATTTATTATATAAAATCATGGTAAAATCATGGATTTTACAAAAACTCCTTGTTGTCAATATTATTCGAAAACTCAGTTTCAAGACGTTCACACTCTTTGACTTGATCAAGATATTTGCATGAAACATCAGAATATTCATCAATATCAGCACAAGATGTAACATAAACACACATAATATCTTTTGAGAAACATTCGTGTAAGAGTAGATCATATGCTGTAGAAAACTTGTCTCTTTTAGGTTGATGGTCGTTCACTTCTTGTTCAAGAGATTCCACATATTTCAAATTATCAAACATTTCTTGTTTAATTAATGTTTCAAATTCCAAAATATGTTTTTGCGTTCTTTCCGCAAGAGAAATCAAAATACTTTTCACAAGCACATATATATCGTGAGGAATTTCTTTGTTTCCTTCTGAAAGTTTACGTTTTTTCCAGTCATCATCACAACTTCTTTGAAATTTTCCATGTTACTCTTGAGAATACTAAGTGCTTGCTTACTCTTGCTTACAAAAGCTTTATATGGCAAGTACTCAATAAATTTTGAAACATTAGTTTTCTTAGTGGAAAAAGCTTGTCTCCATTTAATTCTTATTTGTTCACATTTGAAAAGTATTTGCTCACGAGTCTTCTGTGTTTGCGGTTTGAAAAGACCATAAAGACTGTTTTCATAAGCATAATTATATGGTTTAACAAATTCTTTATTAACTTTTGGTCTACTCTCTTCTTACAAATCATTTGTCTCTTCACTATCGGGCCTAACAACAAGGCAATCAAGATCGGTCCATTGGGACTCATCAAGGTATAAGTGCTGATTCTCAGATTGAGCTTGCTCAAGGTACTTAGTATTTGCAAACTAGGTCTATCCTTGAAAAACGAACGAGGTGCCAACATTCTCATGGTTTGAATTGATTGATTAGTTTTGTAAACAATTTTCTTGTAAAAATCAATTTGAGTTTCAAGTTCCACCATTTTGTCGATGTCATTCGCTTGTTTAGTTTTGAAATCCTTTTCCATCTTTTCAACCACAGCTTTCTTTTCATTAACAAGTTTAGTTTTATCCTCTTGAAGAAAACCATTTACTTGAGTTAGCTCATTGACTTTGGTGGTAGCAAGATATGTTTTGTGACGTTCAGTACTCAAAAAGGTGTTATAATTACATTTCTCTTGTTCTAGAAGCTTAAGAGTTTCTTTATATTTTTATGTTGATAATCGTCCTTTTTTGACGTCAATTAAACACCCTTTGTACCTCTCAATCTCATTGGTCTTTTGAAGAAGCTGAGCTCTATAGCTATCAATGGTCTCACTAGATTTAATTAGAGCAGCTTTGCATTCTTCAAAATTTTGAGTAAGCGTAACGTTTGCCTTCTTTAATTGCTTTTGACTTTTTCTAGTTTCTTTGACATCTTTTTGTAAAGAAGCAATTAAGTTAGCAAGCGCAATAAACTCCTCATCATCGTCATACTCATTTGCATGTTGATCATCCTCAGACTCATTATTGCACATGTCTGATGAATCGGGTGTGGTATTCCTATCAACCGTTTCCATCATACATGTGTCATTAATGGCTTTGGGTAGCTCAAAATGCTCATGAGTATTACCAAACATATTATATTCCTCTTTAGTGTGTAACTTATCGATTGGCTCAGTATCAAAGATAGGACCATTGTCATCTTCAGTGACGTTGAGAACTTCTTCAACCTTTTCCATGTGCGAGTAATGTGCTTCAAGTTCTTGGTCGGAGGCTTCATTATCAGTATCATCAAGCATTGCTCCTTCCTCAGTCGACATTTAACCCCAGCTTCCATCTTCTTTCAAAGCAGCATCTTTTCCTTATGATAACCAGAATCCCTAACTCATTTCGGCTTTCTGCATTCCTTTGCCATATGCTCATACCCTTGACAATTAAAGCATTGAATCCCACTTTGCTAAACCACTTGACTACCAACAATTTCCCTATTCCCAGCAACAGTAGCAATCCTCTGAGTATCATACTTAGCAGTTTGTCGATCATACCGTGCAGAACCCTCAACATGTGTTGGATTACGTCGATCATACCTAGGAGGACTTTCATCACGTTGACGTGTGTCATACCTTCGAGGACTCTCAACATATTGGTTCCTTGTATTATATGATGTTCGAAGATTGTTGTTGGTGGGTTTGAATATTTTCTTGTAGGTCTTCATAATGAAAGCAATTTGTTGTTTCATTTCCCTATCCTTCTGAGCTAGTTCTTCATCACTTTTCTCTTCAGATGATGGCTTAGGTGATGGTGATGGTGCTCTAGGTTCTTTGTCTCGTGATCTTGTGGTAGTTGAATACTTAGATGAAGTGGAGTATCTTGGTGAAGAGGATTTAGTGGAGTATCTTGGTGAGGAGGATGTAGTGTAGTATGACTTTGAAGCACGAGAGCGATGATCTTTGACTTGTTCAGTGGTAGAAACCAAAGCAAGTGGATTAGCAGTCTTTGCTATCCTTTCAGCTCGAAGTTCATTCGCCTCATTTTGAAATTGTTTCAAAATGTCAAAGAGCGTGTGATAGTTGACCTCGTCTAACTTACTCTGTTGTTTCACCAAAGATACGAACCGTGTCCACTCTGGTTGAAGTTGCTATAGAATGCACATTGACTTGCATGGTGGAGACTTGCAAATTGTTTCTTGTCATGTCATTCATCATCTTTAACCTTGAGTACCATTAATCAATTGATTCCCCATCCAATAAAGTAAACTTGCCAAAGTTCCAGAACAAGTTAGTTTTGACATCTTGCTTGTTAAGTGATTCACCTTGTTGCAAGCGTTCAATGGCAAACCACATTTCTTTTGTAGTAGAGCACGCATCAACCGTTGAGTAAATATCATCCCCAATCCCACTGAGAATCAAATAGATTGCTTCTTTCTATGCATCAATCCAAGCACGTTTCTCTTTCGAAGTGTTTTCATATGTTTCCTCAATTGTTTGCTCATCGGAACCGGTCGTCGAGTCAGTTGCTGGAATTGCAGGAATGGTTATTGTAGTGAAAGTATAGGGTCCTTCTTTGATGCAACGTCGAAGAACATCACCATTGGATTTAGTGTCAAGATATCGAAGAAATCGTGATTGCCATTGTGCATATCGACCAGTCACAACCATTGGTGGTCTATCTTTGTTACCCGCCACCATGATGTTGTTATTAGTAACACGATATTCAGTAGTAGAATCCATCTCAAGAAGGAAGTGAATAGGATCTTAAGTAGATGTTGTTGAGAGTAGCTTGTGGTTGAGATTCCGAGAAACTTTGTGAAAAACCCTAAACAATGTCTTCGTAAGAAACCAAAAATTCTTAGGCGAAAAATCACACGAATTTTCAGAATCACGTTTTTGAAAATTTTATAACCCAACAATTCTGAATATATCTTCAAAGAACAAGTCAGAATCTAGTGTACACAATCCGGAATCCAAATGGGAACACAAGTCGGAATGTTGAAATTGAACTTAATTCGGAATAAATGATTTCTACCTAATCTGGAATAACATAAGCTAACCTAATTCGGAATTATGAACCTACCCTTATCCGGAATACCAAAGTCAACCTTGTTTGGAATAACACACACCAACCTAATTCGGAATAACGAGAAAACGTGACCTTGTTCGGAATAATGAAAACTTGGCCTTATACGGAATCAAGATTATGAACCTTATCCGGAATCGAGATTATGAACCTTATCCGAAATCCAAGTTCTGCACGTAGTTCGGTATCCAAGATCTGCACGTAGTTCGGAATAATTTTCTAGACCTAATCCGGAATATATCTTCTATATTTAATTCGGAATAACTACTTCTTCACCTTATCCGGAATCCAGTTTTGCACCTAATCCGGAATCCGTGTTCTTCACCTAATCCAGAATATGTGATTCGATACGTAATCCAGAATGAAAGGAAGTTTCTAATCTGGAATACGTCGTCTGCTGTTAATTCGGAATAATACAAGTTTCTTATCCGGAATTTGAGACCTGTACACTATTCAGAATCCAAACCTTGATGCTAATTCGGAATATCAATCCTGGACACAATTCAAAAAGTAACACCTGATGCTAAGTCGGAATACTCTTCTTATGCTAATTCGAAATACTCCTTCATGTATGTCGGAATATGTGAAAACCCTATTATTCCGACTTCTAAAACCCTTATATCCCGAATAAGAAGAAAAAATTTTATACCTTGTAATTTTACCCAATAATCAAGCAAAAACTTCTAATTTTTTCCAGAAAATCACCAAAATGAGTAACACAAATTCCTACCACAACTTTGTAGGCAATTTGTACGAAGATTTAGAGCTCGAAAACACAAAATTTTTTGAGACGAGATGATTTGAAGATTAAAATCACACGAATCAAAAAATAATAACCACAAAACTAAATACGAATCTACCCCATGGCGATTGACACCAATTGTTGTCCCTATATAATATGATGATAGATTAAAGAAATGAGATGGAAAAGATATGAATTTTAGAGAGAGAAAGTAGAGAGAGAAAGTATTTGAAACTATGTGAAATTAAATTAGAGAAAATGATTACTTGCCACCCTCCTAACATGCTAGGAGGGTGCTTATATAGTCCACCCACATGCGGGCTTTCTTAATGGACTATATTGTTTTGGGTCGGGCTTGAATAAATGCTTAGTACCTTGAAAGAGGCTTTTTAAGCTAGCCATCAAGCCCGTAATTTTCATGACTATTTTAACTAACTGTTACAACATCCTAATAAATATTACAATATAAACCTATGACCGAACATTCTTGTTTGACTCAATATTTTGAGGCTAACACAATTAAACTTGTCGTGTTAGAGGGATGCAACTCCATCGACCACGGATCAGGTATCCTTGGTAGGCCCCTTGCTAATCATGACGTCGTAGCAAGTTTTACAGCCAGTACATTCCATACTATGCCTAAAAAAAGACACAGCGAGCACACCTAACAATTGGCCAAAGTCCCTTGGCCACCCTTGTGGTAGTAAGGGTACACCGCACATAATGAGTTTACCTCACCCACAAGGACATTCTATGATATTACAATTAATTCATAAAAACACACAACGTTATAAATTTAATGCGCAACGAAGAAGTTAAAACAAGATCAATACTAACCGTCATCAATATTCAGCTATTAAAAAAAAGATTTCTCTTATTTTGAAAAATAAATGTAGTGAAGCGTACAAAAATTTGTGCGGGACCAAAGTTATCATGTAAAATCAATTTCTTACATGGATTTAAAGTAAACCATGCCCGAAAATGTTAATTCTCGTATTTGAGCCAAAGCTTTCCGAAAAAATACTTGATTTGAATATGAAAAGCGGGTTGCAGTCTGAAATAACTACAAGCCATAGAGGCATGTTTTAAATATTTACAAATTTTGTACGAACTCTATTTATGGTGCCGTGTCAATATTAATAGACATTTCTAAGGCCGTAAATACTATCGTCCCAAAAGACATGCCTCTTTTAAAATGAAAAATATTTTTGGTTTTTCTTGATTTTTCAATTTTTCTTGTTTTTATTTGTTATGTATTTTTCTGTTTTTCTTTTTGGTTTTGATATATATACAATATTTGCAAGATCATAAAAGGATACTCAATAATAGTTACCACCACTATTTTTCCGCTTCTTCTACCAACTCTAGAAGAGTCTTAGGGGAGAATAATTTCATTTTTTGGGTAAAAGGGACACAGTTCCTTGTAAATAGATTACACCAAAAAACGTTTAAGTACAAGGAATGTGGTTGAAGTACCACATTTACCGCAAGCTAAAAAAATTGTAACCAAGTATGTATGACATGCCATAACCACACAACCAAAACTAAAAAACTACACAAATCTAAGAAATATTAAGATTAGCAGATTCATTATAGATATTTTCCACCTCATCATCTTCTTCATCCATCAAAGCACCAAATGAATTAGACGTAGAAACTTCTGGACGTTTACTCAGGACCGCATCCTTAATAGCCTGACCATGCATTTCACTGGCAGCCTTACTTTTATTAACATTGTGAATACTAGGTTTATCTACTTGAGCAGCTAAACTAGGTTTATACAAATTAACACTACGATTAGCACCATTATTACCACCCTCAGAATTCTTAGGTTTTAATGCAAAATTTTGGCCAACTTGAAACCCTTTACTTGTAGGCACCCCCTTTGGCAAAGGAATATTACCTTTACCTATATTATTTCGTTTTCTACCAATTACTTTTTGGAATCCATCATCAGTCTTATCAACAACCGGAATAGGAACCACACGTTTTGGACAATCATCAGCCGTATGTCCAAAAATACAACAAGTAGGGCACCGAGGTGGTTTCCATTCATATTCAATACGAGCCTGGTCTAAAGCCTTTGTGAAAATATCTTCCAGCTGATATTCAGTGTTGACAAAATATAGCTCGATTACTCCGTTCTCCACTTTCTTCTTTATGAAATGGTACCGAATATCATTGTGCTTCGACCTAGAGTGTTGAACGTTGTTGCAGCATAGGGCAATGACACTTAGATTGCCGTAGTACATCGGTATTTTGTTGAAGCCAAGACCATAGTCGGTTAATTGTGACCGCGTTCATAGGATTTGAGCACAACAATCAGACATGGCTATGTATTCAGCTTTCGTACTCGAGATTGTAGCACTTTTCTGCATTTTGGATGCCCAACTGATCAAACAGTCTCTAAGTAGTTGCAAATTCCAAAAGTGCTATGTCTTGTATCTTAACACCAGGCGTGGTCCGCATATGCATATGCCACTGGTGTAATATAGGACTCATTCAGATACCATAGTCCTTTTTTTGGTAAAAGGAACAAATGTCTCTGGTAAATAGATTACACCAAAAAACGTTTAAGTACAAGGAATGTGGCTGAAGTATGACATTAATCGCAAGCTAAAACTCTTGTAACCAAGTGTGTATGACATGCCATAACCACACAACCAAATATAAAAAACTACACAAATCTAAGAAACAATAAGATTAGCAGATTCATCATAGATATTTTACACCTCATCATCCTCTTCATCCATCAAAGCACCAAAGGAATTAGACGTAGAAACTTTTGGATGTTTACTCACGACCGCCCACATCCTTAATAGCCTGACCATGCATTTAACTAGTAGCCTTACCTTTATTACTAGGTTTAGCTACTTGAGCAGCTGAACTAGGTTTAGAAAATTTAATACTACGATTAGCACCATTATGACGACCCTCAAAATTCTTAGGTTTGAATGCAAAATTTTGGCCAACTTGAAACCCCTTACTTGTAGGCACCCCCTTTGGCAAAGGAATATTACCTTTACCGATATTATTTCGTTTTCTACCAGCCACTTTCTAGAATCCATCATCAGCCTTTTTAACAACTGGAATAGGAACCACACATTTTGGACAATCATCAGCCTTATGTCCAAAGATACAACAAGTAGGGCATCGAGGTGGTTTCCATTCATATTTAACACGAATGGTCTCTTTAATAAACCCAGACCCATCAATTTCAGGTATCCCAATAGTAATAAAGTCCTTGAGCTCGTCACTTGAATCAACCTCAATTAAAACTCTTTCAAAACTGCTACGACCCCAGGAATCTTTACACATACCACTAGTATAAGAATCCATCATAATTGGTGTACCTAGATATGTAGCTATCAAACTATTTCCTTCCTCTTCAAAAACTTGTATCAAAACATCATGGAGTTTAACCCATATAGGGACACGAGTTAACTCCTCCTTATGCAGGCTCGTTTTCATAGTAAGTTTCTTCAGAATAATAGGCGAGTTACGCACCATCCATGGTCCTCTTTCTAATACAGATTCTAACCCCGCATTAGTATCAAACTTAAAAAAGAAGAACCCTTTAGCATTCATCATTATGCGTTTTAAACCAAACTTAGCCCAATAATTTTTAGTATAGAATTCAACAACTGGAAACGCCATTCGTTTGCCAATAAAATATCCATACAATATGTTCTCAAGTTTTCTACTAAACTTTTCAACCACAGTCCTAGGGATCGAGAGATTAACACCTTCACACGCATTCTCCGAGATCATTAGTTTTAAGTAGGTTCGTATGGAATTACTAGCACTAGCCTTCGAAGTGTCATTCTTACGAGTTGTAGAGACACCATCAAACAAAGTATTAGTAGGTTTTGACCAAACACACTCCTCAACAGCCTCCTTAGTCACAAGAGTCTCTAACTGTGTAGAAAACGACAACTCGTCTCCTTTCATAAATTCACCTTCAGTCGCATACATACACATACTAGGGTTTCCAGCAGCCTACAAAAAATTAGCATCCCCGGCCAGTAACTTAGCCACCAGAGGCGAGGCCTTGCTAACAAATTTATCCTGTGTATCCTGCATATACGTAGGGTATGAAATCGTACCTGGTTGACCTCAACTATACAAGTCCTCTTTAGGTTTTAGAGAAACCCTAATTGGATAAACAGTTGGACTACCCTCCTTCACACTCAAAGCAGCCTCATACTTACACAGCAAGTTGAAAATCTCCTTGGATCGTACAGCAGAAACCCTCGACCATATTGGAAAATTCTTCATTTTAAGATTGTGCATGAAATCACGAACTTCTTGAACCGTACCCAGTGGTGTTTCGAACACCTTCACAATTACACCCATCATACAAGGCTGCATTTTATTGAGAAGTGCATCCTTTTCTCCCAGATCCATCCTAGAGTAATCAGTAGCAGCCATGAAGAAGCACTATGAAACACTAATTAGCAGAACGAGAAGAAAACCCTAAAAACAGACAATCTGAAACCCTAAAAACGATTACAGAAGAAACAAACAAAACACTCGTGCAGGTACCCAGAGAACACACAACGAAAAGATTAAGAAGAGATCGCACGAAACCGACCTAAGAGAAACGAAACCGCCAAACACACTATGCAAATCAGAAAATATAAAAGACGATCAATTGACTAAACGCTAAAACCGTGCAACCTAATAAAGACTGTGTTAACTCACATTAATACAAGATTAAATTAGAAAACATCATCGTTAGAAGGTATTCAGATTAGAGGAGGTTAGAAAATCGAATCAGACAAGAGAATTTTTTTCTGCCGCCATTGTTGTTTTTTAGGTTTTTTTCCGCAACCTACCATAGTTGTTGGAATATGTTTTTACGTATTTAGGAAGATTCGGTCACTCCGACAATATATTAAGTAGTAGCTCGTAGTCTAGATATCTTTATATTAATTAACAAGGAAAGGCCTAGTCCATGTTATGTGTGGACGACCTAATATTGTAAGCCCAAGCCCATCTTATGGGCTTGGTATATAAACCCTCTTCTTAGATGGAGAGGGTGTGGTTCACTTTACTTTTCACATAGTAAGAAGGTGTTTTCTCTTTCACTTTCTCTCTAAGTGTGTGTGTTCTCACCATCTCCCTATCTCTTTCTCTCTCTCTAAAACATAAGCATGATTTACAATATCTTACAAATGGTATCAAGAGCCATGGGATGATTGTATAGTTTATGTGTTTGTTCTTATAGAGATTCGTTTGTTTTTGATCAAAAATCCCACGTTAAAATTTTTTTTTTGTGTGTTTTTTGTTGTTTGATCTTTACCTATATCATCTATATATTCGTGTTAGTGATTTGGGTTACTTGGATTGCTCAAAAACGAAATTTTTTTGAGTGTTTGGATTCATTTTTGGCATCAAAATTCGTATATCTTAATGTACTATCCGAGATCCATGTTTTTCGCCTAATTCCGGAATTGTTAGCATAATTTCGCAATTGAAAGGTATTGCGGAATCTTTAGCATAATTTCGCAATTAAAAGGTATTGCGGAATTGATCTCATCAGAAGAATTGCGGAATTGAATCCAAACAGAATTGCGGAATTGTGTAGCTTCACTTGATTTCGGAATTGAATCCAAATAAAATTGCGGAATTCTGTAGCTTCAGTTGATTGAGGAATTGAATCCAAACAGAATTCTGAAATTGAATCCAAACATAATTGCGGGATTGTGTAGTTTGACTAATTGCGGAATTGTTAGTTTTTCTTCATTGCGGAATTTTCACCCAATTGCGAAATTATTGCACATTGTTGAGGAATCTTCATATTGCGAAATCTTTGGAATTTTTTCAAGATTTTTGAAAAACGTGATTTTGAAAATATCGTACATTCGTGAGTAATTTTGCTATGAAATTTTTGGTTTCAAAAGAAGATAATTTTAGGGGATTTTAACATAATTTCTCGACTTCAACACAAGGCAACAAGCACATTTACTTTCTCTCATTGTTCGATCATCGTTTGTAAATCTTAACTTATCAAAATGGAGTACACATTTCTTACGGATAAGTCCATCCTCTCGGGTACAGATAATCGTCCACCAATGTTGGAGAAGTCTATGTACGAGGATTGGACTTCCCGAATGGAACTTTACATGTTGAACAAAGAGAATGGACATCTCATTTGGGCATCGGTGCTCAATGGACCATTAGATTATGGTACAATGACGGAAGGTACAGTTACTCGTCCTCGCACAACGGGTGAATTGACCAGAGATATGAAGATCCAAGAAAAATGTGATAAGTATGCTACAAACATCATTCTCCAAGCCCTTCCTCCAGATGTCTACAAACTCGTCAGCAAACATAAAGTTGCCAAAGAGTTATGGGATAGAATTCGTGTTCTAATGCAAGGCACCTCGTTAACTAAACAAGAACGCGAGTGTAAGCTTTATGATACATTTGATAAGTTTGCCTATGTTCCCAGGGAGAGTCTCAATGATTACTATTTGAGATTTACTCTTTTGTTGAATGAGCTCAATATCTATGGCATGACAATTACTACGTTTCAATTAAACACCAAGCATTTGAACACCCTTCCTTCAGAATGGCGTAAGTACGTGATGGCTGTTAAATTGGCTAAGGACTTGCATAACACCAATGTGGATCAACTTCAAGCTTTTCTTCAACAACACGAATGCCATGTGATCGAGGCTCGATTGTCTACACCAAAAGTTCGTGATCCACTTGCCATGTATGCTTCTCAACAAATGTCCCCCCAACAAAACATGGCTTACACTTATCAACAACAATCATACTTGCAGCAGCAACCACAACACACATATCAGCAACCACATCAACCATCTTATCAACCACTGATGATGCCACAATAAGCATATCAACAAAGTGTTCTTCAACAACCTTATCCACAGCTACCAACACATCATGCATAACCCTCACAAGCTAACACTTCTCCTACGGGCTATACTCCTCGGCAAGGATATTTTCCAATTGAAGCACCACAAGCACAAGCCTTCTACTCTAATGAACTTTCACCAATTCAACCACCGGTCTTTACTCCAAATGATACGCCTACTGATGTCTTAAACCATCTCACTACCTACTTGTCAAAACTTGTTGCTACTAGAGGTTTTCCACCAAAGAACAATCAGCTCCGCACCTCTTCAAATCCTCGACAACAAGCCACTGTTCAAGATGGTCAAGTAACGGTGCAACCCATTCAGGGAAGGCAAAATTCATATGGACCTCCTATAAGGACTGTGAATGCTCAAGCTGTGAATTATCAAGCTAATGGAAATGGAAGCATTGTTGGTCCACAAAAGGTTGTGACTTGCTACAATTATAGAGGACAAGGTCATATGGCTAGGAATGCACTCAGTCAAAAAGGAGAAGGGATGCAACATTTCTTTTTTTTGGTAAAGGGGAATGTGGCTGAATACCACATTAACCTCAAGCAACGCTTGAACACACTAAGCCATACGACATGCCATATGACTATGACCTATAGCATACATAACCAATAACACCTATTGGAAAATACCACCTACAAGTACATAAATTGAACACTGAAGACATGGAACTAAACAAGGATAGACTCCGTCAGCTTCCATATCTCCACAAACTCTTTAGCCGCAACTGACGCCTTAAATCTGCATGAAAGGAGCTTACCCCGAACGGTCACTATAATGCAATTGACAATCTGATCAACAGAACGCTTGATTCCCTTAAGTAGACGACTATTTCGTTCCTGCCAAACATAATACGTACTCGCAGCTAGAAAAAGTTTAGCAATAACTGCCTTCGATGTTCTTCTATTCTCAAACGGTAAGAGAGATTGGATAATAGTATGAAACCCTGGTCCCGCATTAACCAATCCCGCCACATTTTTGACCTTATCCAAACCTGAGCAGAGAAGGGACACTCGAAAAATAGGTGATCATAGGAATCTTGAACAAGCTCACTCAAAGAACATGAGGACTTAAGCTCGGACGAGATCTCCCAGCTATGAAGAAGATCATGCGTCTTCAACCGACATTTCATAATGAGCCATAGAACAAAAGCATGTCTAGGAATATCAAAAGGAAACCACACAATATTCGCCCAAGGAACCTCCATATCACGAGGCCGAATTGACTGCCAAACAGTATTAACAGAAAAAGATAAAGGCCCAATAACATGAAGACGTCACTCAAGCTTATCCGTGCCTTCCTGAAAATGATAAGTATCGATAGTAGCAACCACAGGATGTTTGTGCAACAAACATGGCGGCCACTAAAAACTTCCATGAGACAGAATGTCACGAACCTTAGTATTGATCGACAATCCAGCCCTATACATGTCACGATGAGAAGGGATGCAACATGGTTTCATGATAAGATGTATTTGGTCGATGCTCAGTCTAAGGGAAAGATTTTGGATTCAGAAGAGTTAGCATTTCTTGCAGACCCAGGGGAAACAGACAATGAAGGCATTGTAGTCGTTTCCACTTCTAATGCAGCTTATCAAGCAGATGATCTTGATGCATATGATTCGGACTGTGATGACATTAACTCAGCCCAAGCTACACTCGTTGCTAATCTCTCTCAGTACGGTTCTAATGTCATCAGTAAGGTACCAACCACATCTAATAATATTCATAATAATCTACATCATATTGAGCATGAAAATGACAACCTTGAACAGAATTCAGGAACTAGTAACTCAAATGATATGGTATCTAATCCAACACATTTGAGTGAACCTCAACCAAATGCTATGACGGGTATGGAATCTTATGATCAACGTGATTTGGTAATGGTGCCTAAACATATTATTGATAACATGAATGTGGCTGTTCGACAAACCATAGATATGAATGCCAACCTAACCGCTGAGCTTGCGTTGTATAAGGAAAAGGTCAAAACTTTTGAAATGGTCCCTCAAGCAGAGAAAATAACGTGTTCTGAATTTGACCAATTTCGTTTTGAAAAGATTGAACACTTAAAAGAAATAGAATCATTAAAAGCTAATATTTTCAATGAATTAAAAGCAAAAGAGTCGGTTGTCAATGATTTTTAGAAACTTAAAATGGATTTCGAAACTCTCGAGTCTAAAAAGTTTGAATCGGAAATTAATGCTACCAAACTTCTTAAATTCAAAGAACAACAACTTTTAAAACAATACGCTTCCACAGAAAAGGTACATCTTTTAACTAAATCGTTTAAAGAACTTGAACTTAAGCGTCTTCAAGATTTACCACCTAATCCCGGTTATGCAAAACAAGCTCAGGATTATATTCCTTATCTTTATGATGTGACCTTAATTGGCAAATCGAAAGAAGCACCTTATGTTCGTAGTACTGAGGAGACACAGTCACTTGCGGAAGAAACTCAATCTAAAATGCTTTCAAAATTCCATAAGCTTGATTTTGATAAACATAATAAAGATAAATTTTCTAAAAATACCCGCATTCGCTTAAAAAAGGAATTAGCTCAATTATCAGCTTTTGTGCCCCAAAATTTGTCAACGGAAAACCTTCCTAGTACGTCTCCTACACTTGTCAAAAAGGACTTAATTAAGTTAATTCCACCGGTAAGTAAGGTGTAATATAGCTTAAATGCGGTGCACCAATACTTTGCCGATTTTGACAAGGTCATTTTGGAACGTACGACGGCTTCAGCCATAACGAAAGGTGAATGGAATTTTGAGCACACTAGAACTGCGTTTTGAGACGAAATTGTTCCGTTTGTAAAGAATGTTACAGCTTGACTTAGTAATATTGATCAAGATTTGCTTTTGGAAATAGAAGAAGTTAGACGTGTTTTAAATGAAATGGATGATGCTTATGAAAATAGTTTACTTGAAATAGAACGAGTTTCACGCCAAAATGATCAGCTTCTGAAGCAAGTGATGTCTTATGATATAGTTTCCATCTGTGTGAATAAAAGTGTTGATAATGATTCTATCGTGCATAATGTTGAATCTGTGGATAATGTGGTAGATAGTACTTGTCATGAATCTGATGCTAAGTTTTTAAAGCTTCAAAATTCATATTCTTCACTTTTAAAACGTTTTGATGAGATTCAAACATGTTGTATTTCACTTGAATGCAAGCAACAATTTATTCAAGAAATCTTTGAAACGTCATTCGAAGGTGTTAATATCGATGATGCAAATTTTTAAAAGAATTTTCAATTTAATTTACAATCAAAACAGCGTCAGCCAAGTGACAAGGTTGCTAAATCATTGCCGATAGACATAGAGAAATCTAAGGAGATTCATTGTGTGAACGTACTTGAGGCCGCTGAGAATTTTAAACTTGATCTAGATAATCGAGTTTCCAAGATTTTGTCCAAAGTTGATAACTTAAAAAAGAAAAATACACGACTCTTGGATTCAGTAAAGTCCGCACGTGCTAATACCACTGCAGAGAATCAATCATTGATCGAACAATTGAATCGAAAGTCGGTGGAAATATCTGATTTGAGGGAACAAATTTGTGATAAAAATATGGCTTTGACTGAGTTAAAGGAAACACTTCGTACCCTAAAAGGTAAGAATGTTGTCGATAACTCAACCATTTTCTCAGCACCGTCCTCTAGTGCAACCAAAAGGAACCTCATCACCGTCACACCATTTAACAAGGGCCCTAGGACTAAACCATCTCAAACATTGGTCACTAAAGATAAGGAAAAATCAAAACCCGCTTCTAATATTCCCGTGTTGCCTTCTACAGGAGTAAGCACCACTACTAAGGCTCAAAGATCTAAGCTTAAAAGAAACAAGAAGAATGATAGGATCTTGCCCCAATCTAGTAGTCAAGTGAAGAAGAAAGTAGAAGCCCATCCTAGGAATGTTATTTCTGTTTTGAATAAAAAGAATCATGTAGCTAAACCTAAAGGCTCTGCGGTTGTGCAGCATTCTAAGCCTACTGTGAATTCTAATTTGAAATGTTGGAATTACAATGAATGTATTTTTTCTAGTCGTCATGATTCTTGCCTTATTGACCATGTGAATGAGATGAATGCCCATAAAAATGGTTTAGAATGAAAACCGACTGGGAAATTGTTAACCCAAGTTGGTTGGTTGTGGCGCCCCATTGGTAGAACTTTCACTATAGTAGGAAACGCATGCCCTTTGACTAGGATCACCCCCACTACAGCGAAGAAAGCGTGCCCTTTAATTATGAGTACCAAGGCTACCAAAACACAAGTGTGTCCTTTAACTAGGAACACCGACACTAGTGTAGGAACAAAGTGCTCTTTAAATAGGTCTACTCCCACTGTAGTGCCCCCTAATACTCCAAAACCTAAGAAAGTTGGAACACTAAAACCTGTTAGTGCTAAAACTCACATTAGAAAACGCAGGAAATATAGGGGTCGCACAAATGTTTGCAATTCTGATAATATTATACCTGTATCTGCTAACAATCTGGAACCAATAGTTTCCAATGCATTGTCTACTGTTGTTGTTGAAAACAGGTGGTCCAAATTGTTCCTGGGTATTTGGACTCTGGTTGCTCTAAACTATGACCGGAGATCGCTCTCAGCTCAGAAATTTCATCAGCAATTTTCTTGCTACGGTTCGATTTGGAAATGATCATATTGAAAAGATAATGGGATACGATGAATATCATATTGGGAATGTTATAATTTCAAGAGTGTATTATGTGGAAGGTATCGGTCACAACTTATTTTTTGTGGGACAATTCTGTGATGCAAACCTAGAAGTTGATTTTCGAGAGCATACATGCTTCATTCGTAATTTAGAAGGGGTTGATTTATTGAAAGGCACTCGAGGAAATAATTTGTACACTTTGTCTCTAAAAGATATGATGGCCGCTTTTCCCGTATGTCTTCTCTCGAAAGCATCGAAGACTAAGTCATGGTTATGGCATCGACGGTTATCTCATCTTAACTTTGACGCTATTAATCATTTGGTGAAAAACGAACTTGTTCGTGGTCTTCCTAAACTTACATTTCACAAGGATCATTTGTGTTCCGCGTGTACAATGGGGAAAAGCACTAAGAAATCATACAAACCTAAGACTGAAGACACCAACCAAGAGAAACTTTATTTGTTGCATATGGATCTTTGTGGGCTAATGCGTGTTGAAAGTCTTGGTGGCAAAAAGTACATCCTCGTCATTGTGGATGATTACTCTCGGTTTACATGGGTGAAATTTCTTGCAACAAAAGACGAGGCACCTAAAATCATTATCGATTTTCTCAAGATCATTCAAGTGCGTCTCAACAATACTGTCCAGCGCATTCGTACCAATAATGGAACCGAATTTGTGAATCAAACTTTGCGTAAGTATTATGAAGAAGTTGGTATATCTCATGAAACATCCGTTGCTCGCACTCCACAACAAAACGGTGTCGTTGAAAGGCGAAATCGCACAACTATGGAAGCAGCTCGAACGATGTTAATTTACGCAAAGGCTCCATTATTTTTATGGGCAGAAGCAGTAACTACGGCAATGTACAACCAAAACCGGTCACTAATTCGTAAACGCCATGGTAAAACACCCTATGATTTCTCCATGGAAAAGTACCAGATTTATCATATCTTCATGTATTTGGTTCTCTTTGCTATCCAAATAATGATGGTGACAATTTGGGAAAACATCAACCAAAGGCGGATATTGGTATTTTCATTGGTTACGCACCCGCAAAGAAAGCATACCAAATCTACACCGTAAATATCGCAAGATCCTCGAAACTATGAATGTTGATTTTGATGAGCTGACAGCAATGGCTTCTGAGCAAATCAGCTCTGAACCCGCACTTCATGAAATGGGACCCAGTAACATTAGCTCCGGTCTTGTCCCAAACAACCCCACTTCATCATCATTCATACCACCCACTAGGAATGAATGGGATACGTTGTTTCAACCGTTCTTTGATGAATTTTTTACTCCTCCAAGTATTGTTGCTCCAGAACCGGAGGTAATAGCTCCGGTAACTGAAGTTGTCGCTCTAGAAACCGTTGCACAATCAGATACGTCTGCACCTACAATTGGTCAAGATATACCTTCAACGAGTAATTCTCAACCAACACATGTTTCAAGTACCCATGTCATGCCTATTGATGATGAAGAGGATGATGATGATCACGACTTGGAATTCGCTTAAATGCGTGAACTTCCATTCTTTGGTGTACCAATTCCCGACCCTAATCAAGCCGGGTCGTCCACCTCAGAGGAAGCTCCTACTACGGTCTACTCCAATCCACGGATTCGTGAACATGACAGCAAGTGGACAAAGGATCATCCTATTGATTCTATTATTGATGACCCAAATCGTCCGATATCCACACGAAGTCAGTTATAAGAAAATGCAATGTTTTGTCATTTTGATGCTTTTCTCACTAAAGTTGAACCTAAGACATGGCAAGAAGCTTTTACCCAATCCTGTTGGATAGAAGCTATGCAAGAAGAACTTAATGAATTTATACGTCTTGATGTATGGGAACTTGTCCCATGCCCAGATAAAGTGTAGTTACTCACTTTGAAATGGGTGTATAAGGTGAAACTTGATGAGTTAGGCGGAATATTGAAGAACAAAGCTCGACTAGTAGCTCGTGGATACAAGCAATTATTAGGCATCGACTTTATGGAATCCTTTGCACCTATTTCCCGTTTGGAAGCTATTAGACTATTCCTTGCTTATGCAACCCACATGAATATGATCGTCTATCAGATGGATGTGAAGACAACATTTCTCAATGGTGAAATCAAGAAAGAGGTCTATGTTCAACAACCGGATGGTTTTGTGAATTCTAAATATCCTAACCACGTGTACAAGCTTAAGAAGGCTCTCTATGGGTTGAAGCAAGCTCCACGCGCATGGTATGATCTATTGTCACAATTCCTCATTACACAAGGCTTCGCTAAAGGCAAGGTAGATCCCACGCTGTTCATTCAGAAACGAGGTAAAGATATGATTATGGTACAAATATATGTTGATGATATTATATTTGCAGCCTCGACCCAAATTTTATCCGATGAGTCCTTGGGACACTCATGTCTTCCAAGTTTAAGATGTCAATGATGGGAAATGTATCATTCTTCTTAGGACTTCAGATATCTCAGAGTCCCAGAGGCATCTTTATCAATCAATCCAAGTATGCCCTTGAATCTATTAAGAAATATAAGATGGAATCTTGCGACCCCGTGGATATCCAATGGTGGAACGAACTAAGCTTGATGCAGATCCACATGGAGTTGCCGTTGATCCGACACTTTATCGTAGAATGATCAGTACCCGTGTGTATATCACAACCAGTAGACCTGATCTTCAGTTTGCTATATGCATGTGTGCTAGGTAACAAACTCGGCCTACTGAGTTACACTTGGCTACTGTGAAACGGATCTTTTGATATCTTAAAGGAACCATTAATCGGGGACTTTGGTATTTGAAGGACTCTTCGATTGCACTTACGGCATATGCAGATGCGGACCACGCGGGTTGTCAAGATACAAGGCGTAGCACAAGTGGAACTTTGCAACTACTAGGAGATCGATTAATCAGTTGGGCATCAAAAAGGCAGAAAAGCGCTGCAATTTCAAGTACCGAAGCAGAATACATAGCTATGTCTGGTTGCTGTGCTCAAATTCTTTGGATGAGATCGCAATTAACCGACTATGATCTTGGTTTCAACAAAATTCCGATGTACTGCGACAACAAGAGTGCAATTGCCTTATGCTGCAACAATGTTTAATTCTCCCGGTCGAAGCATATTGACATTCGCTACCCCTTTATCAAGGAGCAAGTGGAAAATGGAGTGATCGAGCTTTACTTTATCCGATCTGAGTATCAATTGGCGGATATTTTCACGAAGGCTTTAGATCGCGCTCGAATTGAATTTTTGGCTGACAAGCTAGGAATGCGAACCTTCTCGCCTGAGACTCTAAAGGAACTGGCAGATGAAGCGAAAGAATAGTGGTGGTAAACTATTATCCGTATCCTTGTTGATCATATGTATATATTGTTTATATTTTTATCCACAAAAGCAAAATACAAAAATATAAAACCATATAAAAACCATAAAAATTGAAAAATTCAGAAAAATCCAAAAATATTTTTACTTTATTTTTCAAAGGCATGTCTTTTGGTACGATAATATTTACGGCCTTAGAAATGTCGATTAATATTGACACGGCGCCATAAATAGAGTTCGTACAAAAGTTGTAAATATTTCATAAAACATGCCCTTATGGCTTGTAGTTATTTCAGACTGCAACCTGCTTGTCACATTCAAGTCAAGCATTTCTTTTGAAAGCTTTGGCTCACAACGGGAATTAATTTTCTCGGGCAAGGTTTACTTTAAAACCTTGTAAGGGATCAAGTTTACTTTATAACTTGGTCTAACACAAATCTATGTACGCATTAGTGCATTTATTTGTCACAACAAGAGAAATCTTGTTTTTATGAAGTTATCCTCTCTACAACCATTGCAATCTACAATTAGTATCTACATACTCGACGATACGACTTCTCAAACGGCGACTACAGCTCTTTCAACAGAACACGGGTCAACAATTGAGGGGGAGCAATTGTCCAACATTCAGAATCTTCGATGCCGAAAGTGCCAAGTTCACTAATTGGTGTCAAGACAACAACACCAATTGTACATGTGGTGTCGAGAGATGACTTCAGACGTGAACAGGCGACCAACTTTTGCCGACAAGAACCATTTGATCTTATCTTATGGTGTTCTCATCAATCAGGTCCAACCTTCTCAATTCATTCTTATATGGTGAATATGTGATCATGTTACAAATCGGTATCATATCTCTCACATTGGTATCATGAAGATAAATTGGATTTGCATCTTTCTTCCCAAAAACTTTTAAAACTACATTAAATCAATTGATATCAAAAATATCGGTTGGGTTAATATTTTTTAATATGGTGGAGAAAATGTGATTTAATATGGGAATTTATCACAAATGGTTTGACTTAACGTGATGGCTCATCCCGGCATGTGCGAAATGTTTTCTAATATCGTGGCATATGTTAAGGGGATGCAAAATGGATTTGCTATATTAAAATGGATTTCATGGTGACATATACTTACCTTAAACCCATTTATTTCACGACGATGAAGATTGTGGTGACATAAGGATGGTAGGATAGGTTAAGTCTAATGATTCTTCCAAAACCAGAGGAATCTTCCCAAGGACAGTCCATAGCTAGAAATAGTAGTCCTTAGGAAAGATGGAGAAAGATTGTGAATGTAGCTGAATTCCGACCAAGTACTTAAGTTAGCACTGGAACAATCACAACAAGGTGCTAGTTATGACGTATTGGTAAGCATTGAAGGGGTTGAAGAATGAAAAAGAATTGTAATGATAAAGGGTGTAAAGCAAAAAGCCCTCCATACAACCTTAGGCAGAAACCGGGTCAACACATATGCTATTGAGATCATTTTAATGATGCTTGATATTGAAGATAGACATCATGGACCCAGTGATGCATTGCACAACCCATCCCAGCTAACTCAGATATCTCTTAAAAGGTATTTGTTTTATTCACACGGAGATAACACATTCTCTATTGATATATTCACTCTGAATATATTGATATTGAAATGGTAGCACTCCTCTCCAGCCTCCGATCACTAAAATCCAAAGTGCACGATCGAGTCTAGAGCCATTTGAGATTGTCAAATATCTCATTAGGACACACTTCCATATTTCCTTGCTTCTTCACACTCTGTGAAAAGTGTGAAAGATATTAAGAGTCCTACGCAAAATCTTCATGATCTTGCCTGAACATCCGAGTAATTCGTAAAGTATTTACAAGGAAGATGGAAATCCTTCTTGAGCGAATATCAAAAAGCTCATGGTAGGTGACTTGTGAGATTCTTTATGAATCAAACTTGTGATAACTGGAAAGCAACAGTCGTTTAATTCTTAATTAAATTTAAATACGTTCCAGGCCTTTACGCAATGTCTAAGTGATCTTTCCAGAACACTTAGAGTGACACTCTATAGTGTTCAAAGTGATGAGTGGAAATCCTTCTAGTGTTAACATCAAACAACACTTGGTTGGTAACTTGCAAGATTCTATACGAATCAAGCTCGTGACAACTGGAAAGCAACGATGGTGCGATTCTTTAATGAATCAAACTTGTTCCAGGAATCAGAGTTGACGACTTCAATCATGCGGATAATTTTATCCAAATGATTCACTCTTTACGTCCGCAGTCATCTTTGGACGGTCGAGTAAAGAGAACGGGTTTACCCGCGAAATCTTGTCAAGGAGATTTTTTATTAAATCTACTTGCCACAAGTACGATATTTTATATCGTTCAACGGTCTTCACCGACCGGAGGTAAAATGCTACCGAATTAGAATGAAATGTTCAAAGCCATTTCGTTCGTGTCTACTTATATTGCGGCATTTAAAGACGGTGGCGTTACGAAATCCGAGAAGAAGTCGTCCCCGCATGCTTATACTTTATACACTTAATACTTCATCAAATTAAAGAAAGCCTAAAAGTTAAGTCTTCCGCTGTATCAAACACTGAAGCTTTCAAGAATTGCAAATGTATAAGTATGTGGGACGTGAAGTCACGAAGAGGCGAAGATCACAAGTGAAGGATGCACAAGATCAAGGCAAGAGATTAATGCTAAAGATTGATATCAAAGATCACATCAGCATGTTCACCTGTAAAGAAAGACGAAGACTACGAGCTCAAGACAAGCATAGTATGCTAGGTTTCTTTTATTATTGTAACTCGGGTAACGCCCTTGTTTGGAGTGACCTACTTTAGGGGGAGATTGTTGGAAATATGTTTTTACGTATTTAGGAAGATTCGGTCACTCCGACAATATATTAAGTAGTAGCTCGTAGTCTAGATATCTTTATATTAATTAACAAGGAAAGGCCTAGTCCATGTTATGTGTAGACGACCCAATATTGTAAGCCCAAGCCCATCTTATGGGCTTGGTATATAAACCCTCTCCTAAGATGGAGAGGGTGTGGTTAACTTTACTTTTCACATAGTAAGAAGGTGTTTTCTCTTTCACTTTCTCTCTCTAAGTGTGTGTGTTCTCACCATCTCTCTATCTCTTTCTCTATCTCTAAAATATAAGCAAGATTTACAATATCTTACAATAGTCCTTGGTTAATGGTTCCTTGGAGGTACCGAAAGATCCTTTTACAACATGTAAGTGCTTTTCGGTAGGTCGAGCCTGATACCGGACACACATTCAAATAGCATATTGTAGGTCAGGCCTGCTTAGTAGTGAGATAGAGAAGGGTACCGATCATTCCACGATAAAGTAAAGGATCAATAGGTATCCCATCCATGTTTTCATCTAACTTTGATCTCTCCACCATATAAGTATCTACGGAATCGCAAGATTCAAAGTGGTATTTTTTCAAGGATTCAAGAGAATATTTAGTTTGATTAATAAAGATGCCTCTAGGATTTTGAGAAATTTGTAAACCTAAAAATAATAAAAAAAATTCCCATCATTGACATCTTAAATCTTGAGGACATGATTTTCTCAAAATGGTCAGACAATTTTTGGGTCGTGGTAGCAAATATTATATCATCAATATAAATTTGTACCAATATCATGTCCTTGCCTTCTTGAGAATGAACAATGTCTGATCCACATTTCCTTTAGAGAAGCCCTCCGTGATGAGGTATTGTGAAAGGAGATCTTACCATGCACGTGGAGCTTGTTTCAACCCGTAGAGATCATTCTTAAGCTTGTACACATGGTTGGGAAACTCTTGTTTCACAAATCCACCCGGGTGGCTTACATAGACTTCTTCCCTTAGTTCACCATTCAGAAATTGTGACACCGTAGGCAAATCCCACATCGGCTGTGGCCAGGAGAGATCCATGGTTCATAAGATAATAGTCGCCTTCTCATGACACAACGCGTTTTGTGATCTACTGTAAGTGGGGTTCGTAGGAACTGGCAGTTAAGCGTGCACATGTCAGAGTAGTACTAGGTTGGGTGACCACCCGGGAAGTACTTACAAGAGGGCCACAAAGCAAAGCCGCGAGCCTGCGTGCAAAGCGGACAATATTGTAGTCTGAGTAGGCGGGATGTTACAAGTGGTATCAGAGCCACTCTTGAGCCGTTCGGGATGGTGGGGCAAACCTCATCGAGGACGACGAGTCCCGAAGGGGGTGGATTGTGACACCCTAGGAAAATCCCACATCGGCTGTGGCTAGGAGAGATCCATGGTTCATAAGATAACAGTCGCCTTCTCATGACACAACGTTTTTTGTGGTCTACTGCAAGTGTATTTCTTAGGAACTGCAATTTAAGCGTGCTCATGTCAGAGTAGTACTAGGTTTGATAGGTGGGCTGCTGAGTGTCCGTTACAGGATACTCTTACCGTACGCAATATTGTTAGGTCTGGCTTTACCCTTCATGATACTGTTTATGACCTGATTGAGAACAACGCTTGGAAATGGCCGATTGATTGGGTGGACAGGTTTCCTGCTATTGTCTCTATCCCTGTCCCCGCTCTGGATGAGTGGCGGCCAGATTCTCTGGTATGGCGTGATGGTGGTGGTTCTTTGCAGTCATTTCTGTGGCTCTGGCTTGGGATACGCTGCGAACCAGGCGCCAGGCTGTGGTATGGTACCATGTTGTTTGGTTCTCTCATTGTATTCCTCGAAACTCGTTGCATATGTGGCTTGTTTTTAAGAAGAAACTAAAGACCCAGGATTGTTTGCGGCAATAGGATGCTGGGCCTGCTGTGGATTTAAGCTTACTTTGGTGTCCTTTGTGTAAAGTCACTCCTGATTCTCATTCTCATTTGTTTTTTGAGTGCTCTTATTCTTTACAGGTTTGGACGCAAGTTAGGGTACTTTGTTGTATGGATTCTATTCCTCCTTCCTTGGATGATGTTTTGGCATTTCTTATACCAATATCCGAAGGAAAATCTACTACTAGTATTATTGCTCGTCTGGTGGTTGCGGCTACTGTATACTTTGTTTGGATGGAACGAAATGCTAGATTGTTCAAAGGGAAACAACTTTCTGTAGATAAACTTGTTAGTATCATTACTTCTACTGTTCGCCTCAAGCTTATTACTTTCAGATTCAAGAAGATGACTACACAGTCTTTGGCTATTTTGTATCGGTGGAGATTTCCATCCTCAAGTGTTTCTCATGATGGGGGTACCGGGTAAGGGTTGTACTATGTTTTCCTTTTTGGGTTTTTTCCCACAGGGTTTTTCTCGAAAATGTTTTTTAAGGAGGCAGCCTTATTTGGATCCTTTACTTCTTTTATAATGCTGCTGGTGTTGTGGGGTGGTCGCCTGGTTCCAAGAGTTCTTCTTATTGGAGTTTGCTAATGCTGTTTTTTACACTAGTTTTCGATTTGTAATGTTAGCTTAGTGTTGCTGTGTTTACGGCCTGTTATAAGCACTTGTTGACCAAGCTTTTGGCCTGAGGTTAATACGGTACTTCAGCCGTATTACATTTGTATTTAAAATTGGTTTTTTGGATAATATATTTACCGGGGTAACTCCCTTTACCAAAAAAGAGTAGTACTAGGTTGGGTGACCAGCTAGAAAGTACTTACAAGAGGGCCACAAAGCAAAGCCGTGAGCTTGCGGGCGAAGCGGACAATATTGTAGTCTGAGTAGGCGGGATGTTATAAAAATGTCGTATTAACATCCATTTGGTAGATGATCATGTTCACATGAGCGACATACGTGATAAAAAGTCGAATAACTTCTAATCTGGAAACAGGGGCAAAGGATTCCTCAAAATAGATTCCCATTGCTTGTTTATATCCCAGTGCCACCAATCTTTCTTTTTTTTCTGTATGACTCCCAACTCATCGAGTTTGATCTTAAAGACCCATCTCAAAGTAACTATTTGAACTTTGTTTGGGAGGGGAACAATTTCCCATACACTAAATCGTTGAAATTCATTAAGCTCCTTTTGCATGGCATCAATCCAAGACGATTGTGTACAGGCGTCTTGCCATGATTTAGATTTAGTGACTGAGAGAATGGCATCAAAGTAGTAAAACATTGCACTTTCTTGTAGTTGGTCTCGGGTAGAAGCTGCTCTTTCAATGGCACCAATAATATTTCTGATAGGGTGATCCTTTGTCCACTTGGTGTTATGTTCTTCAATCGTTGGTCTAGAGTAAATGATAGCGGGAGCTTTTTCTAAGGTGGACGACCCGTTAGGGTTTTCGGGAACGGAACACCAACGAAAGGAAGGTCATATATGTGAGCAAGTTCCAAATCGTGATCATAATCATCCCTTTCAACATCGTTACGAACGAGTTGGGGTGTAGATTCAGGTGTTATTTGTGAATTATTGGGGGATGGTGCATCTTATTCATTAGTAATTGTAGATGCATCGGATTGTGATCCATTGTCTTCAGCAACAACTTCGGGAACCGGAGGTATTACTATAGGTAGTTGAGGATCAACACTTGGAGGATCGAATAATTCATCAAACATCGGTTGAAATAAATTATACCACTCGGGGCTTGTTGGTGGTATAGAAGATGATGAAGAGGGATCGTTGGGAACCATTCAGGAACTGATTTTAGCTGCGCTACTCAAAAGCCGCCACTGTCAGCTCATCAAAATTGACATCCATTGTTTCTACAATCAAACGAGTACGGCAGTTGTCAATTCGGTATGCCTTCTTTGCAGGTGAGTAACCAATGAAAATTCCTATATCAGCTTTCGGTTAATGTTTTCCCAAGTGCTTACTATTGATGGTCGGATAACATAATGCACCAAACACATGAAGAAATGATGGATCGGGTTTTCTTTCATAGAGAAGCTCATATGGTATTTTTCCTTCGCGCTTATGAATGAGTGACCGATTTTAGGTGTAACATGTTATTGCCACTGCTTCTGCCCATAAATATAGTGGAGCTTTTGCGTAAATTAACATTGTTATAGGATCTTCCATAATAGTAACGACACCTTTTTGTTGTAGAGTGCGAGCAAAGGATGTGCTAATGTAAGATTCACCATGGACACGGGTTTATGATTCGGAGGTCGGGGAGGATAGAAGAGATGTTTAGCCATTTGTAGAGAGAGAAAGAGAGAGATACTAAAAACTCTGTGTATTTCTAGTGAGAGAAACAAGACCAAGAAAAATGACAATCCTCACCCCTCCATGGAAGTATGGAGGGGTATATATAGCTTGGGACTTGAACTAACTTACATGTGACAATATTAGTCATCAACTTGGAAAAATCATCACTCATCTTTTGATTGGAAGAACCAAAGATGATATCATCAACATAGACCTGTACAAGAAGAAAATCCTTCCCATTTTGCTTTGTGAATAAAGTATGGTCTATGGTGCCCCTCTTAAAGCCATTTCCACTAGGTATGTAGAAAGAGTACCATACCATGCTCTATGGGCCTGATGAAGGCCATACATTGCTTTCTTAACTATGTAGACTTTATCTGGATGCTCTGGATCTTCAAAACCAGGAGGTTCCATGACATAAAACTCCTCTTTAATTGTTCCATACAAGAAGGCACTCTTAACATCCATTTGGTAGACTTTGAAACCCGTGCAGGAAGCATAGGCTAGGAAAATCCTTATTGCTTCAATTGTAGCAACAGGTGCAAAAACCTCTTCGTAGTCAATACCCCGTTCTTGTGTGTAACCTTGAGCAACCAGTCTTGCTTTGTTTCTAATCACAATCCCTCTTTCATCTTTCTTATTCCTAATAACCCAACGTGCTTCTATTGGTCTGACATGTCTGGGGCAATCAACTAGTTCCCAAACATCCTGAATAGAAAATTCGTGAAGCTCATCATGGATTGCTTCAACCCAACTCTCCTCTTTAAGAGCATAAAATATCTTCTTAGGTTCTGATTGTGATAGAAAATATGCAAACAAATATTCTTGAACCCATTCATTATCTTCCTTTGTAGATATTATCAATGAATCCACCTTGCTTCTTACTATTACCTCTGGTCTGAACTGGAGAAAACAAAGGTCCAATTATTTGAGAAGGAGGATGATTTCTAGTTACATGTGAGCTCAATCCTCCATCATCATTAATGGTTGTCTCCAAATTGGAAAGACCAGGATTCTCTTCATACCCGTCTTCATCAGTAATAACATTGTCAGTGGCTGAATTGAAGCCATTGACAACACCTTCAGGTATGTATTCATCCATAAGATCATGAATGATATTGTCATAGGCTAAAGAAGAGCTGTCACCGGCTGGCACAGATTTGTCAGCGTCTGGATTGACTGTGTCAGCTGATTGAGTTGTTTTCGTACACCCGAAAGGTTATCGTAGTTCCGGCGAAGTGTGAATGGAAATATGTGTTTATGTCTCAAGTTTGATGCTCAAATAGAAAAGGTTATGATTTTAATATTTAAATCTATTAATTTGAAAAGACTAAAAATATAAAACGATATAAAAGCAACAATTATACTATGAATATTAAGCTAAATATACCAACTAACAATAATAAAGATGCTAATCTAAACAAGCTTAAATAAATCTACTATAATCACGTCATTATATCTAAAAATCAACAAAGAAACAATAAATATCATATTTAATCTAATGACGATAAGGAAAGAGATAAGTGAATAGAACTCGTAATGAAGAACCGAAGATGAAACATTATCCACCCGATCAAATAACTAAATTAAATCCAAAGTTTATTCTTTCAAAGTTTTTTATCAAACTAAGTAGCGGATAAAGTTGTCAATTTTATCAACTAACTACCGAGACAAAAACAAATCGATTTTTATACATCAAATTTTAATCTAGCTAAAAAATTCGTAAAGTTCCTCGCCAAAAGTGATGAACCCATACGCCGAGACCACAAGTCAACAAACGTTAACGAAAAATAAGATAAACCATTTATGAAAACTAATATAAAAACTATCTTTAAAGCATTTAAAGGATAAATAAGAAAGATATATTAATAACTAAAAGGAAATCTTAACAACAAATTAGTAAAGAGCATAGTGGTAATTGCTAAGGGTTTACAACCGAGTGGTCCTAGTTCGAGTCCAGCCACTTTCGTTTCTTTTTTTTGAATGTATTACTTTGTTAACCAATGGCATCTCCCGTTGGTTTTCTCTTTTATTTACTGTCCTATAAGAAAAGACACTACCGAATGAATTATAGTACTTTCTAACCAAATAATCTATAACCAACATAAGCAAAATATTTTCAACCAATTAAGTTACCAATATGAAACCATAACCTGGTACTGAATAAGCTACGACCATCAAATCTATCTTTCAAAAAAAACATCACAAACTTCAACATAAATCTGAAACTATAATCCAACTTGGAAATCAGCTTCAAACTACAAACGAAAACATAAAACTTGACTCCTTATTTTACCGAAACTGCTACAAAAACTACGAACATCAAATCTGAATCTGCTTCATACAATCTTATAAAACGAATGAAAAAAGTGAAACTGAATCTTGATCTTCAATAAAATTAAAATCAGAGTACAAAAAATATTTGAGATGCAAAATCACTAAATTGTATAAAGAAAATGAAAGCTGCATTTTAGTTGAAAAAAAAACAAGAACCATTTACCTAATCTAAACTTAAGCTAAGAAAGAAAAAAAAACAAGACACTAATGAAAAAGTGGGAAGTTACGTTACTCTGCCTACGAAATAAAATGAAGACATGGAATAAAAGAGATGCATACATCTACAACTTAAAGAAAACGCAGGGAAAGTAATATATTAAGTGAGCATAAGATGACTCAAAGAAGAATATCTGATCTATCTATCTTTTGTTTATAATACTATTGGACAAGAAAGGAAAATAAAAACAATCCTACTCTACATAAAAGTATACACAGGGGAGAAAGTTGCCAAAAGTGAGGATATATAGATCTGCTTATGTTGTACGCTAACCATATCTCATCTTTCCTATCTTTTCACCACTGGGCTTCTCGTGGGCTTTTTGTTCACGTCTTTTGCTGCGTACAATTTAGGCCAGCTGGGCTTTTGGTTGATGGGCCTGTGTGGTTGTTTGATATATTAATGGGTTGGTTCGACCCATTTAAATGGTGTCAGGCCGGCCCAATAAAACATAAATGCACCGTAAAACTCGATTTTTCGCGCTCTCTCCATTTCTCGTGTTCGTCTTAGCTCTTTTTCTTCGTTTTTGCTCCTTTTCTTTAATATTCGTACCTACAATAATAAATAGCAAATATAAACGATATATGTACTAAAAATATATTTTTTCTGTTTATTATGCAAAAAATGAAGGGAAATTCTCAATAAATGCATGAATAATTACGTGTTTAACACACCCTTACACTTAAACGTTGATTGCCCCCAAGCAACTATCATCACAAATGTTAAATCAAAAAACAATTCTAAACCTACTTTATTCGAAATTGCTTTGTTAATAAAATTAAAAAAATCATAGTGACCTGCCATGCTCGACTTTTTATTCAAGGTATAAGGATCATAAAACGGGAAACACGCAAACTGGGTGTCTCTAGGGAATAAAGATCGTCATCCTCTTTTTATTACTCCCAACTAAGCTAAGACTCCTTGTGAAAACGTTTTGGCAAAAATTCTAACACTACTTATATTAATAACCTATGTAAATATAACTTTTCACTCCCACAATTATAAAATACTAGGCAAGTGTCGTTCAAATCGTCATTTGTTATGGTTGCTAATCATCTAAGTGGAATATTAGACTCACCGAGTATCATGAGATTTAAGAATCAAAAATGGCCTTTCCCATGTAGCGGCTTTCTTCTCGGAACGTCCCAACCTCATAGGTTAAGTGCCCGGGCTTTTGACACCGCACGGAAAATAGTAACGGGATTGGCGAGATTTTTAAATCAAAGGTCCTTAAATCACCGCTAAGCTAATAAAAGACACTTAGATGAAAAACAACGACGATAATTAGAGAATAAAAATTCAAAGGAGAGATCACTCCATGTAGCGACTTTCTTCTCAGCTTGTCCTTTAGCAAAGCTTAGGAGGCTAGGTTTTCACACCCTCGAGAATAGTATCGGAGCTTACAAGACCTTTGACTTTTACACTCTCTAATACCATCTAAACTCTTATAAAAATTGACGAATTCTAGTTCAACTTCGGATTTAAATTTAAGAAAAAACTAATTTCTCACAATTATAAATAAAGCAACAAAAACATTTATTCATTTATTCGACTCTAATTCTATCGAACACAATTTTTTCTTTCTTTTTTTTCAAATTTTTTTTCTCTTTTCTCGATTTTCTTTTTTCTCTCTCTTTTTTTCTCTTTTTTTTCTCTTTTTTTCGATTCGATTTTTTTTTCAACATATTTATTCAGGCAACATTATTTCAATTTTTAAGAAAGTATGCTTTCACTCAAATTTAAATAAAAAGTTGAACTAGGACTCTATATCAAAATTTCATAAGAATTTATTTTTGCATAACAAAACAATTTTTAACGTTCAAAGGCTTGAAAAAAAACACACTTATTTAGTCTAGTTATAATCTAGGAGGAAAAGCCACGGGTTACTCGTATAAGCTCTAAAAAGAACCAACTACTCCACGTTTAGTATATTTATTTTCAGAATTCCTAAAAGCTTAGTCTAAAAGTTAAGGGAGCAGCCAGATCAACACTCAGGCAGAGTCAGGATCCCCTTTGTTCTAGCCTACGGGACAAGTCAATCACGCACGGTAAAAAACGTTTTAATATTTTTAATGAAATAAAAAAAATAAACACACATTTGATCTAAATAGGATGCAAGAGGGCAAACAAGCAGGCATGAATATTATCAATATGATATAAACCCCCTAAACTTAGAACCAAACATTGGCCTCAATGTTCAAAAGTGATAAAGTGCTACCCCTACACATAAGAACACAAAAGGCTAATGCCAGTATTCCAAGTGTAAGAAGAACAACAACAAATATATGTAGATAATAGTGAGAACTGAGTACTCCCCTGATATAGACATGAAGATCGATCGGAGACTGAATGAAGAAGATGATGGAAAACAACAAGATCAACCCTCTAAAAGTCTTCTCGATCAAAGGGAACCCTGCACACAGAAAAAAAACCCACCTAGCACACATGGAGAGAAGCATGCCCCTACACTTATGTTTGAAAATAGATAAATAAAGATAGATCCTCGGGTTGCCTCCCGAGAAGCGCTTGTTTTTGTTAACCGAGTCACGAGCCTGACTCGACCCCGAATTAAATCGTCCATGGGGGGAGCAAGAGAATCACCAATGGCTCAAAACAAATATGCTAGGGTCAAAAATCGTATCCTCATTACCGGATGAGAATAAAGAAGAAGAATCCACAATATAAGTCAAGAAAAGAAAAAAGATTCTTATAACATAAGAGAAATAGGTATAAAGGCGATCGTTAAGAATACTCGTCTTCGCAAAGGGCGGGAGGGTGGGAGAAAAATATACCAAAGTGTCACCCGAGGACCGTTGATAGAAACTCAAAGAAAGAGTCGATGGGATAACTGGCAAAATATCACAAGTAATAGCAATATCAATGTCTCCTCCAGGATCAAAACACTCATCCTCATTTCTCGGTATGAAATTAGGAGAGTAAAAGCGATACATCACCCGCTTGGGTGTGTACGCGGTAGGACGGGGGTGGCAACATAATATGAGAAATATCAGAAGAAATATCTACCACCCGCGTCACCTCTCCAGACCGAATCAAACGGAAGGTAGGGTCAAATCTCTCCACCTCCTCTAAGATGGGAGGTGGCATGGCTAACAAAGAATTCTCATCAATAGCAAGAGAGTCAGAGCTATCAATGTCCTCAATCCCCTATTCAAAGAGAGGATTCACCTCACTAGAGATGTAGGCGTCATCAAAATCAAATAAAGGGTTCGAATAAAACTTGAAATTTTCCTTCAGAACATCTTCATCGGATAGTGACTCATCATCACTAGAAGTAAATTCATCATCGAAATCAAAAAGAGGATTAGAGAAAACCAAAGAATCATCACCCATGATGTCGTTGGAGGTAATGAATCATCACTAGAAAGAGATACACACTTATCATCACTATCAGAAGCAACCGTGGGCTCACTTTGGATTGGAATAAGAATCTCATCACAAGGAATAGTGATAAGACCCTCATACCCAATGATGAGAGAGGCATCGGTCTCCGTAGTGGAAGAATCAAGAATAGGAGTAGTAGTCTCACATGATGGATTGAGATCGTAAATATTATCCTCGTCATCATCATAACAATAAGGAATCACACGATGCGTAGAGGTATAAGCACTAGATACTTTCTCTTGTCGCTGTTACTCGTCCAACGTTTCGCTTAGTCGCATTAAACCTTCACGGAGTTCAAAAAGAAGGGCTCGTGCTTCGGCATTCAGGCTGAAAGAAGGTTGATGATCGAGGGTGTAATGTGGGGGCTCAAAGTTATGAAAACCGGAATTATAGCACGGATTTAGCTCATAATAATTCATCCGTTGACAAGAAAAAGTATCGTGAGGGCCCCCACAATTGTTACAACACGGGTATTGAGAAAAACCCGGTGCATTTTGTGGATAAGGATCCCCATAAATTAAAGAGGGTGAGATAGTGTCATTAGAGGTTAAGTACGAATTGATCGAATTGCAAAATAGAAAATGTCCAAATTGTGAATTGGGGAGATCTCTCCCGCACCGCTCGCATGAACACCATTGACATGATTGACTACCAAACGATGGTCTACCACAGCCTATATAATACGAATCCATGAAGAATTAAAAATAAGAGGGGTTGAGAAAAAGAATTAAACACGATAGAAGATAAAAAGAATATTTTTGAAACTTTTTTTTATTTAATAATAAAATAATAATAAAATAAAAAAACCCTAAAATTCATTAATGGCGGCAGAATTTTCTTTCTTCATCCTGAAGCGATTTTCTAGTCCCTGTTAATCTCTAAACCTTATAACGATGCTGTTTTCTCTATTAATCTTTGATTAATCTAGAGTTAACATAGTTATTATTTGGTTGAACCTTTTTTCTAGGGTTTATTAATCGGTTGTTTTTTTCTTTTTTTGCTTGCGATTATTGAGGCATTGTTTGTTATTAAATCTAGGTCGATGTCGTGTTGTTTGATCACAGTTATATTTGGCGTGTCTCCATTAGTTACCTACACGATTGTTCCTTGTTTGTTCTTTTTCTTGTCGTCGCTTATTAGGGTTTCGGTTGGTTTATTATTATTAAGGTTTGTTTAGTCATTTAGCTGGTTGGGGTTTCAGTCCTTGATATGGAACCTTTTGATTATGTTAAGATGGATGTGAGAGGCAAGGCTGCGGCTATCAACAGTATGCAGACCTGTAACATGGACGTGATTAGGAAGCTGTTTAGGGTGCAACTGGAAACTGTTAGGGACGTTCATGATTTTATGCACAGCTTGAAGATGAATAAATATGACTTCTGGTCCTTGGTGTCTGGTTCTCGATCCCAAGAAATATTTAATATGATGTGTTCTTATGAATCTTCTTTGATTGCGAAGGGGGGGATTGTTCAGTCTAGGGTTTCCTCAAACCCTAACTCTGCCATGTTGAGTAATGTCACGATGCGTCAACCGGTTAGGGCTTCATACCTGTCATTCGGTGTGCAGCAAGATGAGTTTGTTAGTATGTCTTCTCCTATGGTTTCTATATTTCTAGGTGGGGATGCTAGCTTGTCGCAGTTAGATGGAAACCCTAATATGGGTATGCATGATCGTGAGGGACCATCGTTTGCTGGTGAGGGCTGTGTGGTTCAAAAGGAGCAAGATGGGATTGGTTCACAGCAAAAAGATGAGTCTTTTTGGTCTACTGGTCCGTCTATATCAGTTCTAAGTTCTAATATAAATTTATCTCCACGAGTAAGTGGATCGAATGGTAATGGTTCTACAAGTGTGAGTGTTGTTGGTGTTCCGTTCGTTCAGGTTGCATCTGTGTCTTACGCTGGCATTGCGTCGCAAAGTGATACTTCGAAAGGTACTAATAATTTTACGTTTACACAAGTGGAAAATGTGTTTGAAGGGGTGGATCTATCTATTCCGCGTATGGTTATTCAAAATGTGGGGAATCGGTTTAAAAACACTCTATATGGATACTTCATTGGGAAACGTGAAGCTTTTCCTGAGGTTGAATATTATGTGAAGAACAATTTGGCGAAGAATGGGCTTAAGAAAATTATGCTTCAGGCAAAAGGTTTCTTCTTTTTCAAATTTGATTCAAGGACTGGATTGGAAAGTGTTCTTGAGGGTGGACCTTGGATGATTAGGAATAATCTGACTATTCTTAAGAGATGGACGATGAATACCAGTTTACTAAAGCATGAATTAAGTCGTGTTCTGGTTTGGATTAAATTGCATGATGTTCCTTTAAAAATGTTTGATGAGGAAGGTATTAGTATTATGGGATCTTATTTGGGGAAGCCGATAATGCTGGATACCTATACTAGTGTTATGTGTAAGGAGTCATGGGGCCGTAGCAGTTTTGCAAGATGTCTTATTGAGGTTAGTTCTGAGGCTCCTCTACGTGAATCAATTAGTGTTGGTATTCCATTATTAGATGGTACGGTTTTACGAAGGCTACTATTAAGGTGGAGTATGAATGGAAACCCCCTAGGTGTGATAAGTGTAAGAGTTTTGGGCATTCCATTGAGTCGTGTCTAGATAGGGTGGTGGTTACTAAAGAAGTTGCAACTGTTAATGATGGTTTTCAGCAAGTGGCTAACAGGAAGAAGAAAATTAATGTTAGTAATAAAGGGGGTGTTCAACCAGGAAAGAAGTTTGTGTATGCTCCAAAGGCGGATGGTAAGAATGTTTAGGGCAAATCTCCTGTTGATATACCTAATACGCCAACTGGTGGTTCAGGGGGGAATAATAAGGGTTTGCATGGGTCGACTTCTAATCTGAATAGGCCATTGGTGTCTAAGGCTGCTTCTTTATCGCATGCTACTCCTACTGTGATTTCTAATTCCTATGATGCTTTATCTACTCTTAATAAGGAGGATAGTGGTACATCTAAAGATACTGTTTCCGATGATGAGGAGGATGTGGAAAATGTTTATGATGAGACGGCTAATCTTATGAATAATTCTCAATCAGGGGCAAGCACTCCTGCTGTAAATGTTTTTAATGTTTAGTATTGCTTCTTGGAATATACGTGGCTTGAACCAGTCCCCTAAGTAAAGAGAGGTTCGACAGGTGGTTACTAAATGGTAGCTTGTGTACTAAATGTGTGTAGGAGATGGAAGTGGCTTTCGAATGGTAGCTTGTGTACTAAAGGTTCTCGTATTACTGTTGGTTGAAACGATGATATCGTGATGTTTGTGTTATGGCTCAAACGGAACAGGTTATTCATTGTCATATTAATACTCGGGCTGACCGGAAAAACATTTTCTGTTCTTTTGTGTATGCTGCCAACTACTATGTGGATCGTCGTATGTTATGGAATGATCTTGCTGCTCATGATTATCTTATTCGTGATAAGCTAAGGGTTTTGATGGGTGATTTCAATGCTGCTCTTAATCTTGAAGATCACTCCTATGGTGGGTATGAGACGAATATTGCTATGCGTGAATTTAAAGAATGTGTTCAATTCATGGAGGTTATGGATGTTAATGCTACTGGACTTCACTTCACATGGAATCAAAAACCTCAGGGTGACTGTGGTGTTCTTAAGAAGATTGACAGGTGATAGGTGTGTAAACACCCATCCTTTTTACCACTTAATTACAATAATTACCGAGCCAAAACGTGTATTTTATGTCTTTTATGTCGGAATTATGCGTGGTTTGTGTTTTTGTTGTGATTTAGGACGAAAAGGTGAAAAGTGGAGAAAACACGGGTATTCACTGGCTTTTATTGAAGAAAAAGATGAAAGACAAAGTCAAGAGTGCAAAAAGAACGGAAGTCCATGACCAATTCTGAAGATTTATCGAAGAAAAAGTCAAAAGACGGAAGTTTACGAAAGCCGAAGAACTCGAGTCTTATTTATGATGAAAATTAAAGACGAGTTTAAAGAAATCCCGAGCCAAAAGTCATTAAAGTCCAAGATTAACAAAAGATTAAGAAGAGAAGGACTTAAGTGTGCGATTAAGGAAAAGAGGAAAGAGGAAGGAAGCTTCCTAAGCACTCCTTAATCTCCCCTATATAGTTTAGGATCATTTCATTTTACTCTTGTTGGTTAGTTTGACACACTATTTCTTCCATTTTATTTTCCTTGCACTTTAATTACATGTCATTTAAATACTTGTCTTGCACCTTAAATTCCTTTAATTTCAAGTAAGTGTTCTTTTAATTTTTGTCTATCTTTACTTTTATTTGTTTAACTCTCATTCTACCTTTCTTTCTTTGCTTGATCTTTATGTTATGTGTTTATTATCATGCTTATTTGATTAAAGGTTATGTTTTTATGCTTTTGATTGTTTTGGATTATTGATTCTTATAGCTTATTTGTGTTTATCTTTAAATTTCTAAAGTTTTTATAAAAGTTATTTTTATATAAAGTTTATTTTCGTATACCTTTTTCATTTTGTGTTTTTAAAAGTCTTTAAATTTTTGCTTATTAGCTTTTTCTTATACGGTTTTCATTAAGTTTTTCGTTGTGTGCTTATTTGATTAATAGCTTATTAGTTGTGCTTATTTTGTGTTATTTCTACTGTATTCCGATCTACGTAATCGGAAAAGGGTTTGATATTCCGACCAGCGCTCTTGTTGCTTGGTCGGAAAAGGGTTTAGGATTCCTATTAGGATTGCGATTGAGCATTCCGACCAAGGGGATTCTTACCATATTCCGATCAAGGGTGTTATTTGGTATTCCGATCAGGGGTGTCTAGTGGTATTCCGATCAGGTTAGATGGTGACAGCATTCCGACCAGGAGTCCACTCCTCATTCCGATCAAGAGGTAAGTACACATTCTGATTTGGGGTTTGTTTGGTTATTCCGATCATGTCTAGGTGACAACATTCCGATAAGGTGTTTCCGATCAACATTCCGATCTGAAAGGTTAGTGTATTCCGATCAACATTCCGATCAGGAGGTAAGTTAAACATTCCGATCACATTCCGATCGGAATGTATTCCGACGGTAGGTTTGTTTTTCTATTTTGTCTTGTTTAATTTTTAAGTTTATGTTTTAATACTTTGTCAAATTTTAATTCTCGTCACGCTTTAACTTTAAGTCATTTAGTTATTTTACTTTTCAAAGTTTTAATATTGCACAATTTAAGTTTTAATTAGAGTTAGATTTAAATTACCTGCCCATTTACTTTAATTGTTTTGCACTTTTAATATACTACAACGACACAACTTTTGTTTCACCAAAGAACGAATGAGTCGCATAGTTAAACCAGATCAATCGATTAGACCACTACTTTGAACTTTAATTTTGATACGGGCAAAAGCCTTGTATTAAATGGCGTCGCTGCCGGCTCTTTTCGTAAAGATTAACGGTTTTTTGTGAGAGACGCGTTGCTTTTTGGGATCCGTTCACTTGTGAGCGTTATTTTCTTGCACAAAAATTTACAAAAAACCATAAAAATTAAAATTTTTTAAAAATCCATAAAAATTAAAAAATTTCAAAAATCCAAAAAGATTTTATTTTTATTGTGTATATATATTGTCTTTGTGTTTGGTATTGTTTTCTTTTATCTTTGTAGGTGTATGCGTAATAGATCTTCTAATTATTAAGAGCCCGAGACTCGAGAAGATTTAAGTATGTCAAGTGTTAACAACAACAATAATCCATCGCACCTCAACAATAACAACAATGTTCTTCCACAGCCCGATCTTCAGACAATGGAGGAGCTTTGTCAACCTACCATGTTTGGACGAGGAGGACCGATTGCGCCGATGCAAATCACGGCTCCGGAGTTTTCGTTGAAGCACCACATGATTCAGCAAGTGCAAACAAATCCTTTTCGAGGAATGCCTGATGATGATGCCAACAAACACCTCGACAAATTCTTCACAATCACCCAAAGCATGAAGTTTCCCGGTGCCACAATGGATGTTCTTTGCCTACAACTCTTCCCACATACTTTATCACATCATACCGAGAAATGGTTTGATCGTCTCCCGAAGAATTCAACTCAAACTTGGGATGACATGACTCAACGCTTTTTGTCGCGCTACATTCTACCATCCATGGTCACGAGCCTTCGCAATCAAATCAGCGGTTTCATGCAAGATCCCGATGAATCTCTTTTTGATGCTTGGGAAAGATATAATGTCTTGATTGATCGTTGTCCAAACCACAACATGCTTCCGGTCACATTGATTGATACTTTCTACAACGGTTTGACTTTTTTGATACGATTAATGCAGCCGCCGGTGGCACATTTATGAAAAGGATACCCGAGGAGTGTAGAGAGCTTATTGAGAACATGACTACTCACAACAAAAACTGGGATTCCTCCGGTTCTTCAAGGAACAACCCGAGAGTCAATGTTTCTTCAACTTCAGCAAACCCCGATATGACCAAATTCACCCGCATGATGACTGAAATGAACAAAAATATCTTGCTTCTCGCTACAAACCAACAACAACAAGTTAAAGCGGTTGCACCTTCTTATGAAACATGCGGCGGTCCTCACCCATACACCGATTGTCCTTCTACTCAAGGAAATCCGGAAAATGTGTATGCGGCTTATGGTAATTATTCACCGGAAAATTACCAAGCTCGACCTCAAGGGGATAGAAATTTGCTGAGTTACCGGTTAAACAACTACCTTTCACCCGGTTTTTCTCCTCAAAACCAAAACCCCCAAAACAACAATTACAATAGAAGCAACCAAATCCCACCAAGAGCTTCTAATCCTTATCAACCAACCACTCAACAAACCCCACCCATTAACCCGGATGTTGAAGCCATAATGAGAACCCAAGGTGAGCAAATCAAGAACCCGCAGAGCCAAATTATCAGTCTGAAAGGAGATATCACCAAGCAAGGGAATGACATTCGATCCGGGCTTCGAGATAATATTCAATCCTCCTTCAACAATCAAACAAATGATTTGAAGAATATGCTTGCTAGTTTCTTGCCCGCCGCTCAACCTTCTACTGCAAGTTCTCTACCTTCAAACACCGTCACCAATCCGCGAGCGAATGTAAGTGCTATTACTACCCGTAGTGGAGTCACCAACGTTGGACCACCTATCCCACCCCCATCATCTACACCTCCTCCACCACCATTTATCCCTACTCCTCCTACACCTAGTATTAGTACACCATTACCGTCTCCGCCTCGTCATGACGATGTTTCCATGAACAACCCTTCAACATCTCAACCTTTACCTACACCTACACCTTCACCACCCAAACCTAATATCCCTTATCCTTCTCGCTTAGGCAAGACCAACGAGCTAACCAAGAATGACTGTCAAGTGTCGAGCTATGTGAAGATGCTCTCTCAAATGAACATCAACATTAGCCTTGAGGAAGCACTTGTCCACATGCCGAAATTTGTCAAAGCATTCAAGGAATTGCTTAGCAAGAAGGAGAAGTTGATTGAGCTCGCCAACACACGCTTAAATGAAAACTGCTCTGTAGTTATTCTTAAAGAACTTCCGGTAAAACTTGGAGATCCCGGTCGTTTTGTGTTGCCTTGCATCTTCAACAAAACTGAAGAATTTACTGCCCTAGCTGATCTCGGGGCCAGTATTAATTTGATGCCTTTGAGTGTTTGGAAAACACTATCATTACCCGACCTTACTCCAACAAAGATGACTCTTGAACTTGCAAATCGCACTCTCGCTTACCCCGTTGGTATTGCCGAAGACGTGTTCATTAAAGTTGGCACATTTACTTTCCCGGTCGATTTTGTCGTTTTTGATTATGAAATGGACCCTCATATTCCTTTAATACTTGGTCGGCCATTTTTGAGAACCGGACGAGCTTTAGTTGATGTTGCCGAAGGTGAGTTAATCTTATGAGTCGGGGATGATGCCCAAGTTTTTAAAATGGGGAAGCTTACAAGAAAATCCTTTGGACGAGAATCTGTGAATATGATTAATGTGCTTGATGATTTTGTCATTTACAACAATCCTCTATTCGAGTCTTGCAATGATAATCCACTTTTTCATGATGATGTGGATGATTCTCTCTCCAATTTGGAACCTTCACCCATTTATGATTCTCCACCGATCTTTGATGCTTATGATGATGATTCTAGCTCAGATACGGATGATTATGATGACCTTACTTCTGAGTATCCCGACCTGCCCATTTATGATGATTTTGATGAGGCCGATACACTTTCGAGTGATTCTTCGCATGATGAAGATCCTCCGCCATCACTCGATCCTACTTTGGACGATTACTCATTTGAGGAAGACTTCTCAACTTTCCTCAATACTTACTTCCCTCATGAGAGTGGTGCTCCTCCTTTAGATTTTGAAGATTATCGTCTTGATCCTACTTTGGATTTGAAGAAAATTCTTTCAAAGGAGAAGAAACCGGTCGACACCAATATCCGCAGCACGTATGAGTTAACACCTCTTTGTCCACCTTCTAAGGACGAGGTTATGCATCTTCTTCGCGGATCTTCTTCATACTCTGCTGAGCCTGAGTGTTATTTTCCCTTAAAGGAAAAGGTGTTTGACCCCGGTATCGATTTTCTGCAGCCATCTCAGTATCCACCTGATGAAATAAAAGGAAATATCTTTGGAACTTCTGGAAATCTGCTTGCACCACTTCATCCTTGCTCCCACCATGCTCCATCGCTGCTTAAGGGAACCTTGCCTCTTCTTCTTTGGCTTGCCTTGTTCGCCTTAAGCTTGTGCTATTTGATGGACGAAAACTATGTCTTGGATCCCGGTGGATATGTTTCTTGCTTCTTCCGTTGATAATCAAGGTCGAGTCAGGCTCACGACTCGGTTAAAAAATCAAGCGCTTCTTGGGAGGCAACCCATGCATCTATCTTTTAGCTGTATTTATCCTAAGTGTAGGGGAGACCTGTTGGTGTTTGCTATTTCATCTCCTCTCTTATTCAGGGATTCGAGCGCTCAATGATCCACTCTTGATGATTTTTGACGACCCGTGATTCCATGTTCCCTTCTTCCCAGTTCTATCCTAAACTCTTTTCGATTCACTATTTTATATTTTCCAATATTAAAATAGGAATCTCTTTAGTTGTCTTTTCCTTAGCGAGATTTAAACAACGTGCACAATGTCCTAAGTGTAGGGGAGTTTACTCCCACACGCTTAAACATTGAGGAAAATGTTTATATTAAGTGTAGGGGGACTTCTATCGAAGTTAAGTGGCCTTTTCCTTGTATTTGTCCTCATTTTAACCAGAAAATCAATTTTTCGACATTTTTCAAAATTTTTGATCTATTTTGGCCTGTTAGTTTTTCCTTTTCTATAGTTATTTTCTTTCTTTGCTAGAATAAATTTTGAATAAAGTGGTTTTAATTTTCAAATGTTGTGAATCTTTTGACTCAACCCGAGTTTACTCTAGCTAGTATCCTTAACGTGTTTAAGTCAAGTTTTGCTAGGCTTTTATATAGGGAGCTATAAAACGCGAAAGTCTTAACTCTCACGGGTTAAGAACAAGAACTTTTCGCAAGTTACTATAATTGATCCTAGAGAGTCGTTTATCAAGGGAACTTTAAAATGCAATTTCTAAACTTGAAAAATTCCAAGAGTTTGCAAGATCCTATAGACGACTCGAAAACCCAAAACTTTGATTAATAGGCTAAGCATCCACGAGTCTCATTCCTTGAGATTTTAAACTGTGGAGAACGTGAGATGATAGAGCGAATTATAAGTTCGGTATTCTTTCGTGAATTTAGGTGAGTTAATTATGAGTCTATTCTCCCATCGCTTGTTAATAAATTTATCTGTAATAAATAAGGTTGTACGATTTGAAAAGTTACTTAGCTTCTAGCCCAAGATCGTTTAAAAGTTGCTCGGTATGGATTAGAGTTCATAGCCAAGGCATAACTTATTGAAGCAGGATGCGAAGATTGGCGAGTCCAAAAAGGTCCTAACAAGGCATGAGGGCTATATTTTGTTGCTAAAGATCCCAAGTGATGTGAAGAATCATTTATCAAAAATCAATATGAAGGATCGAGACACACGACGAAAAGCAAAAACTCCCAAGAAGTCATGGAGAAGTGTATCCGAAAAGACCTTAGCAAGGTATGAGGATAAATAGATCCAAGTCATAAAAGGAGGCGGATCGTTGTAAATCAAAGTCCAAAATAATGATTGGAGAAAAATGAAGAAGTCGTGGTCCAAGTATGAATCTCTCAAAACTTCAAGTGAAGAAATTCCTATATGAAGAGAAGACCATTATTTCATGAACGTATCTCAAGGTTTGAAGTATGACGTCGCTGCCAAATATCGGTCCGAGAAAGGTCTCAAATCACGAAGCGAATTATGCCAATATATGAACTTTATGAGGTCCCGAGAAGCAGTTTTAAAAGATTTTGTCCTTTAGCTAACTATTGATTAAATCGTTCACTTTATTTTCGTCCTAAATAACTATCGAAATAAGTCAACAATGCATCCTCGTGATCATTCAAGAGAACAATAAAATATAAGAGATACCCCTAGGAATAAGGGAGTCTAAGTAAATAATTGGCCCACATGAGTTCGTGTTAGTTTGCTAACTTATAATAACAATGATCTCGTTTTTAAGCTTGGTTTGGAGAAAATGAAAACTTGAAGATGATGATTATTCATGACATTTCCAAAACCCAAGGTATGTTTTTGATTTCTTTATTTTCTTCCTTTGAATGTTTATAATTTTATATCTCTTTAATAAAGGCCAACGTGGATTGATTATGATGAAAAATGTAATCTTGCTTTGTAACTAATGCATTGCATGAGGACATTGCAATGGTCAAGTGTAGGGGATTTGATAGGTGTGTAGACACCCATCCTTTTTACCACTTAATTACAATAATTACCGAGCCAAAACGTGTATTTTATGTCTTTTATGTCGGAATTATGCGTGGTTTGTGTTTTTGTTGTGATTTAGGACGAAAAGGTGAAAAGTGGAGAAAACACGGGCATTCACGGAAGTCCATGACCAATTCTGAAGATTTATCGAAGAAAAAGTCAAAAGACGGAAGTTTACTAAAGCCGAAGAACTCGAGTCTTATTTATGAAGAAAATTAAAGACGAGTTTAAAGAAATCCCGAGCCAAAAGTCATTAAAGTCCAAGATTAACAAAAGATTAAGAAGAGAAGGACTTATGTGTGCAATTAAGGAAAAGAGGAAAGAGGAAGGAAGCTTCCTAAGCACTCCTTAATCTCCCCTATATATAGTTTAGGATCATTTCATTTTACTCTTGTTGGATAGTTTGACACACTATTTCTTCCATTTTATTTTCCTTGCACTTTAATTCATTTCATTTAAATACTTGTCTTGCACCTTAAATTCCTTTAGTTTCAAGTAAGTGTTCTTTTAATTCTTGTCTATCTTTACTTTTATTTGTTTAACTCTCATTCTACCTTTCTTTCTTTGCTTGATCTTTATGTTATGTGTTTATTATCATGCTTATTTGATTAAAGGTTATTTTTTATGCTTTTGATTGTTTTGGATTATGGATTCTTATAGCTTATTTGTGTTTATCTTTAAATTTCTAAAGTTTTTATAAAAGTTATTTTTATATAAAGTTTGTTTTCGTATACCTTTTTCATTTTGTGTTTTTAAAAGTCTTTAAATTTTAGCTTATTAGCTTTTTCTTATACGGTTTTCATTAAGTTTTTCGTTGTGTGCTTATTTGATTAATAGCTTATTAGTTGTGCTTATTTTGTGTTATTTCTACTGTATTCCGATCTACGTAATCGGAAAAGGGTTTGATATTCCGACTAGCGCTCTTGTTGCTTGGTCGGAAAAGGGTTTAGGATTCCTTATAGGATTCCAATTGAGCATTCCGACCAAGGGGATTCTTACCATATTCCGATCAAGGGTGTTATTTGGTATTCCGATCAGGGGTGTCTAGTGGTATTCCGATCAGGTTACGTGGTGACAGCATTCCGACCAGGAGTCCACTCCTCATTCCGATCAAGAGGTAAGTACACATTCCGATCTGGGGTTTGTTTGGTTATTCCGATCAGGTCTAGGTGACAGCATTCCGATAAGGTGTTTCCGATCAACATTCCGATCTGAAAGGTTAGTGTATTCCGATCAACATTCCGATCAGGAGGTAAGTTAAACATTCCGATCACATTCCGATCGGAATGTATTCCGACGGTAGGTTTGTTTTTCTATTTTGTCTTATTTAATTTTTAAGTTTACGTTTTAATACTTTGTCAAATTTTAATTCTCGTCACGCTTTAACTTTAAGTCATTTAGTTATTTTACTTTTCAAAGTTTTAATATTGCACAATTTAAGTTTTAATTAGAGTTAGATTTAAATTACCTGCCCATTTACTTTAATTGTTTTGCACTTTTAATATACTACAACGACAGAACTTTTGTTTCACCAAAGAACGACAGAGTCGCATAGTTAAACCAGATCAATTCGATTAGACCACTACTTCGAACTTTAATTTTTATACGGGCAAAAGCCTTGTATTAACAGGATTATGTCTAATATGGTTTTTATTGATGCATTTCCGGGTTCTCTTGGGGTGTTTCAGCCTTATCGTATTTCGGATCATTCTTCGTGTGTTCTTCGTATTCCTAAGGTTAGTAGACCGAAGCCAACGCCTTTCAAATTTTATAATTTTCTTATTCATAAGGAAGGGTTTCGTTCTGCTGTTCTGAATGGGTGGAATGCTAGTGTTTCGGGTTGTGCTATGTATCGTGTGGTTAAACGTATGAAATATCTTAAAGCGCCATTTCCTAAGCTTCTTCATGAGAATGGTAATCTGCACGCGCGTGTGATTCGGACCAGGGATGAGCTTGACGCGGCTCAAAGGGATCTTGACTTAAATTTATCAAATACTGATGTCCGTGAAGTTCATGCTCGATGTCTTTTGGCGTTTAGAGAAGCGTCTCTTGATGAGGAAAGGTTTTTAAAACAAAAATCTAAGATTGAGTGGCTAGATGCAGGTGATTCTAATACAACTTATTTTCATAAAATTGTTAAGTGTTCTAATGCCCGCAACAGGATTGATATGGTGCGAGACATGTCTAATGTGTTGTGTGAAGGGAATGATGTTGCGAATGCGTTTGTGGCACATTATGAGAAGTTTCTTGGTTTGGAGGGTTCTTCTATCCCTTTGGAATCACAGGATTTGTTCTCTAATGTTCTTGATGCGCAACGTGCTTTAGATATGGTTCAAGTGGTGTCGGATGCTGAGATTAAGAATGCTATGTTCTCGATGGGTGATGATAAAATCCTGGTCTAGATGATTTTACAGATGCGTTTTTTAAGAATGCCTGGGATATTGTGGGTGGTGATGTTATATGTGCGATTTGGGACTTTTTCACTAATGGTAAGTTGCTTAAGGAAATAAATCATACTATTATTGCGCTTATTCCAAAGGTGACTGTTGCTAATAATATCACGGATTATAGACCTATTTCTTGTTGTAATGTGATTTTTAAATGCATTACGAAGGTTATTGCTAACCATGTTAAAGTGGTGTTGGGGGACTTGGTTAATATCAATCAATCTACGTTTGTTCCGGGGCGAAGGATTTCGGATAATATATTACTTACACATGAATTAATGTGAAGTTATCATAGGAATATTGGGCCGCCTCGTTGTGCTTTCAAAGTGGATATTGAAAAGGCTTATGATACTGTTGATTGGGGTTTTCTTAGGGTGATTCTACTGGATTTTGGCTTTCACACTACGATGTTTGAATGGATTATGGAGTGCGTGACTACGGCCTCATACTCTATTTGTATTAATGGGAATCTCCATGGCTGGTTTAAGGGTAAACTTGGGCTAAGATAGGGTGATCCCTAGTCACCTTATTTATTTACGTTGGTTATGGAAGTTTTAACTCTCTTGATGCAGAGGCGTGTTCGTTTGGCGGAGGAGTTTTTTTTATCATAATCATTGTGAGCACCAGCGTATTGTTAATCTATGTTTTGCAGAAGATTTATTTATTTTCGCTAGGAGGCATCTAGATTCGGTTCGCACCATTATGGATGCTATGGAGGAATTTAAAAATGTGTCAGGTTTGGTTCCAAGTATTCCTAATAGTACAGCTTTCTTTTGTAATGTTCCACCTGATGTGAAAGCTAGTATTTTGGATCTTATGCCGTTTGCGGAAGGCACATTGCCAGTGCGTTATCTTGGAGTTCCTCTTATCTCCTCCAGGCTGCTTTATAGGGATTGCAAAGTCCTTGTGGAAAAGTTGGAGAGTCGGGTCCAGGATTGGCGTAACAAATTTATATCTACTATAGGGAGACTTCAACTTGTTAAATCTGTGTTATCATCTATGCACTTGTACTGGGCTTCAGTTTTTATCCTGCCTGTTCGGATTATTCATGATCTTGAGCAGCAATTGAGGAATTTTTTATGGTGTCAAGGTTAGATTAAAAAGGGGAGGGCAAAGGTGGCTTGGGAGGATGTTTGCATTCCACAAAGTGAGGGCGGTCTTGGTATTAGGAGGCTTGATGATTTTAATGATGCTCTTATTACCTCTCATATTTGCTGTCTTCTCACGCGTAAGGAATCCTTATGGGTTCAATGGACACATTCATGTTAAGTATTGGTGATGTAAGTTGGGGTTAGCGTAAGCTTCTTCAGCTTAGGACATGTATGCGGCCGTTTATTTGGTATAGGCTTCATGATGGTAAATCTGTGTCTATGTGGTTTGATAGGTGGGTTGCTGAGTGTCCGTTACGGGATACTCTTACGGTACGCAATGTTGTTAGGTCCGGTTTTACCCTTCATGATACTGTTGCTGATTTGATTGAGAACAACGCCTGGAAAGGGCCGACTGACTGGGTGGACATATTTCCTGATGTCGTCTCAATCCCTGTTCCCGCTCTGGAGGAGGGGCGGCCAGATTCTATGGTATGGCATGATGGTGGTGGTTCTTTGCAGTCATTTTATGCGGCTCTGGCTTGGGATACGCTCAGAACTAGACGCCAGGCTGTGGTATGGTACCATGTTGTTTGGTTCTCCCATTGTATTCCTCGACACTTGGTGCATATGTAGCTTGTTGTTAAGCAGAAACTGAAGACTCAGGATCATTTGCAGCAATAGGATGGTGGGCCTGCTGTGGATTTAAGCCTACTTCGGTGTCCTTTGTGCAAAGTCACTCCAGATTCTCATTCTCGTTTGGTTTTTGAGTGCTCTTATTCTTCACAGGTGTGGACGCAAATTAGGGTGCTTTGTGGTATGGATTCTATTCCTCCTCGTTTGGATGATGTTTTGGAGTTTCTTATACCAATATCCGAAGGAAAATCTACTACTAGTATTATTACTCGTCTGGTTGTTGCGGCTACTGTATACTTTGTTTGGATGGAACGGAATGCTAGATTGTTCAAAGGGAAGCAGCTTTCTGTGGATAAACTTGTTAGTATCATTACTTCTACTCTTCGCCTCAAGCTTATTACTTTCAGATTCAAGAAGATGACTACACGATCTTTGGCTATTTTGGATCGGTGGAGACTTCCGTCCTTAAGTGTTTCTCATGATGGGGGTACCGGGTAAGGGTTGTACTCTTTTTTCCTTTTTGGGGTTTTTCTCAAAAAGGTTTTTAAGGAGGCAGCCTTATCTGGATCCTCTACTTCCATTATGTTGCTGCTGGTGTTGTGGGGTGGTCGCCTGGTTCCAAGATTTCTTCTTATTAGAGGTTGCTAATGTTGTTTTTTACACTAGTTTTCGGTTTGTAATGTTAGCATAGTGTTGATGTGTTTATGGCCTCTGATAATCACTTGTTGATCAAGCTTTTGGCTTGAGGTTAATAGGGTATTTCAGCCGTATTCCATTTGTACATAACATTGGTTTTTTGGTTAATATATTTACCGGGGTAACTCCCTTTACCAAAAAAAAATAATAATAAAATAATAAAATAGATAATATTAGATTATAAAATACAATATAAACTATATATCATATATAATATAAAGATAAAAGAAAAATAAAGTCGAAAGAAAATATTTTTGGATTTTTAAAATTTTATATATAGTAATAAAGAAAAGAAGATAAAATAAGAAAATAATTTTGGGTTTTATAAATTTTTATTTTATGGATTTTTTAAATATTTGATTATATATATATATATATATATATATATATATATATATATATATATATATATATATATATATATATATATATATATATATATATATATATATATACATATATATATATATATATATATATATATATATATATATATATATATATATATATATATATATATATATATATATATATACAAAAATAAACTTTCAAAACGAAAGGATCTTCAAGTCACTAACTAAAAACATAACGCAAATATCGCTACACACATTCCCCTGCAGCGGCGCCATTTGATTGAGTCGTTTTCGTACACCCGAAAGGTTATCGTAGTTCCGGGAAGTGTGAATGGAAATGCGTTTATGTCTCAAGTTTGATGCTCAAATAGAAAAGGTTATGATTTTAATATTTAAATCTACTAATTTGAAAAGACTAAAAATATAAAACGATATAAAAGTGACAATTATACTACGAATATTAAGCTAAAGATACCAACTAACAATAATAAAGATGCTAATCTAAACAAGCTTAAATATATCTACTATAATCACGTCATTAAATCTAAAAATCGACAAATAAACAATAAATATCATATTTAAGCTAATGACGATAAGGAAAGAGATAAGAGTATAAAACCCGTAATGAAGAACCGGAGATGAAAAAATATCCACCCGATCAAATAACTAAATTAAATCGAAAGTTTATTCTTTTAAAGTTTTTTTATCAAACTAATTAGCGGATAAAGTTGTCAATTTTATCAACTAACTACTGAGACAAAAACAAATCGAGTTTTAAACATCAAATTTTAATCTAGTTAAAAGATTCGTAAAGATCCTCGCCAAAAGTGATGAACCCATACGCCGAGATCACAAGTCAACAAACGTTAACGAAAAATAAGATAAACGACATTTTAAAAACTATTTTTATAAATATCTATATTTATTAAAACATTTATGAAAACTAATATAAAAACTATCTTTAAAGCATTTAAAGGATAAATAAGAAAGCTATATTAATAACTAAAAGGAAATCTTAACAACAAATTAGTAAAGAGCATAGTGGTAATTGCTATTGGTTTACAACCGAGTGGTCCTAGTTCGAGTCCAGCCACTTTCCTTTTTTTAATGTATTGCTTTGTTAACCAATGGCATCTCCCATTTGTTTTCTATTTTGTTTACTGTCTTATAAGAAAAGACAATACCGAATGAATTATAATACTTTCTAACCAAATAATCTATAACCAACATAAGCAAAATATTTTCAACCAGTTAAGTTACCAATATGAAACCATAAGCTGGTACTGAATAAGCTACGACCATGAAATCTATCTTTAAAAAAAAACATCAAAAACTTCAACATAAATCTGAAACTACAATCCAACCTGGAAATCAGCTTCAAACTACAAACGAAAACATAAAACCTGACTACTTATTTTACCGAAAGTGCTACAAAAACTCCGAATATCAAATCTGAATCGGCTTCATACAATCTTATAAATCGAACGAAAAAACTTAAACTGAATCCGTATCTTCAATAAAATTAAAATCAGAGTACAAAAAATATTTGATATGCAAAATCACTAAATTGTATAAAGAAAATGCAAGCTGCGTTTTAGTTGAAAAAAAACAAGAACCGTTTACCTAATCTAAACTTAAGCTACGAAGGAAAAAAAACAAGACAATAATGAAAAAGTAGAAAGTTGCGTTACTCTGCCTACGAAATAAAATGAAGACATGGAATAAAAGAAATGCGTACATCTACAACTTAAAGAAAACGCATGGAAAGTAATATATTAAGTGAGGATAGGATGACTCAAAGAAGAAAATCGGATCTATCTATCTTTTGTTTATAATACTACTGGACAAGAAAGGAAAATAAAAACAATCTTACTCTACCTAAAAGTATACGCAGGGGAGAAAGTTGCAATAAGTGAGGATATATAGATCTGCTTATATTGTACGCTAACCATATCTCAATCTTTCCTATCTTTTCACCACTGGGCTTCTCGTGGGCTTTTTGTTCACGTCTTTGCTGCGTACAATTTGGGCCACCTAGGCTATGGTTGATGGGCCTGTGTGGCTATTTGATATATTAATGAGTCGGTTCGACCCATTTAAATGGTGTAGGGCCGGCCAAATAAAACATAAATGTACCTTCAAACTCAATTTTTCGCGCTCTCTCCATTTCTCGTGTTCGTCTTAGCTCTTTTTCTTCGTTTTTGCTCATTTTCTTTAATATTCGTACCTAAAATAATAAATAGCAAATATAAACGATATATGCACTAAAAATACATTTTTGCTGTTTATTATGCAAAAAATGAAGGGAAATTCTCACTAAATGCATGAATAATTACGTGTTTAACATCAGCGTCTAAAATGAGTGTGTCAGCGGCTGGCACACTGTCATCATTCTTTGGATCTTCTTGTTACTTTCTTTCCACTCTTTCTCAGCAGCAGATGCTCTAATAAACTCTTCACTCCAAATAGGTATGTTGAGTATGTTGAGTGAAGAAGTGATCTCAGCTGCATATGATCTTGTTACCTTATCAGCTTGTATACCTACATTATCAACAATAGGGGCTTCCAAGACCTTTGGGTTAGTTACAGACATATAATTCATGGATCTAGACAAAGGCTCTAAATCAAACAACCAATTTGGTCCAGATTCAAAATCACTAGGTTTATTTTCCAAGAAGTCAACATGAATGTTTTCTATGATTCTCCTATCCTTCTTGTGATAAACCCTATACCCTTTGTTGTTCATAAAATACCCCATAATCTATCCCTCATCACCCTTTGAATTAAACTTCCCGAGGTTATCAATAGTATTCAAAATAACTACATGACATCCAAAGGGTCTAAAGAAGTCTATATTAGGCTTCCTATTCCAAAATAGTTCATAAGGGGTCTTATTGTGAAACTTATTCACTAAGGCTCTATTATGAAAATAACATGTTGTATTGATAGCCTAAACCCAAAAAGCAATGGGTAACTTAACATCTGCTAACATGGTCCTAGTTGCTTCTATAAGAATTATATTTCTTCACCCAACTACACCATTTTGCTGTGGAGTTCGAGCTGTGCTAAACTCCCTAGTCATTCCTTTCTTTAAACAGAAGGCATCCAAAAGATGATTCCTAAACTCACCACCATTATCACTCCTAAGAATGTTGACCTCATGTCCTGCTTTATTTTCTATTTGAGTAACAAAATTAATTAGAGTTAAAGCAGTATCACTTTGTTTACTAAAAAGAAGATCCATGTGAATCTAGAGTGATCATCGGTGATTACAAAGCAGTAGATTTACCATTTAGACTTCCAACATTTGTAGGTCTAAATAGATCCATATGAAGCAGATGTAAAGGTTTAGAACTAGAATGCACATTTTTAGACTTAAAAGAAGCCTTATGCTGCTTGCCTTCAAGACATGCAACACAATTATGATCATTTTTAAAAGCATTTGAGGGTAAACCTCTCACTAGATCATGCCTAACAAGTCTATTCATGTTTTAAAAGTTTATGTGCCCTAACCTTCTATGCCATAAATTACTCTCATCCACTGAAGCCTTAGCATAAATACAAGACAAATTATTGTTCACTTTAATCCCATTTAGATTAACATTATAAATGTCCTTATGCCTAGGTGTTCTAACCTTAATGAACTTTTTAGTAGGTATCTCAAACTCTTTACTTAATACTAAACATTCAGTGTTAGTGAAAAGAACTTTATTTTTGTTGTCACAAACTTGTGACACTAAATAAATTATAACCAAGTTCCTTTACCAAAAAGACTTCCTCAAAATTCAAATTGTTGGTGATTAGAGTGCCTTTGCCAAAGATGGTCCCATGACCGCCAGCAAAGTACACTTTATCACCATTGCTCATAGGAGTGAAGTTTGTCAAGTAATCCTCCTTTCCCGTCATGTGCCTAGAGCATCCACTAACCCAATATCCATGATCATTGACCTGCTTTTGAATGCCCTACACATAAAGAAAACAAATTAGTTTTCTTTGGGGACCCACGCATAGGAAGACTTGGATTCAACTGGTTGTTCAACAAGAATTGACTTATTCCTTGCAACAACCCCCTGTTCATCCCTTTGTGCCCTAGACACCCAATTAGTTCCAATAGGTTTAGTAATGACCTTTTTAAGATATTTAAATCTGTTACAAGTGATTGAAACACCATTAAAATTAGAGTTTGGCTCTTGGTTAGGTTTCCATGTCAAACTGGATGATGCCTTTGACCCTTGTCCCTTATTAACTAAATATCTTTGTTTATATGGTCTAACATTAGGTCTGACAACAGCTAGGTTTGGCATAGTAATACCAAACCTAGGGTTGTCAGCGGCTTGTCTTGCCCTGTCAGCGGATAGATTGTTCTTGTCAGCGGCTAAATTAGGGTTTGCTACAGGAACCCACTGTCTGTTAGACCAAGTATTGGTCTTTTGAAATGGTCTTTGTCCATTTGTATTAGCTCCCCTAGAGAAGAAAGGAGCTGGTCTAATGGCCTGTGGACTTGGGTGAGCAAAAGGTCTATGGTTGACTATGGTTGACCTTTAGTCAGTGGATTGGGTGTATTCGCTAACATAGTTATAGGGAAAATGAGAGAAGCTCCCACATGTGTAACAAGCCTTTTTACACACAAAAGCTTAGGTTGATAAAAACCTGTTCGATTAACACTTGCTTGGCTCTGATGTGATCTAGGTTTCCTATACATCTCAACATATTTAACACTAGACTTAGTTTTAGGAGATGAGCAAATATTAATTGTTTTACCAGTAGTGGGGTTAGTTACAAAAATGGGCTTAACATCAATAGATTCATCACTAAGTAGTCCACCCTTAACAAAGAGAAAAAGGTTGGCTTCTTTCCATTGTTCTAAATCAATCAACTTCTTTTCATATTCCTCTACAGGACTAAGCACACGTGGCTGTGGCGGAGGCGAAAATTCTTGCTCTTGGAACTCTGGGATACCAGTCCAAGACAAGTAATTTCTCTTTGATACCCCATAGAAGTTTCTTGGAGGAGGTGGAACAGCAGCAAATTCCTTTGCATTCATCCCAATCCTAGGAATATCTTTGGGGTTTCAGTGCTCACATATATATTTATCTAAGATGACACTAGCCTCTTCAAAATTTTCAATTTTAAGACCTACTTTTTCTTTAGATTTAATGGCCTCACCAAACTTAAGTTGCAATTCAGTTCTAGATTCCATTAGAGTAGCTTTAGACTAATTACTAAGTCTTAGATCTCTTTCTAGAACATTAATTTGATCCTTAAGATCAAATTCAATTTTCCTATAATCTTGCACCATCCCATCTGATTGTGCAAGTCCCCTCATGTAGTTTCTTAGTTGGGCATCTATATCTAAGAGTTTTCTTTTTATAGTTGAAACCTCTTTCTTAAGATTTTCAGTGTTTTGCATACAACCTTTACTACAATAAGCATCATCATATACCTCATTATCTGACGAAGAAGATGATTTGGCCATAAGAGCAAAGTAAACATGCTCCGCTTCTTCTCAGCAACCAAACCTTGATTCTGTGTCACCACATTTTCCAAGTAGCTCCAATTCCATCCTATGCCATCAATGTTCATGCATGGTTACCATAGCCTTGGAGTCAGCATCCTCAATCTTGACAAAGGTTCGTATAATTCCCTTTCCACCATCATTCCTATGTGGAGATCTACATTCTCTTCTGAAGTTTCCCATTCAATGACAATTGTAACACTCAACCTTGGATTTATCAAAACCAGCAGATTCACTTTGATTGAATGTAAGCCTTTTTCTAAACTTCTTGTAAACCTGTTAGCCCTTATGCTGCTAAGAGCCATGTTCCACGTAATGTCCATCTCTTCAAGATTCTCATCAATTATCTACTCAAGATCTTCATAGACAATTTGGATGCGCTGGGCAAAGAAGCAATGTATGCACACACAGTATCCAAATCTATTCCAGCTAGTTTAAGGCCTGGTGAAAAAAAGTTGGATGTGTCAGCGGCTGAGGGTGATCCACTGGCATGTGAAATCAATCCGCTGACATGTGAATTGTTGTTAGTGGCTGAAGAATCATGGTTAGATACAAAGGCCATGTTTCCAAGTGTTGAAGTAGACGAACTTCCATGTTTTAGCATTGCTTCAGGCTCCATAATATTCAATTGATTATAAATATCATCGAAGGATACTTCCTTGTGATTTTTGGTAGAAAGAATTGCTTTGGTGTGGATTTCCCAAGCTTCACCAAGAGAGTTAAGAAAAGTAGCACTGATATCTTCTTCTTCAAAATCCAATCCCATGAATGACAATTTGCTAGAGAGATCTTGAAGACGACTTCTGACTTCGCTTAACTTTTCATTGAGAAAAGCTTTAAACACAGTAAACTCCTTCACTAGTTGCTTTTTCCTTTCATTTAAAGTGTCTTCATTACCACCATATGTGGTTTCAATGGCTTCCTAAAGCTCTCTAGCAGATTCAAACCTTCTAAACTTAAATTTCTCTTTTGGACCAAGAGCCAATTTAAGACAACTCAAAGCTTTCATGTCATTCCTTCTATTAGCTATTTCTCCAGGAGAAGTAGCTTTCCCATCTTGAGGACTTGATGCTTCCTCAGGCTTAACACCTTCTATGATTCTTTAATCTCTTGCATTTGCAATCTTTTTCTCCTTGTCAAAAGTGTTTCCATACTCAATATTCTCATAAAGGACATAGTTGTCGACTTGGAGATATTGTTGAAAAATAAATTTCCATAGTTCAAAGTTATCGGGGTCTAACATGGGAATTTTGAGGTTGTGATTGTTGGATGAAGGTGGGATTTCATATGAGGTAGACATGGTGTTTTTGTGATTAGGGTTTAGTGCGATTTAGGGTTTGTGTTCTTTAGATCAAAGTTTTTTTTTTTTTTTTTTTTTTTTTTTTTTTTGGTAACCGTGATTTCCGACTCATTGGCCGACTAATCCACGGGGTTTGAGCCCACCGCCACACAGACTCAAACCATGTAAAGCCCTCACTTTTCATGAGGTTGGCGTGGCCACTTCAAGGTTGCTTGCACCTTTAGATCAAAGTTACTCAACAAGCTATGATACCACTTGTTAATCCCAAACTTAGATCGGTTTAGCTTTGTATTAACGAGATTAAATCAAGTGTAATACGTAGAGAAACTTTGTGTTTGAAACAATCTAAGTATTATGCAGAATTAATACTTAGAACAATGAACAACCAATTATCAAACTTTCAAATTTGATTATCAATAATCACGACTTATAATACTATTGAAAGTGTTGTCTAACAATAAACCCTAAGGCCTCTATTTATACATGTAAGGAGCCTTGAACATAAAGCTACATATCAACTATTCTAGGAAGATATCAAACAGATAAACATAAGGGATACAATATTCGAATATATCTTCCTAACTTTTTTTGGTAAAGGGAGTTACCTCGGTAAATATATTAACCAAAAAACCAATTTTAAGTACAAATGGAATACAGTTGAAGTACCGTATTAACCTCAAGCCAAAAGCTTGATCAACAAGTGTCTATGACAGGCCATAAACACAGCAACACTAAGCTAACAGTACAAATCAAAAACTAGTGTAAAAAACAGCATTAGCAAACTCCAATAAGAAGAACTCTTGGAACCAGGCGACCACCCCACAACACCAGCAGCAACATAATGAAAGTAAAGGATCCAGATAAGGCTGCCTCCTTAAAAAACATTTTTGAGAAAAACCCTGTGGGAAAAACACCAAAAAGGAAAAAAGAGTATAAGCCTTACCCGGTACCCCCATCATGAGAAACACTTGAGGACGGAAGTCTCCATCGATCCAAAATAGCCAAAGACCGTGTAGTCATATTCTTGAATCTGAAAGTAATAAGCTTGAGGCGAACAGTAGAAGTAATGATACTAACAAGTTTATCCACAAAAAGTTGTTTCCCTTTGAACAATCTGGCATTCTGTTCCATCTAAACAAAGTATATAGTAGCCGCAACAACCAGACGAGCAATAATATTAGTAGTAGATTTTCCTTCGGATATTGGTATAAGAAATGCCAAAACATCATCCAAACAAGGAGGAGTAGAATCTATACCAAAAAGCACCCTAACTTGCGTCCAAACCTATGAAGAATAAGACCAATAAAAAACAAATGAGAATGAGAATCGAGAGTGACTTTACACAAAGGACACCGAAGTAGGCTTAAATCCACGGAAGGCCCAACATCCCATTGCCGCAAACGATCCTGGGTCTTCAGTTTCTGCTTAACAACAAGCCACATATTCAATGAGTGTAGAGGAATACAATGAGAGAACCAAACAACATGGTACTATACCACAGCCTAGCGCCTGGTTCGCAGCGTATCCCAAGCCAGAGCCACAGAAAATGAATGCAAAGAACCACCACCATCATGCCATACCAGAGAATCCGGCTGCCCCTCATCCAGAGCGGGGACAGGGATAAAGACAATAGCAGGAAATCTGTCCACCCAATCATTCGGCTATTTCCAAGCGTTGTTCTTAATCAAATCATAAACAGTATCATGAAGGGTAAAATCAGACCTAACAATATTGCGTACCAAAAGAGTATCCCGTAACTGACACTCAGCAGCCCACCTTTCAAACCACATGGACGCAGATTTACCATCATGAAGCCTATACCAAATAAACGACCGCACACATGTCCTAAGCTGAAGAAGCTTACGCCAACCCTAACTTACATCACCAATACAAGGAACATCCCAAAGCTCCTACCCCTTAACTTATACGAATGTATCTATTGAACCCATAAGGATTCCTTACGCGTGAGAAGACACCAAATATGAGAGGTAATAAAAGCATCATTAAAATCATCAAGCCTTCGAATACCAAGACCTCCCTCACTTTGGGGAATGAAAACATCATCCCAAGCCACCTTTGCCCTCCCCTTTTTCATCTCACCTTGACACCATAAAAAATTCCTCAAAAGATGCTCAAGATCATGAATAATCCGAACAGGCAGGATAAAAACTGAAGCCCAGTACAGGTGCATAGATGATAGCACAGATATAACAAGTTGAAGTCTCCCTACAGTAGATAGAAATTTGTTACGCCAATCCTGGACCCGACTCTCCAATTTTTCAACAAGGACTTTGCAATCCCTAAAAAGCAGCCTAGACGAGATAAGATGAAGCCCAAGATAACGCACTGGAAATGTGCCTTCCGCAAATGGCATAAGATCCAGAATACTAGCTTTCACATCAGGTGGAACATTACAAAAGAAAGTGGTACTCTTAGGAATACTTGGAACCAAACCTGACACATTTTTAAATTCCTCCATAGCATCTATGATGGTGCGAACCGAATCCAGATGCCCTATAGCGAAAATAAATAAATCATCTGCAAACCATAGATTAACAATACGCTGGTGCTCAAAGTTATTATGATACATAAACTCCTCCGCCAAACGAACACGCCTTTGCAACAGGAGAGTCAAAACTTCCATAACCAACGTAAATAAATAAGGTGACAAGGGATCACCCTGTCTTAGCCCACGCTTACCCTTAAACCAGCCATGGAGTTTCCCATTAATACAAATAGAATACGAGGTCGTAGTCACTACTCCATAATCCATTCAACCATCGTAGTGTGAAAGCCAAACTCAAGCAGAATCACCCTAAGAAAACTCCAATCAACAGTATCATATGCCTTTAGAATATCCACTTTGAAAGCACAACGAGGAGGTCCAATATTCCTATGATAACTTCGCATTAATTCCTGTGTAAGTAATATATTATCCGAAATCCTACGCCTCGGAACAAAAGCAGATTGATTAATATTAACCAAGTCCCCCAACACGACGTTAATGCGGTTAGCAATAATCTTCGTAATGCATTTGAAAATCACATAGCAGCAAGAAATAGGTCTATAATCCGTGATAATATTAGGAATAGTCACCTTTCGAATAAGCGCAATAATGGTATGATTTATTTCCTTAAGCAACTTACCATTAGTGAAAAAGTCCCGAATAGCACATGTAATATCATCACCCACAATATCCCAAGCATTCTTAAAAAACGGAGTCGTAAAACCATCCGGACTAAGAGCTTTATCATCACCCATCGAGAACAGAGCATTATTAATCTCAGCATCTGACACCACTTGAACCATATCCAAAGCACGATGCGCATCGAGAACATTAGAGAACAAATCCTGTGATTCCAAAGGGATAGAAAAACCCTCCAAACCAAGAAACTGCTCATAATGTGCCACAAACGCATTCGCAACATCATTCCCTTCACATAACAAATTAGACATGTCTCGCACCATATCAATCCTATTGCGGGCATTAGAACACTTAACAATTTGATGAAAATAAGCTGTATTAGAATCACCTGCATCAAGCCACTCAATCTTAGCTTTCTGTTTTAAAAACCTTTCCTCATCAAGAGACGCTTCTTTAAACGCCAAAAGACACCGAGCATGAGCTTCACGGACACCAGTATTTGATAAATTTAAATCAATAGCCCTTTGAGCTGCGTCAAGCTCATCCCTGGTCTGAATCACACGCGCGTGCAGATTACCATTTTCATGAAGTAGCTTGTGAAATGGTGCTTTAAGATGTTTCAGACGTTTAACCACACACAACCCGAAACACTAACATTCCCCCTATTCTATACAGCAGAACGAAACCCTTCCTTATGAACAAGAAAGTTAGAGAATTTGAAAGGTTTTGGCTTCGGTCTACTAACCTTAGGAATACGAAGAACATACGGAGAATGATCCGATATACGATAAGGCTGAAACACCCCAAGAGAACCCGAAAACTCATCAATAAAAACCATATTAGACATAATCCTGTCAATCTTCTTAAGAACACCCCAATCACCCTGCGGTTTTTGATTCCATGTGAAGTGAAGTCCAGTAGCATTAACATCCATAACCTCCATGAGTTGAACACATTCTTTAAATTCACGTATAGCAATATTCGGCTCATACCCACCATAGGAGTGATCTTCAAGATTAAGAGCAGCATTGAAATCACCCATCAAAACCTATGGCTTATCACGCATAAGATAAGCATGAGCAGCAAGATCATTCCATAACACACGACGATCCACATAGTAGTTGGCAGCATACACAAAAGAATAGAAAATAGTAACTTGTTCTGTTTGAGTCATAACACCAACATCAACAATATCATCATTCCAACCAATAATAATACGAGAACCTTTAGTACACAAGCTACCATTAGAAAGCCACTTCCATCTCCTACACACCTTACGACGTGTATCATAAATAATAGATACATCAACATGAGACTCCAAAATAGCACATACACTTAAATTATTCTCAGTAACCACCTGTCGAACCTCTCTCTGCTTAGGGGACTGGTTCAAGCCTCGTATATTCCAAGAAGCATTACTAAACATTAAAAACATTAACAGCAGGAGTGCTTGCCCCTGATTGAGAATCATTCATAAGATTCGTCGTCTCATCATAAACATTTTCCACATCCTCCTCATCATCGGAAACAATAACCTTAGATGTACCACAATCATCCTTATTAAGAATAGATAAAGCATCATAGGGATAAGAAATCACAATAGGAGTAGCCTGTGGTAAAGAAGCAGCCATAGACACCAACGGCCTATTCAGATTAAAAGTCGACCCATGCAAACCCTCACTATTCCTCCCTGGACCACCAGTTGACGTATTAGGTCTATCAACAGGAGATTTGCCCTTAACATTCTTACCATCAGCCTTTGGAGCATACACAAACTTCTTACCTGGTTGAACACCCCCTTTATTACTAGCATTAGTTTTCTTCTTCCTGTTAACCACTTGCTGAAAACCATCATTAACATTTGCAGCTTCCTTAGTAACCACCACCATAGCCGGACACGACTCAATAGAATGCCCAAAAATCTTACACTTATCACACCTAGGGGGTTTCCATTCATACTCCACCTTAATAGTAGCCTTCGTAAAACCCGTACCATCTAATAATGGAATACCAACACTAATTGATTCACGTAGAGGAGCCTCAGAACTAACCTCAATAAGACATCTTGCAAAACTGCTACGACCCCATGACTCCTTACACATAGCACTAGTATAGGTATCCAGCATTATCGGCTTCCCCAAATAAGATCCAAGAATACTAATAACTTCCTCATCAAACATTTCTAAAGGAACATCATGCAATTTAATCCAAACCGGAACACGACTTAATTGCTCCTTTAGTAAACTAGTATTCATCGTCCATCTCTTAAGAATAATCAGATTATTCCTAATCATCCAAGGTCCACCTTCAAGAAAACTTTCCAATCAAGTAAATGAATCAAATTTGAAAAAGAAGAAACCTTTCGCATTAAGCATAATTCTCTTAAGCCCATACTTCGCCCAGTTATTCTTCACATAGTATTCAAGCACAGGAAAAGCTTCACGTTTCCCAATGAAGTATCCATATAGAGTGTTTTCAAACCGATTCACCACATTTTGAACAACCCGACGCGGAATAGATATATCCACCCCTTCAAATACCTTTTCCACTTGTGTAAACGTAAAACTATTGCTACCTTTTGAAGTATCACGTTGTGAAGCAATGCCAGCATATGACACCGAAGCAACCTGAATAAACGGAGCACCAGCAGCACTAGGAGACCCATTCACATTCGATCAACTCTTGGAGACACATTTATATTGGAACTCGGAACTGAAAGGGACGGGCCAGTAGACCAAAAAGACTCATCAACTTGCTGTGAACCAACCCCTCTTGTTCCTTTCGTCCCACAAAATTGTAACCATCAAACGACGCACCCTCATGAACATACATACACATATTAGGCTTTCCAGCAGCCTGCGACAAGCTAGTATCCCCATCCAAAAATTTAGACACCACAGGAGAAGACATGCTAACAAACTCATCTAGTTTATCATACACGCCGAACGACGGGTCTGAACCCCTAACAGGTTGACGCATAGTAACATTACCCAACATGGCAGCGTTAGGGTTTAACGAAACCCTAGTCTGATCATTCCCCTCCTTCGCGATCAATGAAGCTTCGTAACCACACAGCAGATTAACTATCTCTTGTGACCGAATACTAGACACCAAGGACCAGATTCTAAATTTATTCATCTTCAAATTATGAATAAAATCACGAACGCGCTTCACAATGCCTAACTTCACTCCAAAAATCTTCAAAATCACTTCCAAATTACAAGGCTGCATGCGATTGATAACCGACAGCCTTCTCTCTCACATCCATCTTAGCATAATCGTAGTGTTCCTTACCAGTAATGAAGCACTAAGAAACCCTAATCAGCAAACCAAGAAAGAAACCCTAAAAAAAGGAAAACTGAAACCCTAAATTGCGATTACAAAAGAAACGAACAAGACAATCGTGCAGGTACCTAGTGACACACACATCTTAGCATAATCGTAGTGTTCCATACCAGTAATGAAGCACTAAGAAACCCTAATCAGCAAACCGAGAAAGAAACCCTAAAAAAAGGAAAACCGAAACCCTAAATTGCGATTACAAAAGAAACGAACAAGACAATCGTGCAGGTACCCACTGACACACACAACGGATTTATATGATTACGAACAGAACACACGAACCGGCCTAGAAAAACGAAACCGCCTACACACAATGCGAATTAGAAAAAATAAAAAAACGGACAATAAACTAAACCCTAAAACCGTGCAACCTAATAAAGAATGTGTTAAATCAATATTAATCCAAGATTAAATGAGAAAACATCATCATTATAAGGTATTCAGATTAGAGGAGCATAGAGAATCGAATTAGACAAGAGAAGATTTTTTCTGTCGCCATTGTTGTTTCATTAGCTTCTACTGTTCGCCATTTATATCTTCCTAACTTATACAAAGGTGTTGACTTAACAGCTAATGACATTTGACAGTGGCTTGATCTTCTCTTGTCAGCGTCTTGTTTGTCAGCGGCTTGATTACTCTTATCAGAGTCTTGACTCCCTTTGTCAGCAGCTAGATAATTTTATTCCCAACATCATCACTTCTTTTTCTTGCCAAGCTTCTTGAGCATACTCCCTATAGCTTGAAGGCACCCCTTAAATCCATACGATGATCGTACAACTCCTCTCAAGTTTGAAGGTTTGATCGATTAACATCCTCAAGACCAAAATTTTGAGGAAGTTGACTCGATAAAGAACTAGGTGGACGATTAATTTGGTCTAACCCATCCATGAAAGTGTTCAAAGATGGGGTGGAGTCACTCGTAGAACCGAGGTTGGTACTAATTCCTGCACCATCACCATCACTCGATGATGACGAACTTTCCTCATTTTCAATTTCTTGTGGATCACTTCTATGAGTCCCTCGATCGCTCCTAATCTTTCGTAGACGCACCTTTTTAATAGGAAACATCACACGATTGACGGGATCATAATTAGAGAGACCGAGATCGGTATAGTCATGAATAACCCTTTTTAAAAGGCGAGTGAGGAGCATGACATAGGGAAGGTTAGCTTTAGGGTCGACAGGACATAATTGATCCGTCGAGCGATGAAGTATGCAATATTGTAATTGATAGAAAGGCATATGCAACACATCATGTCAGCCATACACGCCGGAACATGATCCCGTTTTCCACCATGACAAAATATATTCTCCCTAATGATATCGGCCCAAGAGACCACACAATCATTAAGATCGCTTACTGTCACACCCCACCACGGTGGAATATGGGGCACGACATATAGATATCATCACAACAATGGCGTGTCTATAGAGATAACTAAATGATATAAGAAATGTCATAAATGGCGACACAAATTTCATGACAATATCTCAACATCCAGGAGTCTAGGTAAGTAGGTAACAGTCCTACCTCTTACCCAAGACAAACAAATAATACCAACATAACAAACATATAGGTGCCAACAGTATCACTTATTCAAAAAAACATAAAGGAAAACTAAGAAGGAACGGGGATCTCCTTCTATATGCAATCCTAATGCATCCAACTCTAGCCACTTCTATCCTCACGCTTAACCACATACACACCTGAAAGAGACACTAAAACACGTCAACATAAAGTTGGTGAGAGTCATAGGTTTAGACTCCAACGCCAAAATAGTTATAAGTTGTGAACAACAACCATCAATACAATAAAATATGGACAATGTGTTACAAATATGCATTAACAACTATCAATCAAGATTAATCATACCAAACCAATCCAAGGCTCCTACCTTGCCAAACAACATCATGGTACCATAGATGATCACACTATGTACCTATCCCAAGGCCACTACCTTGACAAACCACAAGGCCACTACCTTATCAAACCACAAGGCCCCTACCTTGTCAAACCACAAGGCTACTACCTTGTCAAACCACAATAACTGAGACGGCACGTGTCCCCCAATCCAAATCATACACAATCAAGAATCACATAGCAGTTAATCACATAATGTACACACAAGTCCATCTCAAATCACAAACACATTCACAGCATCAATTTAGAAAATAACTCAACACAGTGTCTCTTCCATCCCATCTGGAAGTTAAAATCAATATTAAACATGGGACTATGAAACTCACCTGATTGAGCTTCCCCAAACATCCGCGCACTAGCAAAAAGCTAACAACCAAAAACACATAATCAAAACATGAACCAAACACTAAAATGGCTCATCAACCTATGATGGACATCTAACCTTCTCCCATATATATACCTCATATATATGCTCTAAGCATCTCATTACACCCCTCTATAAAGCCCTTAACTCGTTTTACTTCATAACACATCCCGTTAACATTTTTACCCAAAACAGTCCCGTTTTTCATACCTTAAAATATGGGTCGATATCCCCCTTAAACATACCCATGAACTCTACAAAAGGAATATTCATACCCTTACATATGTTAGCTAACACCTCCCACTTGCCCTAACCTTAAAGCTACTGTTAAGGCCCCGATATATATATATATATATATATACTTTTGTCATTCCAGATTTCTTGATTTTAAACATACAAAAAGTTTGTTACAATTAAGGGGTCTTACCCTAAACCAAAACCTTAGCCCAGGTGCAGATACTTACTAAAATATATAAACCATCTCTCATGTTTGTGAGAAGATCCCAATGCAACCCTAAGTACCCCAAACAACCCAAAACTTAAAAAGAAAACAGGCTGAATTCAAAACTGTATTGACCTCCGACTGTTGTAACCTGTTTTTGACCTACTTCCCGACCTCCAATTTAGTTCTAGTTTCTTGAATTGGAAAGCCACTTCAATTACCTTTTCAGGGATACTTGGATCGCAAAATAAGAGTTTGTAGAACTCCCAATATAATCAAAACAATTGACTCAAAATTCTGCCCAGTTTTTAAAAACGGGTTTAATCAAATTAACCTAATTAATTACCCATAACCCCATTAATTACAAGCCCTAAACCATCTAATCATTATGTTATCATTAAAATACAGATTCTTATTTAAACCCTAACCTAAATCCATCATAAGATGATTGAGAAAGAATTAAACAATTTAATTAAAAAGAGTATTAAAGATTTTACCTTAGAATTTTTGAAAGAAGAAAAAATTAATGAAGAACCCTAAAACCACCATTGATGCCGACTAAAACTTGATCTCAAGGGATTTTATGAAGTTTTTTGGTTAATAAAAAGTATTTATATAGTTTCCTAACAAGTCCTTGGCCCATTCCAAAAGCCCGGTTCCCTTTTTCCTTTTTTTCCCCTATTCTTTTCTTTTCTTGCGTCCAAAACCGACTTAAACCCTCCTTAATTTCGCTTTTTTTTTTAAATTTTTATTATTAATATATGTATTAATAATAATACCTTAATTTACCTTAATTTATTTCAGCTCCTAAAGCCTCCAAAACCCCAAAACCGTAAAACTAGTCAAATTTACGCGTTTTACCGTAAAAGACGTAAAATATACACTTTTAAAAAAAATCTCAAATTTTGAAATAAACTTTATAACTAAGTCCTAAATGAATTAAAACCATCCCTAAAAATATCCATATGATTAATTACCTCATCCGAGACCTCTAAATGCTAAACCGTAAATCGTAAAAATACGATTTTCTATAATACATATACGTATACTTAAAACCACCAAATAACACCATCTCATTTCATAGTCACTACATTGTCAACTCATGAACATGAAATCATCACACATCGTTTCGCTCACAAGGTACCCCGTACCGGAAACGATATCCAAACCACAATCTATACACACCAATTAGCACATAAACACGTAAAGACACGTAACTAGCTCAAAATAAAACTAAGTGACGAACCTCAAAACCAGGGTTGTCACATCACTCCCTCCTAATAAAAATCTCATCCCGAGATTTACTCCTTAGGATCAAACACACCAACAACAAATCACATGAGGATACTTGTTCTAAACGAACTCCTCTCATATCCATGTGAACTTCAGTTCAAGTTTCAAAATACCATGTATACAACCCAAAAATAATTAAACTCATTGCCAAACTCTCGACCTCACAGTCAACAAATCTCACAGATGACTCTTTGATAAAACAAAGACTCTCATTAACACCAGTCCCGAATAACCGTACATGCAAAATGCATTCTCAAACAACCTTTACCAATCCCAATACATGAAATGTATCATGTATACAACTCATTTCCCCCAGGTAATTCTATGCTCATAAGCTAATGGTCCGATCTTTCCAAAGATCATAAATGGACCTACAAAACTCTACATCAACTCTTCCATTTTACCAAAACATACCACCTGCTACTATGGGTGAAACTCCCCACATAACTTTGTCACTAACTCTAGTGGTTTCCCCCTTTCTACATCATTACCGCATTGGTAGCCTCTTTTACCAATTCTAGTCCACCATGGGGACAACTCACCCTATCCTTTCATATAGTGCCTCAAATGGCATTTATCGACTTCTAGTATGATAACTAATTATACGAAAAACTCAGCCATCGCTAATGAGTTTCCTAACTCCCTCTTATCAATCACTCATGCCCTCAGTGTAACTCCGAAGGTTGTATAAATATCTCACTTGCCTATCCTTTTCCCAGTTCGCTGGATATACTCATATCCAATCATGTTCATCAACTCCCTTTAGTCCGTACCCCAAGCTACTTAAAAATTTCAATCTCCTTACAAAGTGACCTATGGCGGTCTTTCACATATCAATTAGTTCTTGCAAATCTTCAGTTCTTGCAACGTATAAGCGATCGCCTTTCTTTCTCGTCCTCGTACGCGTCCAAATCCTTGCTCCACGTATCGTCATGCTTCGCGAATTCACCCAGTCCTTCCGATAATGCCAAGATCGGCTCATTATCCAATCCACATCTTCAGTCTCCAAAACGGTTCCTCATCCTTCTTCACTTCGCCCTTTGCTGTTTCTATGATACGCCATCATCTCTAACTACTCATCATGGTAAACTTAATACTAAAAACTCACACTCGAAAATCTCACGTATAACTCCACTCCAAAACCAACACATAATTCGCCTCACCCTCCTTCTCAGATTTGAGTAGTTCAAGATGTCGTCGACGCTCCCGATAACAACTTGTTTATACACGTTCATGCACACTTGGTTCATTGACACCATGAAAACCGCTAGTGCTTTGGTGAAGCCAAATACATAACCGTAAACCCAAAGCGTTCATACAACATCCTTAGCAGTTTCAACTATGTCCTCCTTGCACCCTCTCTTAGCGGCAATACGAATAAATTCCTACCTCGTTCTACTTGCAAAATTCTACACGCATCTTAAAAGACCAGTACTTCCTCTCATCAGACCACTCAACCTCTTTCCATATCCAATCTACTACTAAGCAACTCAAGTTTTATCCGGCATTCCTTGCAATCTCTAACAGCTCTTGTTTTTTTAAATCACTCCATCAACGATTTGCCTTAGAAGGGCACTAACTACAACTCCTCTCACTTCTCCTACTTGCTCTATTTATGGTCCTACCTCACAGTAATAGGCAAACCTACTAAATTTCAGGAAATTTTTGGAAAACTTACATGCCCTACGAACAATCATAAATACCTTTGAGGTATTACTTCCCCTTACAACACTCTCTATGGCGCGTTACTTGTGCTAATATCCCACAAATCTCTATTCATCTCCTTGGTACTCCTAAGAGACCTCATGACCACACTAGTTCATCTACGAACTTCTTTCCTCCCCACTAAGGGTATTCCGACCGTTCTCTCATGGTCACCTACTTAAGCGTGTAGGCGCGACCAAGTCTTTCATACGACTACCTCAATGCTCCCAAACAATACGAAACCAAAACTACATCCTGAATCCATCAGATACGATCAACGAATCAAACCAACGGATAACTAACGACATTTCACGTGCACCAATTAAAACAAGTCAAAACCATGAGACTCGAAAGAAAACTCAAACCCAAAACGTGTATCAATTCAAAATGACCCATGACAACGAAAAATAATCCAAGAAACACCCAATGGCAACCAAACATATTACGCCCCGCGACATATTATTTAAACCGTGCAAAAGATCGACTTTTCCAAAAGAATATATATCTTCTTTTTTTTATTATTATCTCCCACATCTATGTGACTCAAACAATCTACAAACAACCCTCTTGACGAACTCAAAACTCAACTCAAAGACTAGGTATCCCGTGCATCCCAAATCATAAAAATAAACTACTATTTAAAACTCAACCTTTAACCTGACACTTGTACAATAATTTCGGCCAAGATACTGACCTCCCATGAATATATATTCTAAATATTTGAAAAGTACGTTCCGAGTACATAATTTTAGGCTTTTGAATCATCCAAAAAGCTTTAAAAACGAACAAGTTATGACCAAAACAGTTTTATATTAATGAAAGATAAAATTGTATGTGAAATCTTCATAAACTCAATTTAACCTTGTATTAATAATTATAAATGACGTGAATCGGTTAAACCCAATTATATAAACTATGTAAGTAGAAAGAAATTTTACTTCGCTTTATACTAAAGAAAGTCTTTTAGAATTTGAAATAAATAAGTGTTGACTAAAAAGAAATCTTATGTTACATCTTGTTTCAAACACGACCCCAACACCTTACCCTTATTTTACCGAATACGACCAACTATCTAACCCTATACTAGATTTCCAAGTCCCCTTTTTCCATATACCAACCAAAAGAAATGTAAGACTCAACACAAAAGATTTCATTATCTCAAAAGAAATCCCAGGTTATTTCAATAGACTTAAAACCAAGAACACCATTTTAAAACGTACACGTGAAATACGAAACTCAAAGAATACGCTACAAGACATAGTTCAAAAGATTCAAAACGTCGTTGAAACTCCACCAAACTCCAGCACCATAAAACACGAACAAACACAAGGTACGTTCAAGCTATAATAACTAGTGAACGACCATATACCATAACTTAACACATAGTAGTATATATACATCCGCATATGTATACCTATTGAATCCTCCAAACATACTCGTTATCATACACGTAAGTCAATCAATCGCTTTATACGCTCGTTTTTTCCATACGAGTAATCACCATCTCACCGTGCCACAACAAGGCATAAAGCCCACCTCCAAAACCAAACCATATCGTGTGACCCCAAAATCACACAACACATCTATAACCCAAAACATATAACACAAAAATAACAATAGCCATATCATAGGTAGCCATTACATAAACTCATATATAATACGTATACCCAAATTCTACATCTCATCATATACAAGCATGTACTAACCCTCTTTCATGCAACCATACTTGGGAACCCATTGAAGTTGTGGTACTTGTATAACTATGTTGGCCACCATACTTATACAATTACCCTTTCCCCAATGCACTCCCTCCTATGATGACACTTATAAGAATCAATACAACATATAACACATAGATCCATCTACTCACATAAGCTCATAACCACATAACCAATAAGATCCAAAACTCAATCTATAAAAATAACATAATAAAACTCCTGGAATACGGAAATCCATAGTCTAGCTTAAACAGCCTAGACTAAATCCAAAACGAAAACATAATCAGATATAAGTCATGTCGCCCATAAGAGTGGAAAAAACTTAAAATCCTTCCTACCCATGTACTCCTAGTAACTCGAACCACCACACGATTCTTAGGGAACAAGACTTAAACATCAAAAGAAAAAGTAACATACCTCAGATATGTAAAATAACTCGACAAAAGATAGAAACTACCATGTACCAAATTATGTACTATAATGTACAATTTAAGCAAAATACGACAATGACTGTTGATCCCTATAATCGTTGGGCTCAATGGTTATGAACCATATATCTAGGTTTGATCATCATTCATATGATAACATAGCGGAAAAGAACAATGATCATGACAAGGTGTTTAGGCACAAAGACACGAATTAAAACATAATTGGGATGTTCATTATATTAATAACAAACATCCACTAGACGTGTATACATTGAATCCCACGTCTAGTGCGACACACACTTTAGGTTTACATTGTGAATGATTGATATATGATTAAAACCTACGTCCTATGTTTTCTTTATATACTAGAAAACATAGCTTACAAAGAAAGCTAAAGTAATAAAAAGACTCCAACGGCTTGTTCTTTTGCAACTTGTACTTTTTAGCCCTTGTCTTCTTATTTTGTTGTGTTTTGACTTATCAACTCAATAATTGGACCCAACAATCTTCCCCTAGTTGATGATGTCAAAACACTCCTCTTAAGCATGAATCCTTTGTATGTAGTACATGATCTCCAAGAAGCTTCCCCTTAAGTATAGCACATATTCTTCCCCTTTTTGACACATCAATAGGGAATATGTGAAAGTATGCAATCTTGTAGATTCTCCAAAAGTAGCTCTATGTAATGATCCTGAAGAAAAATAAATAAAGTAGTCTTGATGTAGAAGTAAAATGCCACAAACCTATGTTCCATGTCTTGTTTATCCATGTGATGAAGAACTTATACCAAATTGAGAAAATATAAGTAGACCTCGATCCCTTGTCAATATTCTCATCCTATGTGAGACACTGAGCACGATAATGTAACTCCTTCAAGTGTTTATGACAAGTCTTCATCACCAACTATGTAAGCACGAACAAGTTACCATTAAAGTCAGTGCTGAGGACCACAACTTTAAGATATGATAGAACACAAACTTACGAAAATTTCCTTCAATCATCAAACTTCCCATAAGAATTCTTCCCCTTAAGTTAACACCTCTTCATGATGAATTTAATGGAATAACATCTTCATACCATATGTAAAAGCATCAAGATGGATTACTCTTTTACAAGGCTATCCCGATTACATAGTTTAAATATTCATCAAATTCCCACGAATAATTGCTAACTCACTTTAAAATCATTAATCCTTTTAAAAATATCCGAGCCATAAATATCATCATGATATTCTGAATTAAACGGAGATTCCATGTACCTTTGTGTGTCTTTCCCTTCTTTTTGTGTGCTCAAAAACGTACCAGTTTTTCTCAAACAGCAGCTATCCATGTGTTGTCCAATATCTCTTCTGTCCAATATCTTGGTCAGATGTATTGTCCGATATCGGACAATACGTGTCAGCGTTGAAGTACATATATCGGACGACACTGTCAACCTATCAGCGTTGACTTATTCCTGTCAGCGTCGAAACCCTTCTTGTCAGCGCTTGAATTACACATGTCAGCGCCAACCATAAATTCCTGTCAGCGTTCATTCTTTTCAGCGTCAAAACTTTATCAACGTTGCTCCAAGATTTTTGACAACGTCAAAATTAAGTCCCATCAGCGCTTACGTGCAGCATTAATGAATTCGAAACAAATATCTTTGCTGCTTGACATCGCGTGTAAACATCACGTGATAGTTTAGCTAATAGCAATTGACGTCCAAATTTACAAACCACCATGCCAAACTGTGTGAACGCATGAGATATTCACCAATCAGGAACTTAGAACCATGTGAACACATAACTTCCAAACCAATGAGAAGCGCAGAATCGTGTGAACACATCTATAGAAAACCTTGTTTTGAACCGTGTATATGCAAAACTCTCATCCAATCATCATCAAGCATCCGTGTGAACACTATAATCCTCCACCAATGAGAACAAAGGACTCACGGTACTACAATAAACTAGCATGTAGAAGATCGAATTAGGGTTTTTATCCGTGTGAATGCAAAAGCTTTAACCAATGAGAATCGAGCAGCCGAGTGAACGCATATCTTGAATATAAAAAAAAACATTCTTGAACCCATACGTGATTTCATACGTCGACTTGATTCTCAAGTGCCATGTTCGAGAAACACAGATCTAGGGTTTATGAATATTATGTATCGAAACCCTAATTAGGGTTTGAAGATCAACCTTAAATCGTGTATTATCATGCATTACAACAGCCTTCAAAACTCATAACATTCTGCTTTAAAGTAGATCTAGGGTTTGAAGAAACCCTAGTTCATGATTTCATGTGAAAGCATAAAACTGAAAATCTTCCAACAGCCAACTTCGACGCTTAATAACTTTTGCCTGGGGATAAAACTCGACAATCCCTCCGGTGGATGTTTAGATCTATGTATGTAGAACACACATCTAAAATTTCGTGACGATCCAACGGTTAGATCAAAAGTTATGACCTTCTGAATACTGCTGCGCACACAAAAACGTCCAGAAAAACTCCATACGAATTTTTCTTCTCTTCACCATACACGAACACCTCGTCGTACCTAGATATCAAGAGCCTTAGGCTCTGATACCAATTGTTGATCCCTATAATCGTTAGGCTCAATGGTTATGAACCATATATCTAGGTTTGATCATCATTCATATGATAACATAGCGGAAAAGAACAATGATCATGACAAGGTGTTTAGGCACAAAGACACGAATTAAAACATAATTGGGATGTTCATTATATTAATAACAAACATCCACTAGACGTGTATACATTGAATCCCACGTCTAGTGAGACACACACTTTAGGTTTACATTGTGAATGATTGATATATGATTAAAACCTACGTCCTATGTTTTCTTTATATACTAGAAAACATAGCTTACAAAGAAAGCTAAAGTAATAAAAAGACTCCAACGGCTTGTTCTTTTGCAACTTGTACTTTTTAGCCCTTGTCTTCTTATTTTGTTGTGTTTTGACTTATCAACTCAATAATTGGACCCAACAATGACTAGCGTGGACGATTATGGTTCAACCCGCCCTAGTCACAACCCGAAAAGAAAATAACATGTGGCTAAGTATGAACTTACTATGGTTCAATTCATACTAGTCAAAACATCGCAATAAATAACATCCCAACACATCAATTTATGTAAAATGCACACATACTCCTATGACGCCTATATGCAGGGACCCTTAAGCTATAGACTAGGCTACGCGACTAGGAAACCTAATTCTCTATAACCATTGGCTCTGATACCATTCTGTCACACCCCACCACGACGGAATATGGGGCACGACATATGGATATCATCACAACAATAGCGTGTCTATAGAGATAACTAAATGATATAAGAAATGTCATAAATGGCGACACAAATGTCATGACAATATCTCAACATGCAGGAGTCTAGGTAAGTAGGTAACAGTCCTACCTCTTACCCAAGACAAACAAATAATACAAACATAACAAACATATAGGTGCCAACAGTATCACTTATTCAAAAAAACATAAAGGAAAACTAAGAAGGAACGGGGATCTCCTTCTATATGCAATCCTAATGCATCCAAGTCTAGCCACTTCTATCCTCACGCTTAACCACATACACACCTGAAAGAGACACTAAAACACGTCAACATAAAGTTGGTGAGAGTCATAGGTTTAGACTCCAACGCCAAAATAGTTATAAGCTGTGAACAACAACCATCAATACAATATAATATGGACAATGTGTTACAAATATGCATTAACAACTATCAATCAAGATTAATCATACCAAACCAATCCAAGGCTCCTACCTTGCCAAACAACATCATGGTACCATAGATGATCACACTATGTACCTATCCCAAGGCCACTACCTTGACAAACCACAAGGCCACTACCTTGTCAAACCACAAGGCCACTACCTTGTCAAACCACAAGGCTACTACCTTGTCAAACCACAATAACTGAGACGGCACGTGTCCCCCGATCCAAATCATACACAATCAAGAATCACATAGCAGTTAATCACATAATGTACACACAAGTCCATCTCAAATCACAAACACATTCACAACATCAATTTAGAAAATAACTTAACACAGTGTCTCTTCCATCCCATCTGGAAGTTAAAATCAATATTAAACATGGGACTATGAAACTCACCTGATTGAGCTTCCCCAAACATCCGCGCACTAGCAAAAAGCTAACAACCAAATACACATAATCAAAACAAGAACCAAACACTAAAATGGTTCATCAACCTATGATGGACATCTAACCTTCTCCCATATATATACCTCATATATATGCTCTAAGCATCTTATTACACCCCTCTATAAAGCCCTTAACTCGTTTTACTTCATAACACATCCCGTTAACATTTTTACCCAAAACAGTCCCGTTTTTCATACCTTAAAATATGGGTCGATATCCCCCTTAAACATACCCATGAACTCTACAAAAGGAATATTCATACCCTTACATATGTTAGCTAACACCTCCCACTTGCCCTAACCTTAAAGCTACTGTTAAGGCCCCGATATATATATATATATACTTTTGTCATTCCAGATTTCCTGATTTTAAACATACAAAAAGTTTGTTACAATTAAGGGGTCTTACCCTAAATCACAACCTTAGCCCAGGTTCAGATACTTACTAAAATATATAAACCATCTCTCATGTTTGTGAGAAGATCCCAATGCAACCCAAAGTACCCCAAACAACCCAAAACTTAAAAAGAAAACAGGCTGAATTCAAAACTTTATTGACCTCCGACTGTTGTAACCTGTTTTTGACCTACTTCCCGACCTCCAATTTAGTTCTAGTTTCTTGAATTCGAAAGCTACTTCAATTACCTTTTCAGGGATACTTGGATCGCAAAATAAGAGTTTGTAGAACTCCCAATATGATCAAAACAATTGACTCAAAATTCTGCCCAGTTTTTAAAAACGGGTTTAATCAAATTAACCTATTTAATTACCCATAACCCCATTAATTACAAGCCCTAAACCATCTAATCATTATGTTATCATTAAAATACAGATTCTTATTTAAACCCTAACCTAAATCCATCATAAGATGATTGAGAAAGAATTAAAACAATTTAATTAAAAAGAGTATTAAAGATTTTACCTTAGAATTTTTGAAAGAAGAAAAAATTAATGAAGAACCCTAAAACCACCATTGATGCCGACTAAAACTTGATCTCCAGGGATTTTATGAAGTGTTTTGGTTAATAAAAAGTATTTATATAGTTTCCTAACAAGTCCTTGGCCCATTCCAAAAGCCCGGTTCCCTTTTTCCTTTTTTTCCCCTATTCTTTTCTTTTCTTGCGTCCAAAACCGACTTAAACCCTCCTTAATTTCGTTTTTTTTTAATTTTTATTATTAATATATGTATTAATAATATTACCTTAATTTACCTTAATTTATTTCAGCTCCTAAAGCCTCCAAAACCCCAAAACCGTAAAACTAGTCAAATTTACGCGTTTTACCGTAAAAGACGTAAAATATACACTTTTAAAAAAAATCTCAAATTTTGAAATAAACTTTATAACTAAGTCCTAAATGACTTAAAACCATCCCTAAAAATATCCATATGATTAATTACCTCATCCGAGACCTCTAAATGCTAAACCGTAAATCGTAAAAATACGATTTTCTATAATACATATACGTATACTTAAAACCACCAAATAACACCATCTCATTTCATAGTCACTACATTGTCAACTCATGAACATAAAATCATCACACATCGTTTCGCTCACAAGGTACCCCGTACCGGAAACGATATCCAAACCACAATCTATACACACCAATTAGCACATAAACACGTAAAGACACGTAACTAGCTCAAAATAAAACTAAGTGATGAACCTCAAAACCAGGGTTGTCACACTTACGAGTATCTCAATACCTTTCAAAGCACGTTTCTTATTGTGGATACTGAGTACAGCGGGTTGATTACGAACTTTGGTGATGACATCAAGGATAAATTACGAGTCCGGCTCTTCGGTGTCATATGGAGGGTTGTCGATACACGTTTCCAAGGAATCAAATTTCTATGACTCCGTGAACCTGCATTGAACTTCATATGGCACTATAAGTGCCTTACCAAATTCCTCGAGAGAGTAAGAAATGAGTCGACCACGAATGGCGAACCTAACAAACATTCCACCATCATTGACTAACAGGGAATAAGTGTTATAGAACACTAGAATGAATTGGGGATAAATGAGCTCTTCGATGTCTAGCAAACAATCGAGCTTAATAGCACTAAACATATGTCTAATATAGTCATATCCTTCAGTGTACCTATATTTTTTTTTGGTAAAGGGTTTCCCCGGTAAATATATTAACCAAAAAACGGTGAAGTACAAAGGAATGTGGTTGAGATACCACATTAACCGTATGCTACAGGCAGCAAGTTAATACGTGGTTATGCAATAACATAAACACTAACTAAACTAGAACTACAATACAAGTAAACTAGATAGAAACCAAGATGCAAACATGAAGACACGCATTCTCTTCAGCTTCCAACACCACCATGATAGGAGCAGAAGAAATCCAAATGAGCCTGCCTCCTTAAAAAACCTTGCCAAACAAAACCCAATGGGAAAAACCTTGGACAAGGAAAAAAGAGTACAACCCTCACCCGACACTCCCATCGTGAAAAACTCTAAAGCGCGGCACCTCCATTTGTCAAGCAGCAAACGCGACTTGGTAGACAACTTTTTTAAACGAAATGAAATCAACTTCAATCGAATAGTATCACAAATAATCTGAACAAGCTGATCAACCACCATCTGCTTTTTCTTGAAAAGTCTTGAATTACGTTCCATCCATATAAAGTACGCAGTAGGAGCCAACACAAGACGTGTAATGATGCTAGGGCAAGACTTTCCCTTAGAAATCGGAATAACATAAGCTAATATATCATCAATTCGAGGGGGGACGCTATCCATATCAAAGAAGACCCGAACCTTAGACCAAACCTGCATAGAATAAGAACATTCAAAGAAAAGATGGTCATGAGAATCCGGAACAAATTTACACAGAGGACATTGAAGAAGGCTTAAATCCACCAAAGGTCCAACATCCCATTGCCTAAGACGATCTTGAGTCTTCAGTTTTCTTCTAACCACTAACCACAAGTGAATAGAGTGACGATGAATACAATGAGCGAACCAAACAGCATGGTACCAATTAACCATCAAAGCCCTATACCGTATGGAATCCGATGCTAATGAAACTAAAAAAGGATGTAGAACCCCATTTATATCCCGCTACATCAAATCATCATCCTTATCATCGTTAATAACAGGGACAGGGATAGAGACAATGTTCGGGAATCTAGCATTCCACTCCTGCGGCCACTACCAAATACCATCAATGATAAGATCCCTAATCTTATTAGAAAGAGAGCGCACGGATCTTGTGATGCTACGAACCGTAAGAGCGTCCCGTAATGGATACAAATCTTCCCAATTATCAAACCACATAGAAGCAACCTTACCATTACTAATCTTGTACGAAACAAACTAACGAATACGTGATCTAATCTGGAAAAGTTTTCTCTAGACCCAACTCATATCACCAATACATGGAATGTCCCAAAAACTTCTATTCTTTAACTTGTAAGAATAAATCCATTTAACCCCCTTCAGTGTACCTATAGACAACTCTACCCTAATGAATACCAAGAGTTACGGATTGACACAACTCGACAAGATTAGGCATATAGTCCTTAGTTATGTGGTGGTCTTATTGATATACCAAAGGCATGATTAAGCACCTATATAACACAAAATATATTCCAAAATCACTCTTATGTTATATATTAGGTTAAAATCAAAATCCTAAGAATGTGTTTAATGAATTTCTTGACTAACTAAAGGATTAATCTTTAACATTCTTATGTCCAGAATGTAGCAATTTCATCTTTGACAAGTACATATGAATTATGTAAAATCAAACATGAACTTGAACATTGTTTTTTTTCAAAATTTGTTTTTAGGTAAATGCAATTACCAATGTGTTCAAGGGTTCATATCAATTCCATTATTCAACCAAAACACTTTAGTTAATATTTGAATTTGTTCAATAAGTGGGTATTAGTGAAATTGCAAGGAATTCAAACCTAAGAATCATAGTACTAAAACTATGTCAACCCACATTCCTAATTAGGTTCTAATTCGATTTTAATTTTAAAAATCCCGAATTATGAAAGTAAGAACCCTAGACAAAATTGATGGAAATTGAATGAAGATACTTACAATTAATTGATGTTAGATGAAGGATGAGTGAAAGCCTTGTCTTAAACCAATTAATTTTAGTGATTGGAAGCTTTTAAAAACTTGTTAATGGTGGTTTTGAGTGATATCCCGTCGCTACAAAGGAGAAGGAAGGAGAAGGAAGGAGGGGGGGGGGTCTTTTTGAAATAGTACTTTTAATAAAACCAGATTATTTTATCGTTAGTGGGCCTTGGTTAGTTATTAATAATGAACCACACTTTTGTACATTGACAAATAAGGAACCGCCGGCAGACGACCATTTTAAACCAAGAAAATAAATAAAAATTTTGAAACCAGGTTTTTCTAAAATACTTAAAACATATATCAAGCCTTTTGGAAATCATTGGACCATTTCAAAACTAGGTTATAATGCCTTAATGAAGGATTACGAGTTAAATCGAGACCGAAAAAGACAAAATAAAACCGATACGGAAAAACGACCACTCGTAAGAAAAGAGAAAGAAGAGAGAAATCAAGAGGAGTGAATCAAGGCTAATTTCAATGCTCAAGAGATGAATGACAATCTTCAAGTAGTAGTAACGAAGAGCTTGTGTCATCTATAGTGGTTTAAGACGTGTCTTTCCGGCGTAAGTTAAAACAGTTTTGGTAATGAACAATACCAAGCAATTTTGTTATATAGAGTAAGAAAACTTACTAACAAATGTCTTAAACTTTTACAAAACATGAGAAAAAGTATAGATTCATTTTCTCACCTACGTGATCCGACAAATATCATCGTTTAGGGTTACAATGACAATATTGTTGGAATATTTCAATTCCAGATGTGTAATATCCTAACTACAACTTATGATGTAGTTTAGTATCTCAAATGATTAATCAATCATCTTAGAGATGAGCTCAATTTCACATATTCCACATGATATAGGGCCTACTAAGCGTATGAGTTGCAAACCATAAATATCATGCTTGATATTTTAAGCTACTACTAACTCACACTCCAACACCTAAGTGAGTCAAGTATCCAAGAACATGAAGGTTTGAGAGGGTAAAAGAATAAAATCACATACCGTAAACAAATGTCAAGGCAAGGATGCCAAGAACAAGCAAATAGTCAAGTAATGATCAATAGAATGATCAATAGGGCGTGTGGAAGGACGAAAATATACCTTAGCCGCAAAGTGCATCCCAATTCTTCTATGGACTAATGCAACACCCAAACTTGACTAAAGTGCATAATAAGTCTTCAAGGACTAGTATCACATAGACCAATCTTAATATCATCATCCTATGATGTTTGAGATTAAAAGTAGATGAGTCATCTACAAGTGCATGTAGCTCAATCCACAATCAAGTTAATGCTTAGTCTTCATGAGTACCTACACAAAGAAAGATACAAACTAGTAGATGCATTTCAAATCTAAAATAATATAAAATACTAATCAAGATAGGATGTAATATTACCAATTAAAAGGTTATCTTATTGAAAAAATAGTTTTGACCAAAGAGAAACTTTAGTACAACAAACCCTTCTAATTTGAGGAGACAATAGATCATTCCAAGCTTTAAAGCACAATATACTTCAAAGATCTTGAGTGACAACAACTCTGATACAAATTGTATAAACTAGAAGGGGTGGGGGGGGGTTGAATAGTTTCTCTTAGTTAGGGACCTAATTAAAAATCATTTCAATTAGGTTTGTCCCAAAATTACCTTTTACTTGAAAACTAGTTCCATAGTTGTTAGCTTCAATTCTAATGCATTAACAATATCTAATGACAATGAAATGCAATGTAAGAATGAAAGCATAGGAAAAGAGCAAGGAAAAAAACAACCTAAGCTACGACACCAAGATTTATAGTAGTTCAGCAACGAAGCTCTTTCTTCGTTCCTACTCCACTCCTTGAGTAAACCTTACTCGATACTTCCACTAAATCCATAAGCTCCCTTCTTGGCGGAGAAAACCTTACAACGTTGCTTACCTTATTTTCTGACACTAAGCTAAATTTTGAGACCTAATCTTAGCTAGGACCAATCTACACACGTTACCTGCTTCACCATTTCCGACACAAGGCTAGATGTCGAGTTCTAATCAAAATCTAGAACCAATCTTTGTCGCCCATCTTCTTTTTTAACACAAGGCTAGATGTCGAGTCTTAATCCAAAGCTAGAACCAATCTTCACAACTCTTCACTTTTAAATTTAGTGAGAACTCACAAGACACATACACACATCACTTTGTAGTTTCGTGAGAATTAACACACAACACTTATTACAATTCAAAAACACATATCTAAGTATACACATGTAACTTGGATCTACACAAGACAAATCCAAGTATGCACATGTACAATGGATTTACACAAGACTAATCCAAGTATTCACAAATACCTTGGATCAACACATCACTAATCCAAGTATAAACAAATACATTAGATCTACACAAGAATGTTTTAAACAAAATGATGAACATGACTTGATTTAAGGAAGGATTATATTCATCAAAGCTTCATCTTTAATTACATCATAAATGTGTGAGTGATCTTCTCTATGGACAAGTAAAGAAGTGGATCAAGATGATAATCATAAGTAAACATTCTTAACAAATTAAGTGATCATTTATTAATGATTGAAGAACATAGAAAGAAGATAAGAAGCAGAAAGATTTGTCCAAAAAGGTTCTTTGAATATGAAAATATGATCCACTATTTTTAGGAGATAAACAATAACGGCTCTCTAGGCATGGTTCAATATCTAGCCTGTGGTTCATTATCACTAAAGAACCGCATAGCTGTTTAGGGAACCGCCCAGAGTAGACTACGCTCATTTTTGTCTTTTAGTGAGGAAATGTTATCTGAGGTAGTTTATACCTTCAAAGGATATTCATATGGTATTTGGAATATGCCATATTCAAATTTTCATTTTCCATGTTAATAAAACATTTTTCCTGAAAATAAAGTTTATTAAAATCTTTTGTCAAATTTGTCAAAATGTGAGTTTTAAGGTTATTAACTTTTTATGATCACTAAACATGATTAAGATATGTTAGTGTAAGACTTAAATGATTATTACCTTGATGATAGTGTTTGTCAGATAATTCTTCTTTCGATTTTCGTTGACGATAAATGTTTTTACACATTGTCGTTATCAAAACAAAGAAAGATTAGTTAACACTAATGATGTTTTTAGGCATTGGATGCAAACGAAAACATAACTTTACTGATGAAAAAGTAAGTTTACTGACGAAAACGACAAATTACTGACAAAAACGTAAAATTAGTGACGAAAACATAAAAATACTCACGAAAATGTAAATTTACTGATCGAAAACGTAAATTTACTGACAAAAACGTAAGTTTACCTACGAAGGTTTGAAAATACTCACGAAAACGTAAATTTACTGACGAAAACGTAAAATTACTTCCGAAAATGTAAAATTACTAACAAAAACGTAAAATTACTGACAAAAACGTTAGAGTACTAACAAAAATGTAAGAATATTGACGAAAACGTAAATTTACTGACGAAAACATAAGTTTACTGGCGAAAACGTCAAATTACTGACGAAAACGTGAGATTACTGACGAAAACGTAAATTTACTGAAGAAAACGTAAAATTACTAACGAATACGTAAATTTACTGTCGAAAACGTAAAAATGCTGATGAAAACGTAAATTTACTAACGAAAACGTAAATTGAATGACGAAAACGTTAAAATACTGACGAAAACGTAAATTACCGACCGAAACGTAAGTTTACTTTCGAAAACGTTATTTTTTTACGAATGCGTAAGTTTACTGACGAAAACGTAAAATTTTTGACGAAAACGTAATATAGCTGGAAAACGTAAATTTACTAAAGAAAACGTAAAATTACTGACGAAAACTTAAAAATACTCTAATTCTCTAAACTATTGTCGATTATCGAAACTTTTCTTCTACCAATCTCTAATCAAATCTGTTAATTTTTGCAGTCATTGAATAACAGCCAATTAACGTTCCTTGATACTTGTTCCATCTCATCAAATAATTTGTGATAAGAAATAGGCTATGGTTTCGATCTCCCTATTCTCTTTGTGACCAGTTATCTCGTGAGGTGTGGCAGATTTAGGGTTTGCTTAATTTGTTTTTATTTGATTCGACGTTAATTTTAGATTTGGTTTCTACTGGTTTAGGGTTTCTTGATCGTTTTTTAGTTTATGGTTTGTGTGACATATTAGATCTAGGGATTCATTGTTATATTATTATTTTATTGGTCTCATTTATGAAGGCAGATTAGGGTTTCCTTGGAGGCGTTTTAACCCTAGGTTATTAGGGTTTGGGGCTACTGTTTTGTTTTCGCTGCTATAGTGATTTTGAGAGATGGAAAATACTAATTCAAATCAACCTGTTAAGGATTCTCAATCGGTTCCCAATTCTAATTTGTTTGATCGATTGAAGAATATTGATGGGAGAATTCTAGGGAAAGATGGTAAACCATTAAAGTTTGCTCTGCGTCAAGTTACGTTTAGTACTGAAGCGACTAAGGCTGTGCATAATGATAGTATTGGGGAAAATGTTGTTGAAACGGTCAAACCTACTGGTTCTCAAGGTGGGGCATCGTTTGCTTCGGTGCTTAGCAAGAAGACAGAAAAAAGGTTGTGAAAATCACGGAACTAAGGTCTACTGAGGCTGTAGAAGGGGCGCTAACAGCGTTGCCATTTGAGGCTGTTGAAAAAATATAGTCTAGGTTCCAAAATACTCTTTATGGATATTTTATAGGCAAGAGACTTGCATTTCCATTGGTAGAGAATCATGTTAAGCATACTTGGGCAAAGTATGGTTTTAAAAGGATTCAGTTAAACACTCTTTCAGTTTGAGACTAAGGAAGGTATAGAAGGGGTTCTTGAGGATGGTCCATGGCTGATTATGCAAGTGCCACTCATGCTTACTGTTTGGACGCCAACTACAGATCTACTGAAGGCAGAAGATAGAAGAGCTCAAGTTTGGGTAAAGCTACATCATGTTCCAATTGCTGCATATTCGGATGTAGGGCTTAGTCTTATTACGACTCAAATTGGTAAGCCGATAATGTTAGACTCATACACGAGTAATATGTGTTTGAGCTCATGGGGACGAAGCACATATGCTAGGACTCTGGTAGAAGTTTCTGCGGATAAGGAGCTCTTGAAAAGTTTAGTGATTGCAATTCCTAAAGACAAAGATATGGGGCACTCGCTGGCTACTATTGAAGTCAAATATGAATGGACACCGCCTAGGTGTTCCACTTGTATGATCTTTGATCATGTGTCAGAAGAATGTCCTAAGTTACCTAAAAAAGGTTGAGCAGACTAAGGCTAATATCACTGAGGATGGATTTACTGTGGTTAAAAATAAGAAGAATAAAGATAAAGAAAAGCAGGGCAACCATAATACCTAGATTCAAGGGGTGAGGCTTAACAAGCCACATCTTAACTTGTATTACCGCAGGAATGAAAAGGGTGAATCGTCTAAGGGGGATGGGCAGAAACCTGGGCATTAAGCGGGTAATAAGGGTGGTAAAACGTATAACGTGAAGGGTGTTAGTGAGGTTAAGCTCAAGAATTTGTTTAGTTCTCTTAATGAGGGTGATTCTGATTGGGAGAATGCGCATGGGGGATCGCAACCTCTAAATATTAGTGACTCAAAACCGGAGGAGGAATTAATTATGGATGGTCCAAATGCTACTAGAACTACTACGGAGAAAGATCAAGGGGCAAAAACTCCTTCTGTTGTTGTTTCCTCGTGATTAATGTAGGCTCTTGGAACATAACGGGTTTGAACTTTTCCCCTAAACAATCGGAAGTTCGCCAAGTTATTTCTGAAAATTCTCTATCTATTTGTGCTATTTTAGAGTTTCATGCATCAAATTCGAATCTTCAAAGGCTGTATGCTTCGGTGTTCTGTCATTGGGATTGGTCTTCGAATGGCTCTTATTGTTCAAAAGGTACAAGGATTATAGTGGGATATAATCATAATGATGTTGATGTGGTGATTATTAACTTGGATGATCAGTGTATGCATTTGCGTGTGTGGCTAAAGCTTGAACGTAAAGATTTTTTTTATATTGTTGTGTATGCTCATAATAGGTATACGCAGCGTAGACCTCTTTGGGATAATCTATGTTTGCATAAGGTTTATGTTCGTGATAGGCCTTGGTGTGTGCTTTGTGATTTTAACGCAGCTCTTAATTTGGAGGACTCTTCTGCGGGTTCTTCTACTATTGATATCTCTATGCGGGAGTTTAGGGAGTGTACTGAGGAAATTGATGTTTTCGATGTCCAATGTTCGGGGCTTCATTTTACATGGAACCAAAAACCTAAAGGGAATGATGGCCTTTTGAAGAAGATTGATCGAGTGATGTGTAATATTGGTTTTTTGTGATCAGTTTGTGGGTTCGTATGCTGTGTTTAAGCCATATCGAAACTCTGATCATGCTCTATCTGTTTTGGTTATACCTACTGCCACTAAGCCTGCTCCAAGACCATTCAAATTTTTTTAATATTATTGCCGGGTGTAGTGGTTTTAAGGATGAGGTTAAAGCAGGTTGGGAAGTTCCTATTAGTGGTTTTCATATGTTTAAGGTAGTAAAAGGCTTCGGTTGTTAAAGAAGCCTTTGCGCAAACTTTTATATGAGAAGGGTAATGTGTACGAGAATGTCACCAGGTTGCGGGATGAGCTTGATAGGGCTCAGTTGGCCCTTGATGTGGATCCTTATAATGTCGCTGCGTGTGATAGCAAAGCAGCGGCTGTTATTGCGTTTAATGATGCTATTCTTGTGCAAGAATAATTTTTAAAGCAAAATGCAAAGATTGATTGGCTCAATGAAGGAGATTTTAATTTGGCATACTTTTTTAAAGTTGTTAAGAATAAAATGGCTCGAGCTAGGATTGATGTTATTACCACGGCTAATGCTACTATAGTTGATGGGGATGGGGTGCCTAGTGTCTTTGTGTCCCATTATGAGCAGTTCCTTGGGCAACCGGGTGATACATGTGTTCCTGTTCAATATGACTTATTCTCTAATAAGTTACCTGAGGGTCTTGCTGATGATATGATTCGTTCGGTAAGTAATATTGAGGTTAAGGATGCTTTGTTTTCTATGGGTAATGAGAAGGCTCCCGGTCCGGATGGTTATTGATAGGTGTGTAAACACCCATCCTTTTACCACTTAATTACAATAATAACCAGGCCAAAACGTGTATCTTATGTCGTAAATGTCGGAATTATGCGTGGTTTGTGTTTTTGTTGTGATCTAGGACGAAAATCTGAAAAGGGGAGAAAACACGGGCTTTCACGGCCTTTTATCGAAGAAAAAGACAAAAGACGAAGTCAAGAAATCAAGAGTGCAAAAAGAACGGAAGTCCAAGACCAATTCTGAAGATTTATCAAAGAAAAAGCCAAAAGACGGAAGTTTACTAAAAGCCGAAGAACTCAAGTCTAATTTATTGAAGAAATTACAAGACGAGTTTATTAATCCCGAGACAAAAGTCGAAGAATTAAGAAGACGAGGACTAAACGATAAATAAAGAAAGAAGAAAGAGAGGAGGAAGCTTCCACTAATCACCTTCCTAATCTCCTATAAATAGCTTTCATTTCATTTTATTTCATGTTGTTGGCTAATAGTTACAATTAGTTCTTCCACCATTTTAATTACTTGATCTTTAAATTCATGTCGTTTACTTAATTGTCTTGCACTTTAAATTCCTTTAATTTCAAGTAAGTTTCCTTTTTGTTGTTATTGAATCTTTACTTTTCTTGTGAATCTCTTATCTTCCTTTCTTGATTAATCTTTAATCTTTATGCTTATTTTTTATGTTCATGTTATTGAGTTTTTATTAAATTGATTAAGTAGGTTTTGATTATTTTGATTAGTATTGTTAGTTTTATTGATTTGGATTGTTTGTTTATGATTAGTAGATGTTATTTGGTTAGTTTGATTTAATAATTTGGTTTGATTTGATTGATTTTGTTTAGATTCGTAGCTTCTTTATTTCCTTGTTCTTCGCACTATTTAGTTTACCCAGATTCCGAATAAGTACTTTTATTCCGAACCAAGCATTCACTTTCATTTTATTGCGGATCAGCTTACTATTCCGGATGAAGGCTTTGTTGTAATTATTCCGAATCAGCATTTTATTCCGAATGAAGCTTGTAGTTTAATTATTCCGGATGAGCTAAACTTTCCGAACCAAGGTTTTCTTATTTTTATTCCGGATGAAGCCTTTTCACTAGATATTCCGAATGAAGGGTTTTGTTATTTATTCCGAATGAACTTATTTTTCCGCATGAAGCTTTTACATTCCGAACAAGCAATCATTCCGGATGAGCCCTTTATTCCGCATCAGCAGTTTATTCCGAATCAATAATTATTCCGGATGAACACATTATTCCGGATGAATGCTTTTATTCCGGATGTACATATTCCGGATGAACATAACATTCCGGATGAACATATTCCGGATGAAATATTTATTCCGGATGAACATTTATTCCGGATGAAGGACCGTATTCCGGATGAATATGCTTATTTCGAATGAAGGGTTGATTCCGAATGAGTGTTTTTCTAGTTTCTTTAATTTTTTTACATTTAGTTTTAAGCTTTATTTTTCCCGCCTTTTTCCTTAGTCGCACTTTTACTTGCCTTCCTTTTAGTTTGAGTTTAAGTCTGTCTTATTTTATTTTTCAGTATTTAATTAATTTTGTCTTTTAGTTTTATTTTTATTTATTGTTTTGCTTTACTTTTTGTTTTATTATTTGCATTGCTCCTTTATTATTTGTCTTTGTTTATTTTTATTTCGCTTCGCATTTACCTTTTCAAATAGAATAGATATCCAACTTCATTTTTCGTTACCAAGAACGACTGAGTCACACACTTAAACCTTAATCAATTCGAGAAGATACCGAGAACCAAATTAATTGAACCTAGCAGAAATCTTAGTTATCAAATGGCGCCGCTGCCGGCTCTTTTCGTGAAGATTAACGGTTTTTTGTGAGAGACGCGTTGGATTTTGGGATCCGTTCACTAGTGAACGTTATTTTTCGTGTCCAAAATTTTCAAAAAATCCCAAAAACATTTGAAAAATCATAAAAAGCATTTCTTTTTCAAAGTTTTGCTCCAAAAATATTTTTCTTGCTTATCTATTTTTCTTTATGGATTCTTATGTCCATTGCGTCGGGTGTTGGAGACGACTATATGGGAGCGAATCATGTCAATGGTGTTCATGCGAGCGATGCGGAAGAGACATTCCTCCCATTTCCATCGATTCACAAATAGGATTTTGTCCATCGTGTAATTCGATTAACTCATCCTTTACTGTTAATGAACTTACTCCTCCCTATTGCATGTATTGTGGAAGCGATTCTCATTGGCATGTTTCGTGCCCGATTCGATACCCGTATGGTCAGGGCAAGAACCGGGTTACAATTATGACAATGGTAATAGCTTTCCACATGACGTACCCAGTTTTTCTCCATACCCATGATGCTATATTTGTGGGGGCCCTCACGATGCTTCTTCTTTTTATCCGTCGAAGGTCTTTGATAAAATTCCGTGCTATCATCCCAGTGTGTACAACTTTGAGCCCCCACATCACACCCTCAATCGTCAATCCTCTCAGCAAATTAGTCTTGACCAACAACTCACTACTTTGAATGATGTTATAGAAAGTTTAGCTCAAATCCGAGCTGACTTGCATCAGAAAAGACAACCTTTGCTTGATGGTGACGAAATCTTGAAATCCACCAACACCTTTTTGAGCCAATTTGGTCGTTTTCCCTTCTTTTCTACACCAAAATGTTTAATTACAGCGTGGGATAGAATTGGTTTAATTGAACATACTCGGGGAGATGAACAACAAAAATTGCTTCATGAGCTTCTTAAAGATGTGGAGGTTATCAAGGAAGAGTTAGCCGACTATGTCACTCCTAATTGGAATGGTCCCGTCTATTATGATGATGATGACGACGATGATGTCTACTCTCTCGACCCATTTTCTGAAGTTGCTACTCCTACTCACGATATTCCTAATGCGTCTAAGGATGGTGATTCATTGAGTGAGATTAGTGATTTTGGTCTCGATAAATTTTTTGATGATGAGGTTTGTGACATACCGACTGCTATGGAGTCTGAGGACGACGTTGCTCTTACGGAAGAGGTCGATCCTAATGATGACTATTTTTCTCCACGCTATGAGAATTTCACTTTTGAAATTTCTCAATCTCCACCGGGAGATGCGGGCGATGACGATTTATTCTCTCCGGCTTACGAGAAGTTCACCGATGAACGTGCTCTTGAAGATGAGGTGGAAGACGTGATTCTCCGCGACAGATTACGGAAAGTGCATCTTCTTATTGCTCAAATCGAAGAGTTGACTTCTCCTCCTCTTTCCGAGTCTTTACCTCCATCTATTCCTCCCGTTGAAGATAATGACCCATTGCTAGAATAAATCGACATTCACTCAATACATCCGGGTATTGATGATGATGACACGGAGGGGGATATTATTTTTGATAATTTGCTGCAGGAAGGTATTGTCCCAAGTCCCCCTCCCGAGCACCTTTCATCCACTCCTTTAGCCACCATTACGGAGGATGAGTGATTTGACCCGGGAGGTGACATTGACTATTTTATCATTGATAACCTTACGGCTTTGCCGCTTTCTGAACATCCATTGTCTTTGGAGGATGACAATGTGATTCGTTTACCTACCTCACCTCCCGTGGCTCACGACTTCACATACTTTTCGTATGTTGAAAGGACTTTTCTCCCATTTAAGACTTATCCTCCCGCCTCCCCTTTGTTGATGTCCTCCGGGAATGAGGACAAGGTCTTTGATCCCGGTATTACATTCGAGGCTTCCCCATGAACCATTTAATTCGGGGACGAGTCAGGCTCGTGACTCGGTTAATATAAACAAGCGCTCTTCGGGAGGCAACCCGATTATCTATCTTTATCTGTTTTCATCATAAGTGTATGGGGCCCGTTGGTGTTTCTTGTTTTTTTCTTTTATTGTGCAGGGATTAGAGCTTCAAAAACACACTCTTGATGATTTTTTACGACCCGTGATTCCGTGTTCCCGTCTTCCCGGTTCTATCCTAAACTCTTTTGATTCACTATTTTATATTTTCCAATATTAAAATAGGAATCAGTTTAGTTGTCATTTCCTTAGCAATATTTAAACAAAGTGCACAATGTCCTAAGTGTAAGGGAGTTTACTCCCACATGCTTAAACATTGAGGACAATGTTTATATTAAGTGTAGGGGGACTTATATCGAAGTTAAGTGGCCTTTTCCTTGTATTTGTCCTCATTTTAACCGGAAAATTGATTTTTCGACGTTTTTCAAAATTTTTGATCTATTTTGGCCTAGTAGTTTTACCTTTGTATAGTTATTTTCTTTCTTTACTAGAATAAATTTTAATAAAATTGGTTTTAGTTTTCAAACGTTGTGAATCTTTTGACTCAACCCGAGTATACTTATCTAAGTTTACTCTAGCTAGTATCCTTAACGTGTTTAAGTCAAGTTTTGCTAGGCTTTTATATAGGAAGCTATAAAACGCGAAAGTCTTAACTCTCACGGGTTACGAACAAGAACTTTTCGCAAGTTCCTATAATTGGTCCTAGAGAGTCGTTTATCAAGGGAACTTTAAAATGCGATTTCTAAACTTGAAAAAGTCTAAGAATTTGCAAGATCATATAGATGACTCGAAAACCCAAAACTTTGAATTAATTGGCTAAGCATCCACGAGTCTCATTCCTTGAGATTTTTAATTGTGGAGAACGAGATATGATAGAGTCAATTATAAGTTTAGTATTCTTTCGTGAAGTTATGTGAGTTAACTATGAGCCTATTCTCCCATCGCTTGCTAATAAATTCATCTGCAATAAATAAGGTTGTACGATTTGAAAAGTTACTTAGCTTCTAGCCCAAGATCATTTAAAAGTTGCTCGGTAATGATTAGAGTTCATAGCCAAGGCATAACTTATTGAAGCGGGATGCGAAGATTGGCGAGTCCAAAAAGGTCCTAACAAGGCATGAGGGCTACATTTTGTTGCTAAAGATCCAAAGTGATGTGAAGAATCATTTATCAAAAATCAATATGAAGGATCGAGACACACGACGAAAAGCAAATACTCCCGTAAAGATCATGGAGAAGTCTATCCAAAAAGGCCCTAACAAGGTATGAGGATAAATAGATCCAAGTCCTAAAAGGAGGCGGATCGTTGTATATCAAAATCCCAAATAAGGATTGAAGAAAAATGAAGAAGTCGTGGTCCAAGTATGAAGAATCTCTCAAAAAGTTCTTGTGAAGAAATTCCTATTATGAAGAGAAGGCCATTATTTCATGAACGTCTCTCAAGATTTGAAGTATGAAGTCGCTGCCAAATATCGGTCCGAGAAAGGTCTCAAATCGCGAAGCGAGTTATGCCAAGATATGAACTTTATGAGGTCCCAAGAAGCAGTTTTAAAAGATTTTGCCCTTTAGCTAACTATTGATTAAATCGTCCCACTTTATTTTCAGCTTTAATAACTATCGAAATAAGTCAACAATGCATCCTCCTGATCATTCAAGACAATAATAAAATATAAGCGATACACCTAAGAATAAGGGAGTCTAAGTGAATAATTGGCTCACATGAGTTCATGTTAGTTTGCTAACTTATAATAACAATGATCTCGTTTTTAAGCTTGGTTTGGAGAATGTGAAAACTTGAGGATGATGATCATTCATGACATTTCAAAAACCCTAAGGTATGTCTTTGACTTCTTTACTTACTTTCTTCCTTTGAATGTTTATAATTTTCTATATCTTTAATAAAGGCCAATATGGATTGATTATGATGGAAAAATGTAAAACGTGCTTTGTAACTAATGTATTGCATGAGGACATTGCAATGGTCAAGTGTAGGGGATTTGATAGGTGTGTAAACACCCATCCTTTTACCACTTAATTACAATAATTACCAGGCCAAAACGTGTATTTTATGTCGTAAATTTCGGAATTACGCTTGGTTTGTGTTTTTGTTGTGATTTAGGACGAAAATCTGAAAAGGGGAGAAAACACGGGCTTTCACGGGCTTTTATCGAAGAAAAAGACAAAATACGAAGTCAAGAAATCAAGTGTGCAAAAAGAACGGAAGTCCATGACCAATTCTGAAGATTTATCGAAGAAAAAGTCAAAAGACGGAAGTTTACTAAAAGCCGAAGAACTCAAGTCTAATTTATTGAAGAAATTACAAGACGAGTTTATTAATCCCGAGACAAAAGTCGAAGAATTAAGAAGAAGAGGACTAAACGATAAATAAATAAAGAAGAAAGAGAGGAGGAAGCTTCCACTAATCACCTTCCTAATCTCCTATAAATAGCTTTCATTTCATTTTATTTCATGTTGTTGGCTAATAGTGACAATTAGTCCTTCCACCATTTTAATTACTTTCTCTTTAAATTCATGTCGTTAACTTAATTGTCTTGCACCTTAAATTCCTTTAATTTCAAGTAAGTTTCCTTTTTATTGTTATTGAATCTTTACTTTTCTTGTGAATCTCTTATCTTCCTTTCTTGATTAATCTTTAATCTTTATGCTTATTGTTTATGTTCATGTTATTGAGTTATTATTATTTGATTAAGTGGGTTTTGATTATTTTGATTAGTATTGTTAGTTTTATTGATTTGGATTGTTTGTTTATGATTAGTAGATGTTATTTGGTTAGTTTGATTTAATCTTTTGGTTTGATTTGATTGATTTTGTTTAGATTCGTAGCTTCTTTATTTCCTTGTTCATCGCACTATTTAGTTTACCCAGATTCCGAATAAGTACTTTTATTCCGAACCAAGCATTTACTTTCATTTTATTACGGATCAGCTTACTATTCCGGATGAAGGCTTTGTTGTAATTATTCCGAATCAGCATTTTATTCTGAATGAAGCTTTTAGTTTAATTATTCCGGATGAGTTAAACTTTCCGAACCAAGGTTTTCTTATTTTTATTCCGGATGAAGCCTTTTCACTAGATATTCCGAATGAAGGGTTTCGTTATTTATTCCGAATGAACTTATTTTTCCGCATGAAGCTTTTACATTCCGAATGAACAAACATTCCGGATGAGCCCTTTATTCCGCATCAGCAGTTTATTCCGAATCAGTAGTTATTCCGGATGAACACATTATTCCGGATGAATGCTTTTATTCCGGATGAACATATTCCGGATGAACATAACATTCTGGATGAACATATTCCGGATGAAGTATTTATTCCGGATGAACATTTATTCCGGATGAAGGACTGTATTCCGGATGAATATGCTTATTCTAAATGAAGGGTTGATTCCGAATGAGTGTTTTTCTAGTTTCTGTAATTTTTTTACATTTAGTTTTAAGCTTTATTTTTCCCGTCTTTTTCCTTAGTCGCACTTTTAATTGCCTTCCTTTTAGTTTGAGTTTAAGTTTGTCTTATTTTATTTTTCAGTCTTTAATTAATTTCGTCTTTTAGTTTTATTTTTATTTATTGTTTTGCTTTACTTTTCGTTTTATTATTTGCATTGCTCCTTTATTATTTGTCTTTGTTTATTTTTATTTCGCTTCGCATTTACCTTTTCAAATAGAATAGATATCCAACTTCATTTTTCGTTACCAAGAACGACTGAGTCACACACTTAAACCTTAATCAATTCGAGAAGATACCGAGAAACGAACTTAATTGAACCTAGCAAAAATCTTAGTTATCAGTTATACAGCTGCGTTTTTTATAGAGGTGTGGGATATTATTGCTTCTGACTTTATTAAAGGCGTGAGGGAATTCTTCACTAATGGGACGCTGTTAATTGCTCTTATTCCCAAAGTTCATGCTCCAACGAGGGTAAATGTCTATCGGCCGATATCATGCTGTAATGTCTTGTTTAAATGCATTAGTAAGATCATAGCTAATCGCATTCAGGATAGTCTGCAGTTGATTGTTAGTGCTAACCAATCTGCGTTTGTGCTAGGTAGAAGTATTGCGGATAATATTCTTTTAACGCAAGAATTAATGCATAATTACCATCTAGATCAGGGTGCCTCACGGTGTGCGTTCAAGATTGATATCCAAAAAGCCTATGATATGGTGGATTGGAAGTTCTTGAAAGATGTATTGAGAGGGTTTGGTTTTCACGATCGTATGATTGGCTGGATTATGGAGTGTGTGTTGACTACTTCATTTTCTATAAGTATTAATGGTGTGCTGCATGACTCTTTTAAGGGCAAGCGAGGGCTGAGACAAGGTGACCCCCTTTCTCCTTACTTTTTTACCCTTGTGATGGAGGACCTTACTTTGATGCTGAATAGACAAGTTAGAAACTCTATGGAATTTGATTATCATCGATATTGTGCTGATTTGCAATTGATTAATCTTTGTTTTGTGGATGATTTGTTCTTATTTATGCATGGGGATATTCAGTCTATTCATGTGGTTAAAGAGGTGTCGGAAGACTTTACTCTAGCTTCGAGTCTCAAGCCGAGTATTCCTAAAAGTACTGCCTAATTATGCAATGTTCTTAATGAGGTAAAGCTTGCTATATTGGCTATTCTCCCATTTGAAGGTTGTTTACCTATGAAATATCTTGGTGTGACCCTTGTGTCATCAATTTGCTGGCACAAGATTGTAAAGAGCTGGTAGACCGAGTTCGTGCTCGGGTTGAAGATTGGAATAGCAAATCTCTTTCAGTTGTTGGGCGTCTTCAGTTAATCCAGTCGGTAATTGGTTCGATGCACATATATTGGGCTTCTGTCTTTATCCTTCCTTCGAGTATCTTATATGACATTGAGCAAGTAATGCGGGGTTTTCTATGGTGTCAAGGTAAAATGAGGAGGATAAAGCGAAGGTTGCGTGGGAGATTGTGTGCCTTCTAAAAGATGAAGGTGGGCTTGGTTTGCGGCTTTTAGATTTGTTTAATAAAGCGCTTATGGTTTCTTATGTGTGGAAACTCTTAAATCAGAAGGAGTCTCTATGGGTGAAGTAGATTCATGCTTATAAACTGAAGGGGCACAACTTTTGGGACTATCCTATGCATGGGAATATGTCTTGGGGATGGCGTAAGATCTTACAACTGAGGCCGTTTATTCGCTCATATTTGGTCTTCTATTGGTATTGGGGAAACGACATCTATTTGGTTTGATAAATGGTGTACTAGGGGCCGTTGGCGGCTGATATCACGACTAGGGACATGTTTCGAGCAGGGCTTAACACTAAATCCCTGGTCAATGATGTTGTTCTACATGGAGCTTGGACATGGCCTGGCTTTTTAATGGTAAGGTATCCTTATCTCACTAATTTGCAGGTTCCTACCCTGAATGCGGAGGTGACTGATAAGCTATCTTGGTGTGATGAGGCTGGTGTGATCAAACCTTTTACGGTCCAGAATGTGTGGTCTACTTTAAGGTATCGTAGCCCTAAAGTAGATTGGTACTCGCTGGTTTGGTTTAGCCACTGTATCCCTCGGCATGCTTTTCATTTTTGGCTTGTCATTCAAGGGAAGCTTAAAACACAGGATTGATTGTCTTGGTGGGATGTTTCGGGGAGTTTATCAACGGTTTGTCCTTTGTGTTCGCTGGAACAGGATTCACATCAGCATTTGTTTTTCGAATGCACTTTCTCTAAAAGGGTATGGGATCTTGTTAGGAACCATGCTGGTCTTGTTCAGTTTGTGCCTAAGTTACATGATATTATGTCGTCTCTTCTTCCGATTGCTAAGAGGAGATCTTCTAACAGTGTTATAGCAAAGTTGGTAGTTGCTGCTGCCACTTATTTTGTGTGGCAGGAAAGGAATCATAGGTTATTTCGGGATGACAAGCGCACTGCCTCCCAAGTCGCAGAGATTATTTTGTCTATGGTTCGTTTGAAGCTGTTGTCTTGTCGATTTAGAAGGATGGTTGGTGGAGTCCTAAGCGCTCAGAAGTAGAATCTACCCAACTCTTGTTTTGAAATATGATAGGGTCGTTTTATCTTTGTTTGGTTAGATGATTTTTTCCTATTGGTGTTTTGTGCTTTGTATTGATAGGAAATATCATATGGTATGTCATATGATTTGGTGGTTGTTCAAGCAGTTGCTTGAAGTTAATGTGACATGCAGTCACATTCCATTGTACTTAAAGGGTTTTTTTGGTGTGAATATATTTTACCGGGGATAGTCCCTTTTACCTAAAAAAAACGTAAATATACTGATGAAAACGTAAACTTACTGACAAAACGTAAATTTACTGACGAAAACGTAAAAACCGATGAAAACGTAAATTTAGTGACGAAAATGTAAATTTATTGACATAAACGTAAAAATACTGGCGAAAACGTAAACTTATTGACGAAAACGTAAATTTACTGACGAAAACGTAAGTTTACTGACGAAAACGTAAGTTTACTAACGAAAACGTAAGTTTAACGACGAAATCGTAAAATTACCAACGACAACGTAAAATTACTGACGAACACGTAAATTTAGTGAAGGAAACATAAAAATTACTGACGAAAACATAAGTTTACTGCCGAAAACATAAAAATACTGATGTAAACATAAATTTACTGACGGAAACGTAAATTTACTAATGAATATGTAAAAATACTGACAAAAACGTAAATTTTGCTAACGTAAACGTAAATTTATTGACGAAAACATAAATTTACTGACGAAAACGTAAAAATACTGATGAAAACATAAATTTACCGACGAAAACGTAAAGTTATTGACAAAAACGTAAATTTACTAACGAAAACGTAAACTTATTGACGAAAACGTAAAACTACTGACGAACACGTAAAAAATCAGAGGAAAACGTATAAAATTCGACTTACTAATAAGATCTAACTATTTAGACTATTGGGTTTTTTGTCGAATACTAAGAACCATTTGACCCATTATTAAACTCATTTGACCCATTCTTTAACCCGTTTGACCCAAGCTTCATTTTACACAAAAGAAAAGGTGACCCATTTAACCCTTCACTCGATTTTTCCTCAACCTATTATTGACCCTAATTGACTTACTTTTGGTTGAATGGGTTGAAATTGCCACCTCTAGGTTTATTCAATCAACGCTTTAGCCTAGGGCTAGGGCGGGGTTAGGCTTTTTAGTAATGCTATTTAGACTTAAAAGACATGCCTAAATACATGTTTAATGCATAAATCACTTGTACATGTGTGTTGTACATTTTCTCTCTCCAAATTCTCACCAATCATTTATTCAGACCAACCAATCAAATCATTAGACACATAAGTAGGCATCATTATTAGGCAAAAAATCATTTTTTGTTTTTTTTTTCTAAAGGTTCTCAATAAATAGCATTACATAAAAAAATGTTAAAGCGTAAATAAAATCGCACATTTTCGCACGATACATGAATACTACCTATAAATTAAACAAATTGCATATAATCATAAGAAAAATCAATAAATATCATCCATTCCCGTGCTTCTCTTCTCTATCATCATTACTATCATATACATGAATTGACGCTAACAAAGAGAAAACAATATTTCTCATTTGTGTGATCTCTTTCCTACATGATCGAATGCAAGTCTTTTAAGTCTTAGACTTCATATTCTCTTTCACATCGAGAGTACTAGTAACATTACCCTTCACATGGATCTCAACATTTTCCTCCTCCATCAACATATTTAAAGCATCGAATGAGTTAGACGTAGAAGCATTATCTTTACCAAAATTGACACAAGAGGTAGAAGACTCCCGATGATCATTAGATTTAGAAGAATCTTAGATTGATCATCAACCCCCACTAGTTTAACCCAATAAAAGTTTGAATTAGGTGTATTGGGGCGATTATCAGTTTTCTTGTTCTTTTGGCATTCAACCTCAATAAATTAATCATCATACTTATCCGCAACCTTGGCATGTGTGCTACATTAGGGGAAGCTTTAGGTACAACGTCCTTGACGTGTTTCAGACAATGACTCAACCCATAACAATATATCTTACAATCAATACAATGAGGTGGCTTCCACTCATATTCCACTCTGATAACTTCCTTAGTATACCAATTGCCCACTTCATTCGAAATTGTCATGACCCCTTCAACTTTTAAAACAAAATATGGACTTACTTCAACAAGGGTACGGGCAAAACTAATACAACCCATGACTGAATACACATATAACTAGGATAAGCATCTAGCTAAAAAGTTTACCAATTTGTGTAGCAATCAAACTAAGCCCATCATCCGAATAGGCAAGTAACGACACATTATAAAGCTTAATCCAAATTGGTATCTTTGTAACCTCTCCTTTTCAAGGATGACCTAGGAGACCACATATTGAGAAGATTCGTGTATCATCCACAGACCTCTTTCCGACACTTGTCTTAATGAAAATAGTACGATAACGATATAAAAAATCTTTTTATGTTTTAGTGACGACATACATGTAAGTTGTAAAACATAAGGTAAAATGGGCAAGTTACTCGTACACTAAAACTATCAATAATGACATTTGAATAGAATGGATAGTTGAATAGTTTACCAGTAACAATTTACGTTTTCAAAATATTACTTGTTAAAATATTAGATCTGAGCTTATATTAATTCTACTTGCAAGCAATATGAAACACAACTATTAAAATCTTCCTAGGAATGTAAATAACAATTATGGAAAAGGTAATAATAAAAGTGAAGGAACAATCAAACCATAACATTGAGATTTATACTGATTCGGATACAAAGAACCTCTTCTCCCTAATCCACTCCCTGTGTTCCCTACTCGAAATTTTACTATGTCAACAAGCTTCCTTTGGGAAAAGGAACCGACACAAGTAGCTCACACCAATTACCGACACAAAGCCATATATTGATTTTTTTTAAACGTACAATTCGTATACACGGTCGAGAGTCAAATTTGATCGTAACGTAAATGCCGTAATAAAGGCTCAAATAAAACGGAGATTCGGTGATTTCTAAACCTAAATCGCACATGGGAGCAATTAATGGCAATTATGCTAATTAATAAATATTTAACAACAATTTAAATCCTATCTAAGGAAATTAACATTTATAAAAACTAAAAATTCCAAAAACATAAACTATTTTTATAAATTTAATTCTATAAAAGAAAATATTTTATGAATTAAAAACAATTTTATAAGTAACTCTATATCTAAATGAATTAAGAAAAACTAATTTTAAAACATATTAAGCCTATCAATGCAAGTTGTTAGCCGTAATCAAAGTGATGGTCATATAATATACCGTTGTGAAGCTCGTGGAAATGCTATTTAATGGTGTTGAGAGTTCTAAGTTATTATTTTTTATGTAACGGGAATTAGTCTCGAACACACAAATGATGAAAACCTTGTACACGAGATCCTTATATTATATAAGGACTCCACCTCCTCATTTGTGTGTGTGTGTTTTTCATTTCATTTGTTTGTAGAGGGAGAAAGCTCTTTCTTTTCCTTTTTCTTCTCTTTTAATATAATCTTTCTTTTTTGTTTTAATCTTTGTTATATTTCGAATTCATCATCATCTTCATTAAAACCTCACGTCTCATATAACTTTTTATATATTTCATGTAGTGTTTTTCGTGTGTAAGGTCTTACAAGTGGTATCATTCGCCAAGGGATTTGTGGTTAGCTTTTTTTTCATGGTTTTCTACTTCATAAAATCATTGAAAAGCATATAGTTTTTTCCTTCAGATTTAAGGTTTTTCTTCGCGTTTAGATCGTAAAATTTTTCGGCTCAACAATTATAAAGTTGTCATTTTTATGCTTCGTTGAAGGTTTTAATACTTGGAAGTACTAGTCGTTTCGTTGGAAAACCTCAAAATCGTTGCCTTTTTCGAAGGTGTAGATTTTTGGGAAATTTTGGATTTTAAAAAATATATCGAGATAAGCATAACCCTATTTACCGAGTTGAGGAAATATGTATTTTACCGAGTTGATGAAGTTGGAAATTTTTGCCGAGTTGGTGAAGTTGGAAATTTTACCGAGACAGTGAAGTTGGAAATTTTACCGAGCTAGTGAAGTTGGAAAATTACCGACATCAGCATTCTTGGAAAATTACCGAGTTGAGCAATTCGAAATTTTACCGAGATAGTGAAGTTAGAGAATTACCGAGATCCACATATTTAGAAAATTACCGAGATCAACATCTTTGAAAATTACCGAGTTAAGCAATTCAAAATTTTACCGAGATGGTGAAGTTGGAAAATTACCGAGATCAGAACTAGAGAAATACCGAGTTGGTGATTTCTTGCAAAATACCGAGTTGGTGATTTTTGCAAAATATCTAGTTGGGGTTGTTAGAATACTACCGAGATGATGCGAATTTATGTAGTATTCATTTTTAGCCGTTCTCACCCTCACCACTAAGTCCAAAACACCGTTTCCAAAAAAAAAAGAGTTAGAATGTTTTAGGTCACCCATATTGTCACACCCCACCATGGCGGAATATGGGGCGCGACGTATGGATATCATCACAACAATAGCGTATCTATAGAGATAACTAAATGAAATAGAAATATCATAAATGGTGACACAATGTCATGAAGATATCTCAAACAATGCAGGCATCTAGGTAAGTAGGTAACAGGTCTACCTCTTACCAAAGACATACAATTAACAAATAACAAACATATAGGCGTCTACAAAGAATCACTTATTAAAACATAAATAAAGATTAAGATGAAAAGGGGTTCCACCAAATGCAATCCTAAGCCTTCCAGCTAGCCACTCCTATTCTCACGCTTAACCACATTCTCACCTGAAAGAGACACTAAAACACGTCAACATAAAGTTGGTGAGAGTCATAGGTTTAGAATCCAACGCCAAATCAGTTATAAGCTATGAATAACAACCATCAATAAAAGAACATATGGACAGTGTGTTACAATTATGCATTAACAACTACCATTCAAGATTAACCATACAATCACAATTCCAAAGCACCAAGCTTTACCAATAACCACAATTTCCAAGGCTCCCATCCTTACCAATAACCATGGTCCCATAGGCGCCCATACACCTATGAACCAATCCCAAGGCCCCGCCTTGTCAACATCCCCTTGGTACCAAGTCAAACCACAATAACTGAGATGGTACGTGTCTCGCGATCCAAATCATAAACACAATCAAGAATCACATAGCAGTTAATCACATAAGTGTACACACAAGTCCATCACGAACCATTAAAACATTCACAACATTAGTTATAAAACCATACAGTGTCTCTTTCATCCCATCTGGAATTCAAATCATAAAAAGACATGGGACTATGAAACTCACCTGAACAAGCTTCTCCAAGTACCCGCGCTCTAGCACAAATCTAAACACACAAACGTATACAATCAAGACATGAACGACATACCAAAATGGCTCATCAATCTATGATGGATACCTAACCTTCTCCTATAAGTTAACCCCATTTATATGCCATATGAATCTCATTACATCCCTATATAAAACCCTTAACTTAGTTTAGTTCATAACTTGCCCCGTTAACATTTAACCCAAAACAGTCCCGTTTTTCATACTTCAAACTATTGGTCGAACACCCCCTTAACCAAAATAACATGACCTGTAAAAGAAATCCTATGCCCTTAAATGTGTTAGCTAACTCTCCCCTTTGGCCTCAACCTTAAAGCTACTGTTAAGGCGTCCATATATATATATATATATATATATATATATATATATATATATATATATATATATATATATATATATATATATATATATATATATATATATATATATATATATATATATATATATATATATATATATATATATATATATATATATATATATATATATATATACACTTTTACCTATCTAGAATTTACTGATTTTGAACATATAAAAAGTTTGTTATGATCAGAGAGTCTTACCCTAACTCATTTGTTTAGCCCTCCTCCAGATCTTTTATTTAATATATAATCTAAGTCTCATGTTCGTTTTAAGGTCCAATTATACTCCTAAGTACCCTAACCATCTTAAAACATTAATTTAAACCCGACTGATTTCAAAACTGCTTTGACCTCCGACTGTTGTAACCTGTTTTTAACCCACTTTCCAACCTCCAATTTAGTTCTCGTTTCTTAAATTTGAAAGCCAACTCAATTACCTTTCCAGGGACATAAGATTCGAAAATTAAAAGTTTTTATAACTCTATATATGATCAAAACAATGGACCAAAAATTCTGCCCGGTTTTTAAAAACAAATTTAAACATGATTAAACCCTTTAATCATCATTAAACCTCATAATAACCTAATTAGTTGAATATTAAGAACCCTAATATTATTAATTACAGAAATCATCATTCCTAGTATGAAACCCTAATCAAAAATCAAAAATCCTAAACCCTAATCCACCATACTAGGTTAGATACGTAAATTTAACGTTAATCGAGCTAGTTTAATTACATACCTTTAACCCTTATGCAATATTTCGGTTTTGATCTTCCCATGGATGTTTCAACTGATATATTAGGTATATTTTAGGGTTATGGGTCGTTTTTAGGGGTTTAGGGGTGTTTATATAGGCTTTGGTAACCTCCTTAAAAAGTTTGAGCCCAAAAGGGACTCTACTTGGGCCTTTCCTACCTGTTTCCTTCCTTTAGTCGGCCATAACAGCCCATCCACGACCCACCCCCTTAAATTTGGGTTATCTACACTCTCCCCCTTCTATTTTATATTTACCTATACTTCCATACACTTCCGGGTCGAAACCGGACACCCTTTCGCTAATTTTTCGACTTTCTGCGTAAATTTCGATCTTAACTTTATTTTCAAAACTTACCTAAAATAGAAAAATCCTATAATACGTAGAATATAGATAATATATATCTAATGTACATATATAACGTATGATACATACACAAAATCTTATGAAAATGATAATTCAGCTTTCACGAAATTTTCGCGTGATCTCATTTCATTTCACTTCATTTCATTTCATTTCACTTCATTTCATTTCATTTCACTTAATTTCATTTCATTTCACTTCATAGTAACTATAATGTGAGCTTACGATTCATGAAATAACCATTCATCATTTTACTTAAGAGCACTTCGTACTCATAAACTATGTCCAAACCATCCTCATTCGCATCAAATAAACATGTAAACACATAAAACACATAGTCACACATAACACCCTAAAAACACGACTAAGAGACGAACCTCAAAACCACGGTTGTCACATTACTCCCTCCTAATAGAAATCTCGTCCCGAGATTTACTCCTTAGGATAAAACACACAATCAACAAATCACATGAGGATACTTGTTCTAATTGAACTCCTCTCATTTCCACGTGAAATTTAGTTCATGACTCAATTTACTAGATATATTAACCAACAATATTTAAATTCATTCCCAAACTCTTGACTTCACAACCCATAAATCTCACAAATGACTCTTTGACAAATCGAAGACTCTTATTAACATTAATCCCGAATAACCGTACATGCAAATATGCATTCTCAAACCACATTTCCCAAATCTTAATACATGAAATATATCATGTACACCACCCAATTCCCTAGGTAATTCTATACCCATAAGCTATTGGTCCAATCTTTCCAAAGATCATAAATGGACATACAAAACTCGACATCAACTTTTCTCTTTTACCAAAACATGGCGCCCGTTACTATGGGTGAAACTTCCTACATAACTTTGTCACTAAACTGTAGTGGTTTCCTCCTTTTTAACATATCATCTCTTGTTTCTCTCGTCCTTTCCACAAACACCATTATTATATTAGCAACCTCTTTCACCAATTCTAGTCCGCAATAGGGGAAACTTACCCCATCCTTCCATATAGTGCCTCAAATGGCATTCATCGACTTCTAGTATGATAACTATCATTATATGAAAACTCAAACATTGCTAATGAGTTTCCCACCTCCCTCTAAATCAGTCACCCAAGCTCTCAACATGACTCCTATACTTGTATCAATTTCTCACTTCGTCCATCCATTTTCAGTTAGGCGGATATACTCATTCAGCGACCGTTTCAGAAGCACAACTCCGAGTGCTTATCGATCAATGCATTGCTGATGCCCTAGCCGCCAAGGAAACACACCCCAGCAGGAACCAGGGCGACAGTCAAAACTCGAATGCTAGAGATCGAGTTACCAGAGGATGTACCTATCCCGACTTCCTGAAATGCAAGCCCAGTTACTTCAAGGGCAAGGAAGGGGTAATAGGACTCATGCAGTGGTTCGAAAGGACCTAGACAGTATTTCGCATTAGTGATTGCACCGGGGAGAACAAGGTGAAATTTGCCACCTGTACTCTCCTAGAACATGCTCTCACCTGGTGGAACTCCCTAGTTGCTACTCTTGGACATGACGAAGCCTATGGGATGACCTGGAATACACTTAAGGAAAGACTTACCACGAAATACTGTCCTCGAGATGAAATCAAGAAGTTAGAGATTGACTTGTGGAACCTCAAATGCTTGAACCATGACATCACGACTTACAACCAGATTTCAGGAGCTAACTTTGATGTGTACTCGGATGTTCCCTGACGTGAAGGAAAAGATAGAGAAGTATGTCAGTGGACTTCCGGATTCTGTGCACCACAATGTACTTGCATCCCGACCAACTACAGTCGAGGGTGCCATACCACAGAGCTGATGAACAAACGGGGACGTGATCATGTGATTAGGCAGACTGAGTACGAGAGAAAGGTTGAAGAGAACTACCGTGGTTACAATCAGGCTCAACCACCAAAGAAGCAAAACTTGGGCCAGATCTATAGTGTTGTTTCCTCAGCACCACCCCCATATGCAGGCAACAAGCCAAAGTGCACCAAGTGCTATTTCTATCATTTCTCTACTGTTGAATGGCGAAGGCCCGGACAGTGCAACCCTTATGTTCCAACCATCAGGAACAACTCCAGCACCAACTACAAGCCCCGCAATGGCAACAGTCAGAACTTTCATGGAAATGGACAACAGGGAAACCGCCAGCACACTGGCGGCGGTAAAAAGACCCGTAGGGAAAGTCGTTGCTATGGTTGTGGAGAGATCGGACACATCAGCCCTGATTACCCAAAGCGAGCAGTTAGGAACGAGAGCAAAGGAGGAGCACCATCTAGAGTCTATGTGATAGGAGACGTCAAAACCCACCCAGACTCCAATGTGGTTACTGGTACGTTCCTTCTAAACAATCGCTATGCATATATATTGTTTGATACGGGAGCAGATAGGAGTTTTATATCTACAGAATTTAGTAGCTTACTAGACATCACACCTACACCGTTAGACTGTTACAGAGTCGAATTAGCAAACGGTAAGATCTTTGAAACTAAGACTATTTTAAGAGGCTGTACCTTAAACCTTTTAAATCATCCATTTGATATCCAGTTAATACCTGTAATTCTAGATAGTTTCGACGTCATTATTGGTATGGACTGGTTAGCTAAATACCACGCGACCATTGTGTTCGACCAAAAGCTAGTCCGTATACAATGGGGAAAAGAAAACCTAATCGTTCGAGGAGAAGGAAACACAGATAGAACTGACACCAGGCTGAGTGTTATCTCCTGCACTAAAGTCCAGAAGTACATACTAAAAGGATTCCCTATCTTTTTAGCACATATTTCAAAAACCGACAAGGAAGAAGAACCAGAGAAGAAACAAATCAAAGACGTGCCAATTGTCCGTGATTATCCTGAAGTTTTTCCAGACGATTTACCTGGTTTGCCTTCGACTCGTCAAGTGGAATTCCAAATCGACTTGATACCAGGAGCTGCACCGGTAGCTAAAGCAACATATTGATTAGCACCCACCGAGATGAAAGAACTCGCAGAACAACTTCAAGAACTGTCAGACAAAGGGTTTATCAGACCCAGTTCCTCACCTTGGGGAGCTCCAGTACTCTTTGTCAAAAAGAAAGACGGATCTTTTCGAATGTGTATCGATTACAGAGAACTGAATAAGCTAACTGTGAAAAATCGTTACCCACTACCATGAATCGACTACTTATTTGATCAATTACAAGGATCAAGTGTATACTCCAAGATCGACCTACGATCGGGGTATCACCAGTTGAGGGTCATAGAAGAGGAGACACCGAAAACAGCTTTCAGAACTCATTACGGTCATTATGAATTTCAAGTCATGCCATTTGGCCTGACTAACGCTCCAACCATATTCATGGAACTCATGAACCGAGTGTGTAGATCCTATCTAGATAAGTTCGTGATTGTGTTTATCGACGACATACTCATCTATTCCAAGAACGAGCAAGAGCACGGAGAACATCTTGCTCAAGTACTAAAAGTACTTATGGAAGAGAAGTTGTACGCAAAATTCTCGAAGTACAACTTTTGGATTCCTAAAGTTCACTTCCTCGGTCATGTGATTGATGACAAGGGAATTCAAGTAGATCCCGCATAGGTCGAATCCATGAAGGATTGGGCATCATCCACTTCATCAAAGGAGATTCGCCAATTTTTAGGCCTTGTCGGTTACTACCGGAGATTCATAGAGGGATTTTCTAAGATAGCTAAATCTATGACAAAGCTTACCCAGAAAGGCGTAAAATTCGATTGGGGAGAAAAAGAAGAGGCCGCATTCCAAACCATTAAGCAAAAATTGTGTAGTGCACCCATTTTAGCTTTACTAGAAGGCAACGAAGACTTCGTCGTCTACTGTGACGCCTCACACAAAGGCTTAGGAGCTGTCTTGATGCAGAGACAGAAGGTGATTGCCTATGCTTCAAGGGAATTGAAGAAACACGAGCAAAATTACTCTACCCATGATATAGAGCTCGGATCTGTAGTTTTTGCTTTGAAAATTTGGAGACACTACCTGTATGGAACGAAGTGCACAGTGCATACCGACCACAAGAGCTTGCAACATATCCTAGACCAGAAGGAGCTAAACATGAGGCAACGTCGTTGGATATAATTGCTCAGTGACTACGACTGCGACATCAAATACCACCCAGGAAAAGCCAACGTAGTTGCGGATGCTCTAAGTCGAAAGGGAACTGATCCTCCCATAAGAGTGCGAGCCCTAGTCATGACCATTAGTTTGGACCTACCCAAGAAAACTAGAGGCTCAACTCCAAGCATAGAAACCTGAAAACATTGGAAGAGAAGACATAGGAGGAATGCTTAGGACTGACCTAAGAAAGAAGAAACTGGAAGCTAGAGCAGATGGAACATTATGTTTACACGGAAGAAGTTGGTTACCGTGCTACGGATACTTGAGAAACGTGATCATGCACGAATCTCATAAGTCCAAGTACTCAATACATCCCGGATCTAAAAAGATGTATCAGGACGTGAAGAAGTTATATTGGTGGCCAAACATGAAAGCAGACATTGCCACATACGTGAAGAAATGTCTGACTTGTGCTAGAGTAAAGACAGAACATTAGAGGCCATCTGGTTTGTTAGGCCAACCCGAAATACCTAAATGGAAGTGGGACAACATCACCATGGACTTCATTACCAAGATCCCTACCTCATCTCACGGCTATGATACAATCTGGGTAATCGTCGACCGACTCACAAAATCCGCTCATTTCCTGCCCATCAGAGAGAATGACTCACTGAACAAGTTAGCTAAGTTGTACCTAAAAGAAATAGTGACTAGACACGGCATACCAGTCTCAATCATTTGTGATCGAGATGGTATATTCACGTCAAACTTTTGGAGAGCCTTCCAACGAAGTTTAGGAACAAACTTGGACATGAGCACCGCATACCACCCGTAGACTGACGGTCAGAGCGAACGAACAATCCAAACCCTAGAAGACATGCTAAGAGCATGTGTGATCGACTTTGGAAAAGGATGGGTTGAACATATACCATTAGTTGAATTCTCCTACAACAACAGCTACCATGCCAGTATTAAAGCAACACCATTTGAGACTTTGTATGGCCGCAAGTGTAGATCACTAGTGTGCTGGGCAGAGGTGGGGGAATATCAACTGACTGGACCTGAACTAATTCAAGAGACGACAGAGAAGATCACCCTCATCAGGCAGCGAATTCAGGCTGCCCAAGATAGACAGAAGAGCTATGCAGACAGGAAACGGAAGCCTATGGAGTTTGAGGTAGGTGACCGTGTTATGCTGAAAGTATCACCTTGGAAGGTCGTCGTCCGATTTGGGAAACGTGGGAAACTAAACCCATGTTATGTGGGACCCTTCAAGGTGATTGCCAGAATAGGTGAAGTCGCCTATCGTCTAGAGTTGCCCCAGCAGCTGAGCCGGGTACACTCTACATTCCATGTCTCAAACTTGAAGAAGTGCTACGCGGATGAGCCGCTAGCCATGCCATTAGAGGGAGTCCACTTCGATGACAAACTCCAATTCATAGAAGAACTGGTGGAAGTCATGGAGAGAGTAGTCAAGAAACTAAAGTGAAGCCAAATCCCGTTAGTTAAGATACTATGGAACTCTAGGAAAGGCCATGAGTTCACGTGGGAACGTGAGGACTCATTTAGAGCCAAGTACCCACACATGTTCACCTAAGCAGTGACGTCATCTTAAGCTTTGAGGACAAAGCTAAAATAACGGGTTAATGCTGTAAAACCTATAAATTCAGGTTTTGACTAAGTCATCATTGTATACGTCACTTTATGATATCTGAATAAATAGTGCCACCTTTGCATGAGATCTCTTGAGCAATCATATGCATCATACACAACATACATTATTTTTAATCACCCAAAACATGAGGACATTTAAATCTCATAGCATGCATTATGATTCTCAGCACTTAAGCACCAGAACAGTCACACATGGATGACTACATTTTATAAACTTGAAGGACTTTAACCAGTCACTCCTTTCTGAACATTTAAGTCACTTGAACATGCACTCATAAGCATTCATCCCATTTGTTCATACATCCAAACTCATGATCACAATTAATACACAATTATTTAAGTATAAATTCTAAACTTTAAATATATTGGTGAATATATATTTTTCCTTACACTATAATTGACTTTACGCTATGACACCAACTATTTTATACTTAAACCTTTCCTTTGACCATTTTTCCCTTTTTAAACTAAATTGACATACTTTTTATGTAATAAATCTTTTCTCATATAAAAATGGCCATACTTTCACTAAGGGTCCCAAAACTTAACCAAAACTAACCTAGACTTATACATATTCACCCAATATAACACCTATACTCCTAGTGACATTACCTAGACATAAAATTAAACATAAAAACCCCATAGACTAAATAATAGCCGAAAATATATACCTACACACAACATTTAAATACCAAAAACCATTACCATTCCAACCTTGACTTTTAGACTTGTGCAATTATTTCATTTAAGTCTTATACTATACAAGACACATTTTTCTTTTCCTTGGCTAGCAAACTGCCGGTATTAACCTAAACTATGTGTCTATGTACAACTTTGAGCAATTAAGGCATGTACTAACATTACTATGCACATACCACAAGTCCAAGACACCTAAGCACACTCTTTGCACCCTTAGACGTGTGATAGGGCTCCTCCACACAAACCTTGCACTTGTACAAACATACCAATTATGTGAACACTATGCAAGTCTTACATGTCCCCTTTGGGAGCACAACATGCGACGGCAAAAGAGTATGAAGGGTCAAGTGTACCTATTTTATCATTAAGACATGTACTAACATAGTATACTACCAAAAATCCCCATATCTAGCCATTTCATCACTCTTGGACGTGTATAACCCCAAGCCACAACCCTCAATCTCCTTTGTGATGTTTATCACACTTGAAGACTCACACATCCCTCACAACACAAAATATGCGGTTATACAACTTAACAAAACACCTAGATATCCCAAGCATTTACTTCTACTAGTTCTTAGTCCTTCCAAGCATTTAGAGCTCATCATCCAAGATACTTGGCATTTAAGACGAATCCAAGACCCCTTCAAGAAGAACCCGTCGGCTAGAATCATCAAACCATTGTCACCATCCCATTTTCCTTGAAAACAAGTAAGCGTAAACCTCCTTTAAGCTTTTCTTACTTATTTCATGTTTCATGCATATACATGTTATGTAAATGGAGTTTAAGATGCATGCACACATAAAATTCTCATGAACAAACCCTAAAACGACATACAAGCCCACGGCTTATATGAAGTTTATGGGTGTTCTTGCCTTAAAACTTTGAACACGTGTACATATAAGCTCATGTAACCTAATTAATCCCTAGTATAATCACTTGCCATAAGAGTTTATGAGAAAGTAATATAAGCCGAAACATTGAAGTTAATATAATCCCATAATTCATATAAGCTTAGTTGTATTTTAAGTTGGATGTTTAAGCCCATAAAATAAATATAAGCCGAGACACATGAGTTGGTATAAGCCATGTTAAAGGACTCCTAAAACTTAATGTAAGCCGATGACCATAACTTATATAAGCCACGTCATATAAGCCCTAGAAACACATATAAGCCAAAATTTGAAATCCTATATAAGCTAAGCATGTAGACCATAAAAAGCTGTATGAGCCGAACCTTAGGAATAATTAAGCTAGCTTATATAAGCCCTTGAAATGTTAAAATAAGCCAAGATTGAATAAGCCCTAATATAAGCTAAATAAGCCGGTTACAAATAAGCCCATAATATTAACATAAGCCCAATAAGGAAAATAAAGATATTAGCCCACTTGGTAATTCACTAGTAAAATTACATAAGCCCAATAGGCCCATAGCAAATAAACCGAGACCCATAATGGGCTAACCAAGCCCATTTACTAAACCTTGGAGACTTTTTGGGCCACATTTGACATGGGTGAGAGTTGGGTCTAAATTCACAAATTTATAAAACTTATATATTCACTTCGAGACTTTATATAGTACAAGGGTCAAATGTGTTAATTTACAAACTATAGGGTGCGTTTGTTATCAATCCATGAACCAAAGGAAACCACAAGGGCCATTGTTGCTAATATTGAAACTAAATATGAGCCCTAGCTACCTCATTAAATATTCCAAGACCCCAAGGGCCATTTCTACCCTTTGGGCAAAGTTTTACAAGCCCTATTCCCTTTTAATTAATATCCAAAACTTAAAGGGCTATTCCTGCCACTTTTGAAACTTAACTCAAACCCTAGAAACTCTATATAACATTTCTGAAACTTAAAGGACTAATTGTGTCATTTTTCAAACTTGAAGCAAACCCTAACCCTTATTATATCATTTCCGTGACATATGGGGGGTGTTTTGTCATTTCCCTAAAGTTTTACAAGCCCTAGGGGCGTTTTTATAAATAAAACTAACTAACAAGGAATAACGGCGTAATATACTTAACGAACGAAACCTTAAAGTTTATTTTTGTAATTTTTCACACTTACAAGGGTTTACTAGTAATTTCAATTTAATTAAAAGTATTAATAAAATATTTTATTAAATTTAGTTATTGGAATAATTAAATAAATCACTAAGTTTATTTACGAGACTTTATAAACTGACAAAACCCGTTAATTATATGTTTGTGAATTAAGAAGATAATATAATACGGCCTTGTTGATCCCAAACATAGATCGATCTAGCTTGTGTAAACGAGATTAAATCAAGTTAAACACGTAGAGAAACTTTGTTGTGTATAAAACAATTTAAGTATTATGCGGAATTAATACTCAAACAAGAACACACAAACAATTGTAAAACAAACTTTCACTTGATTGATTATAACAAACTTGCATACAATGAAAGTGTTAAACGTATGAAAACTTATATGAAACAAAACCTAAAGGTCTTCTTTTATAGACATAAGAAGCCTTGTACAAGAGTCTACATATCAGCTATTCTAGGTAAATATGACCATAGAAAATACATTGTTGATCATATCTTTACTACGTGTAGACTAAGTCTTCTATCAGTGCTTGACTTCATCTTATCAACGCTTGACATCTTCCTGTCAACGCTTGATCTGTCAACGTTTGTTTTCTTCTTATCAATGCTTTTTTTCTTCTTGTCAGCGTCCAAGTGTACTGGCTACATTTTATTCCCAACAATCCTCCCCTAAACTTGATATCTACTCTAGCAATCAAGTTTCTGATTAAAAATTAAGAACTAGGAGGAATCTTACAAATCTTATCATATTGGTAATAAACATGCCTAATCAAATCTTTGGCCACGTCACTTGAATAGTCAAGCTCCAGCTGTGTTGTCTTCATCTTGTCCAAAACTTCTTTGGACATGAGATACTTAGCATCTACAAGAAGATACTCAGCAAACTTTGTAGAAATCAAATAATACACACCAGTAGCTGAATACAAACGCCATTGAAGTCCACTGATATCATCCTCAAGATCCTTCCAAACAGGATCTTCTTCTTCTGGTTTACACATTCTTTTAAATGTTGACCAAAACTTTATTCCATTGACTAAAGTAGGTGCTTCAGTCTCATACTTGGCCAGCAACAACCTCCAAAGGTCTGCCAAGTCTTCCCTATCCAAACTTGCAAAGAGAGACATAAGAGTAGTAAATGTGTGTACCTCTTTCCCATATCTGCCAATCATCCAAAACCCATTTTCATCTTCTTCATAGCTAATGATAGGGTTTCTGGCATCAAGAGGTAACACTTGTACCATATCTGAAGCTTCCAAGGGTGAGAGCTTAATGCTCCTTCTTATAACAGCTTTACTGGGATTCAATTTATCCATATCTTTAGGGAACTCAAGTGGAACTCCCTTCTTCAAAGGCCTTGGAATAATCAGTGCCTTTTGAATCTCCATCTCTTCTACAAGTTCTTCTCTCCTTTCATATGTGAGAAGTCTGATAGTATTCATTTCTTGCATTGTTGCCCAAATGGGATAAGCCTTATACTCCAATTCTTCAAAGGATAATCCCTACATTTTCTTGAATGTCCATCCTATTCCATGACATCTGAGTAACATGTAGTAAAGCTCCCTTCTATCTCTCTTCAGCAGTGAGAAAATATTGCTAGCCTTATGCTTTAGAATGACCTTGCAATCTCTTTGAACTCTTAGAAGAATCTCCAATCCCTAAATTTGATCTGAAATAGTCATATCTGGATTCTCCATAACCTTATCTTCCCAAGCATGGTACATCTGAGCAACTTCTGGCATACCATAGTCTACTTGAAACTTAACTCTCTAAGCTTCTCCCTTGCCAACTCATCACCATATTCAAGTCTTTCTGGTTGTTCAATTATCATAACACTTGAATCTGAACTCCCTTCATCACTTCCTTCTTGTTCCTCAGAAGTAACAACAAATGGTGATTGACCAACCTTCTTCATTTCTTGTTCCACAAGTTGTGCAGCCAACTTTGAATCAAACTCTACTTGAGCTGCATCCTTTGGAACTTCTGTTTCTACCATGATTCCTTTACCCTTATCTAATGGATCAATGATGGGTAAAGATGATGATGGTACCTGTGAAGACACTTCCTTGATGATAGCGGATGACTGGAATACATCAACCATATCTGTAGGTCTGTCAACGCTCAAATTATGTGTGTCAGCGCCCAACTTACTCTTGTCAGCGGTTGGTGTGTCAGCGTCCAAAGTTTGCTTTTCAACACTCACCTTACTTGTCTCAACGCCTCTTGTGAACTGCTCCATCATAGATGTAAAGGACAAGTTAAGGTTTGTAGGAGTAACCAAAGATGTATCAAAACCTGGTTGCTTCTTCAATTCAGTAAGGGCTTAAGCCACACCCAAAGATTCTCCATCATGTGAGCCTTGGTCACTCACATGAATCTGCTCATCCTCCCCTTTGGAAGAATCCTCCATACCACGCCTATTGTTAGCATCCTCCAAAATAACAATCCTCTCCCTCAATTGCTTGAGTTCAAGGCCTTGTGTACTGACTTTTGTACCAGGTCTGCATTTTGCTTTTGCAAGCTAATGCAGACAACCGTCAATTCCAACATTGTGTATGGTTCCAATCCGCCCTCCTCTAGAATGGGTATTTGACCTCCCAAAGTAGAGTCATGGGGCATGGATGAGGTCTTAAAGATGTTAGGATTAGCTTGGTCTGCATCTAAGCGAGTACCAATAGTCCTAGCCGCATCCATAGCACCAACCACACTTGTGGTAGTGTTTCTCTCTGCAACATGGCTAGGACCACTAGAGGAGAACACTCCAGTAGTCCTTGGGCGTTTTATCAACCTATATTCAGGGGGTGTAGAAGATGATGTGGATTGGGTGGTAGTTTAAAGGTTAAGGGGTGTTTGGGTCTATGATGGAAAGGTGTCAACGTTTGGATTACTAGTGTCAACGCTAACATTTAACATGTCAGCGTTGAAGAACTCTTGGTCAAGTTCCATGTGTTGAGGTGAAGGTAAGGGATCTGGTATTGGGTAAAGTTGTGTTTGTGGGTCAGGTTGAGGTTGTGCTGATGCAATAACAACAAGCATAGCTTGGGTGAGGGGTAAGTTTGTGTGAGGGGGTGAGTTCATCTTACTAAAAATAGCTTTCTTTTGCATAGGGATATCATAAAAATCATCATGATCCCTTGTGTAGTAATTTTGCTCATCAAAAATGATTTGTAAAAATCTGGGATAAGCCAATGTCATCTTATTACCCTTGTTTTTACACATGCCATCAAAAATCAGTTTAGAAAAATTATACTTTTGCCCATTTGTAATGCACACAATTGCACTAGCAATTGATCTGTTAATTTCATTATGTGCAGTACATTTAGGACTCAAACATAGAAGGATGACATGTATTAAGTACTTCCAGGATGGGGGGAATTCTTGTTTATGATATGTATTTAAAGTACCCTCTTCAGGGAAAGGATACCCCAAAGCCCGAATTCCTTGTTCTATCTCATTAATGGGGAGAGTGGTTATACCATCTGCATCATTAAGATGCAAAGCCTGGCGAACCAAGGCTTCAGTAACCACCTAAGTATGCCCATGAACAATAGCTGTTAATGTAGTCACATTATTAAGCGTTGAGGAACTAACAGTGTTCCAAAACTGTTTAATATGAGTGACAGGGATGAGAGGAGCATGAGAAAGTGCATACATAAGTGGAGATGCATTCAAATACGCCACCATCTGAGTGTATTGTGGAAACAGAGCATCATCAGCCTCCAAATAAGCAATCATATTGTGCTGACTTCTGAATCCCAATACCAAGTCACTTGGTTTAAACTTAGGCGCCATAGATGTAAAAAGCTGTTTGTGAAAGATTGTAAAAGATGAATTATAGAAGAAAATTTGTTAGACAAGAATATGAGAGTACCCTGGTTTAAAAATAGGAGCCAAATATATAGGAGTAATAGGCACATGTGATTGGTAAAAAATGAGGCAAGTATTTTCAAAATATAATGATGAAAATATTGAAAAGAAAATAAGTTATCTTGTGCATTAATTAAAAGTTATCTACTCCCAAAATTACGGCCTCAATTTTCGTCAAAAATAACAACTGGGTAGGACCCAATGAGTGTCAACGGTCAAAAATAACCCATCAACGCCCAACGGCTATATTCTTGTCAACGTTTGCAAAAGCCATGTAAACGTCTAAATTGGTCACAACAACGCTTGGAAATATATTTATCAGCGTCCAAAAATACTAAAAATGAAAAAGGACCTTAACAAAGTAATTTATCCTAGTGAAGATACCTATAAACTGAAAATTATTATAGGGCGGCAAGCACTGTCCAATTATGCACACTTGCTTATGCAAGAGAGACATAACAGTCCTATAGTATCCCTTGCTAACCAAAAATCTTAACAGTTAAGTTATCTCATATATCCCTTGTAACTCCCAGGTAAACCAAATATAGATCATACCCAAGTCTCCCAACAGACCACATCCAATTCTAGGCCAAAAAGGTCTTAGCAGCATGCATAGTATATCAACTTTGCATGCTATAGTGCCTCATGAGATAGAAAACTAACTCATACTCACCAATGGACACAATCTAGAATTATGATAAGAGTATCATAAGAATACCAAAAAATTCCTAAAGGTTCCTAAAACCTCCCCTTAAACTGTGATACATAAGTTGCCAAATAATATGCATGTAAATAAAAATTTATGTCAAGATAGGAATATAAATATTCCAACCATCATCCATAAATCTAAACATGCCCCAATGATTCTCCAAGGATCCATAAGCAACTCTGTATCCAATGGTACAATGCTAATAACACCTACACACATAGATCAAAAACCACAAAACTAACATGTTGCTGACAACGTCACGATAACACTTATCAGAGTTAAGATAACCTTTGTCAGCGTTAGACAAATAAAGTGGAAAATCTAACATCACAAATAGACCAATAACAATGTATATCCTGTACATACTTTTACAATAAGACCCCAAAACACATATTAAGTGAGATTGATCATTCCAATACTTTTTACCAAGTATTGAAATCTTCAAGTATCAAAAGGTTTGGTTAATAAATCAGACACATTTTCTTCTGTGTCAACCCTATCTGGTTGTATTAAACCCTTTTCAAAACAATCTCTTATAAAATGATGTCTAATTTCTATGTGTTTTGTTTTAGAGTGATGTACAGGATTTTTAATAATACATAAAGTACTGTTATTGTCTACAAAAATCTTGGTATGCATGAAATTATACCCATAATCCAACAGCTGGTTCTGAATCCATAAAACTTGTCCACAACAAGCAGCTGCTGCAACATACTCTGCTTCAGTTGTAGAATTGGCCACCACTGTTTGTTTCTTGCATTGCCAAGATATCAACCTACTCCCAAGAAACTGACATCCACCAGTTGTGGATTTTCTATCAAATTTGTCACCACCATAGTCACTGTTTGAATATGCAATAAGCTCCAATGGTGAATCTTTTGGATACCATAATCCCATGTCTGGATAACATCTAAGGTACCTAAAGATTCTCTTGACATCATGAAGATGACACTCTTTGGGAGTCACTTGATGGCATGCACATGCACACACAGCAAACATAATGTCATGTCTTGAAGCTATGAGATACATAAATGAACCAATCATTGATCTATAGTGCCTGACATCCACATCTTTTCCATCTCCAACTTTTCCCCAAGGGTGTTCTCTATCCATAGGAGTACTAGCCCTTTTCTCATGTGGAGAAAACCCAAACTTCTTCAAAATTTCTGCTACATATTTATCTTGAGAGATTCTTTCTGCTGAACTTGTAACATTAGAAAGAAGTTCATCTCCCTCATTGCACTCATCTTGAACTTGTCTGTCATAAGCTTGGAAAGTCTTCACTCATCTTTGGGCTTGAAGAACCAAAGATGATATCATCCACATAAACCTGGACAAGTAAGAAATCCTTACCAGTCTTCTTTGTAAATAAGGTCTGTTCTATGGTGCCCCTTTTGAATCCATTTTCCACTAGATAGGTAGACAATGTGCCATACCATGCTCTTGGGGCTTGATGAAGTCCATACATAGCTTTCTTGACTGTATATACTTTGTCTAGATGCTCTGAATCTTTAAAACCAGGAGGCTGTATTACATAAACCTCCTCTACAATTATGCCATAAAGAAAAGCACTCTTCACATCCATTTGATAGACAGTAAAGCCCATGCAGGAAGCATAGGCTAGAAATATCCTTATAGCCTTAATGCTTGCAACTGGTGCAAAGACCTCCTCATAGTCTATCCCTTCCTCTTGTGTATATCCCTGAGCCACTAAACGTGCCTTGTTTCTGACCATAATGCCTCTTTCATTCTTTTTGTTTCTAAGAACCCATCTTGTCACAATAGGTTTGACATGTCTGGGACAATCAACCAACTCCCAAACATCCTGGATAGCAAATTGGTGAAGCTCATCTTGCATTGCTTCCACCCAACTTGGTTCTTTGAGAGCATCAAAAATCTTCTTGGGTTCCTATTGTGACAGAAAACAGGCAAACAAACATGCTTGAACAAGAGGGGTATCAACCTTCTTGTGAATATTGACAATAAATCCTCCAAGATTCTGATGAGATCTTCTAGTTGAACAGGAGACATCACATCACCAATAATTAGAGAAGAAGGGTGATTTTTGATTGTAGAAGTAAGCACTCCTCCCTCAAAAAGTGTGTTGTCTTCAATCTCATCTTCCATGTTACCAATATCTTCTTTAGACTCTCTTCCCTCAATATCTGAATGAACCTCTCAATTTCTGTTTGAAGGTTCACCTTGTTCAAAATTGGAAGAGAAAATATGGTCGAGAGAGCTGTCAGCGCCTGGATCATGGCTGTCAACGTTTGAGCCATCAACGTCTGAAGTTGTCTTGTCAGCGCCAGATTTTCCTTTGTCAGCGCCTGAAAGATCATGCATGTTGTCAACTGGTGATACTTGGGGACCACCATTTTCCTTTCCAGCAGCAGCAGCAGTAAATGCATCTGTCAATATGGGAATAGTGACATACTCAAGTATGGGTGATGATTTGTCTGCTTGTGATCCAACCTCTTCATTAACCTGTGTACCTGAAACATCAACAACTGGTTCTTCCACAACATTTGAAGTTACCTTCACAATGTTTAGATTAGTAACAGGTATATAATTCAAAGTCCTAGATAGAGGTTCCAAGTCAAATAGCCAATTTGGACCACTTTCAGGATCACTAGGTTTACTTTCTAAAAACCTAACATGTACTTTTTCAGGTATACGTTTTTCCTTATTAATGTAAACCCTATATCCTCTACTCTGCACTTAATAACCCATGAAGTAGCCTTCATCACCTTTAGCACTAAATTTACCTAAGGCATCACTAGTATCCAATACAACTACATGACAACCAAAAGGTTTAAGAAAACCGATATTAGGCTCCTTCCCCAAAGTAACTGTAAAACCCGCATTCTTTTACCATGAACAGTACCCATTAGATCGTACGTACTATATTAAAACTTTCCTTTTATAGCATGTTTACGTTTACGTATAAGAATTTTAAGTATTACGTACGTGTTAGCACACAATAAGTATTTATTATGTATGAACACACGATAATTATTCAAATAATAATTATAATCATGAACGTAATTTAATCACGAACTAATAATTATTTACGTATATATATATTTATTACGAACACGAACAAGTATATTAAGTCACGATCAATAATTAATAACTACGTAACACGTAATCGCGAACATTTAAACGATTATTATTATTACGTATATTTAAAATAACACGACAAGTAATTACGTAATTAATATTACGTTAAACACGCATGAGAATAACTGTGAAATTCACGACATTTTAAATATACGAACACGCGTACATTATTAAATAATTAATACCAACGATAGGGAAAAGTTAAGGGCTGTTTTAGACAAAGAAGAAAAAGGAAGGACTTGGGCTCAAGGCCCAAGTGTGTTTGTGTCGTGTATACCAAAAAGACGGGAGGGAGTAGTTTCTTTTTTTAACAACACTTAAACATTCCAAAACCCTAAAATCCAAATAATAGCCGTATGTTTTCTCCCTTGTCTTCCTTGTTGCCGTCAACCAACACCATGGGAACCAAGAAAAACATGGCAACTAATCCAAGAGATCAAGGTTGTTAGTGTCCTAAACCCTAGTCACGAATTAAGGTAACCATTAACTCGTTTTATTTTCTATTCATTGATTTAATCGATCACAAATCCAAGATGGGTTATCAAAAACATGTATATAATAAACTAAATAAGGGGGGGTCGTTTTTGTGTTGCTGCGTCCATATGGCGCACAGACCGAGAGTCTCTCGACTCTCGGTGGGCCTTTTTCTTCCTCAGCCGCAACCCTTGCTGTCAGCAGGGGTGCGTTTGGCTTAACAGTGGGGTTCAACAAGGCAGCAGGGGGTGTTTGGGTTTGGTCTGGCAGTGGGAACCCATGGCTGACAGGTTTAGCCTGTCGGTGGGAGTTTTAAACAAGCAGGGGAAACACAAAAATGCTAGGGGTAACTGGCAGTTTAGGGGGCTGTTTGGTTTTGGGTTTATAAGCAACTTAAGGGTGCGTTTGGCAGTCAGATTAATAAGAAACAATTAAAGGGCTGTTTGGTTCGGTTTATATTTAAAACACCACGGGTTTTCACGGTTTGGTTTTCGACACGTTTTCATAAAATAATACACGGGTTTCGGTTATCATTTTTACGAGTTTAATTAGCTTAACATGTATATTAATTACGAGACAATTAGACTAATAAATCATGACTTATTATTACAAGATTAATTAAATTAATTTAACATGCTATATAATTAATTTAATTAGAACATGGACTTAGGTTTATTATTATAATTTAATAATACATGATTTAACCTAAGTTTTTTTAATTATTTAATTTAGACTATAGTAATTAATTAATTATTAAACCATGACCTATAATTAATTAATTCTCATGAGTTAGGTTATATTAATATAATTAATAATACATGTTTTAACCTAAGTATTTATATCTTTATTTAATTAAATCACATTATATTTAATTAAATGCTTTAACCTATAGTTATTTAAAATACATGGAATAATTAATAAACTATACTTTATAACTACATGACATAGAATAATAAACGGAAAAGACTTAAGCTTATATATTTAGCTTATTTAACCAGCTTATATCTATTTATGGAAACTTTCTATTTTCAGAAACTTATCTATTTTAAGCAGTAATTCTGTTTTTGGAAACTTTCTATGTTTAGAAACTTTCTATTTTTGGTAACTTTCTATTTTTGGAAACTTTCTATATAAGGAAACCTGCTATTTTTAGAAAGTTACTTATTATTACACAGCAAGTATAATAATACATGAAATACAAGTAATACTTAATCAGAATAAACAAAATATAAGATTAATACGGTATAAAGCTTAAAACAGTAAAACATGACATGAACGTATAAAATAAGCTAGGACATAACATTAAACCAGTTACGTATTCAGTAAACAGATACTTATACACGTATGTATTTTTGTAGCATTAAGGATACCGAAGTAGGACTCTCTTCCGTTCGTCTTCTTCGTTCACTAGACATGAGGTACGGATTCCCGTCCTTTCAGTATGGACATTCTTTCCTTATTAGGATTTCCCCGTATGCAGCCAACTGTTTTTCCGTAGTATAAGTTTATATGTTTGATTTGCTTATGTTTAATTTAGAATACCTATAGCCATATACATGCATGACCAGTTTCACCTAGTTATGGAGGTACCATAACCATAACACTAGAGGCACTGGTGTTATGACTTCCCCACGGCGGAGTGATTGCTCGTGGCGTCCCTTCAGCTTTTGGCCATATTATTATATTTATCATGTGGGGCGTATGGGTGCATCCTAGTTACATGTTTTCAGCAGATTACTCAGTGTGAATGTGGTGTGTGCCTAGCATCCTTCACAAGGAGCTGATCCCTCCTACCCAAAACCAGTATATTAAATTAGAGACAGCCCCTCTAATTTGCATGATGAGGTCACCCCTCCAAGTATTCATGCACGGTGGATTTTCATGACCTATATTGGCTAATGGTAAAATATGTTAAACAGTTTTTATAAGATAAACATAAGGCTTTTCAAACTATAAAACCAGTTTTATGAACATGTTCCAGGTTTTCCAGGACTTATACATTTCCGCTGCTATTAAGTCTTTATTATGTTTTAGTCATTTATGCTATGTCTATATCCGTGCACTGAGCGTTTTGCTCAGCCGTTACTTTCCTTTCCATGTACCAAAACGGCAGGTACCCTAGGAATGACTCGAGCATTTGGAGGATGTGCATAGGATGGAAGCTTCTAGAGACTTCTTTTCCTTTTTGCCTTCATATACATATGCTTGTTTAATCTTTCATTCATTTCTTTTGCTTTATTATATTTTGGACTTATGTTTGGGAACCGATGTTTGATTCCAGTTATCCCTAGGGTCATGTAATGTTTTAGACATTTATCCTTGTATGCTTTGATGACACGCCATAAATACGCGTGACATTCCATTATCAAAATGAGGTGTTACAATTATGGTATCAGAGCCAAGGCTTCGACCTGTAGGCTCTAAAACTTGACCTGTGACTAGTGGGTAGTCACCAGGAGCTTCCTAAGCCAATGTTCGTTATTCTACGTATTGATGTTTTCAGCGCATTGTTGTTTTATCCATGATGTTTTCAGCACCTTGAGGTTTTAACCTTGATGTTTTCATCGATATTGTTTTACTAATATGGATGGACAACCATCATTCATACTTATTTATGTGTCATTGTTTCATGCATAATGTTCCTCGTGAACTGTGGCTATGTGGACTGAACCCCAGTAGTTCATAATTAGTCACATAAAATTTTTTCTGATAAGTTTTGACAGATGAGTTTCATTTATTTATGTTTCATGTATCATTTTTACAGGAATTATGACTAAGTAATGGTTGGTACAGGACTGGCCCTATTTAGTCGCATGTGCTTTTATCGAAACTTTTAACTTTGGGACCGACCCATAGGCGTCCCCTCGCCATGTCTTTTGTTTTGGGACCAACCCATAGGCGCCCCCTCGCACATATAAAGGTTTTTATAAACTACATTACGCATTCATGCACTGTTTTTCATGCATAAAATTTTTCTCATGATTTATTGGCATAAATTGTTATTTTTTTTTCATGTCCCCTCATAAGTTACTATGTTTTATGTCAAGTATGTTTTCATACTATCATGGTTAACTTCAGTTTCATGCTGATTATGTTATACACTCCTTCATGATAGATTGTTTCATGTATCTTCATGATAATTTCGTCTTCATATTGATTACGTCTTACGCCTCTTTTGTTATTTATGCTTTCATGCAAGGCATTGTTGGATTTCATTGAATTCTGTTTTCATGATAGTCATGGTTGGTTTTCATTGATCATGTTGTCAGGCAAATCATCGTTGAATTTTGTGTAACGACACTTAAACGTTTCTCGTTACAACCAAAATAATGTCTATGCTAATACTGCCAGGTTATCATGATGGTTTTCCTAACCGTTTAACCGATATACTTCCCTTAAATCATGATAAATGATCGACCCCACACGGATCATTTCATGTGCATTCCACGTGTACTCCATGTACCGTATTCTATGTGTATTTCACATACCTTAATCCATGTGTATTTCACTTGCAATACTTCACGAGTATTCGCTAGTCTATTCTAAATCATCTCAGGCGTATGTTCACTTGCTGATATTCTACAAGATTGCTTATGCTGCTCATAACTTGGAGATGTTACTAAAGGTTGATACTTCTGACGTTCGGAGACGCTACGAGATGCGGATGCTGTTCACAACCTAGAGATCCTACAAGACGAAGACAAAGGCGTCAGAGAAAAGAAATTGGACGAGAAGATGCTTCACCATCAGACGATTTCCATCAATCATTGTCCCTAATTCTTAGTTACATGTCATACGTCATTCGGCTGTCATTTTAGCCATATGAGTGCAAACCGGTACCAGCCGGCCACTCTGCTGAATAGTTACATGAATCACGGTCATGAGAATGACCGTCATGGAATTGACAGACAGGACGATAGTAACCACTACTATGACATAAACTATCCTAGAAATCACAACCGAGGCTCCGGCCGCAGACGTGATCAGACATACAAAGGATCAGTAGTCAAACCGATCCGCTAAGTCTGGCATAATAACCTAATATTGTAGTTCTATTGTTTTACGTCTCGAGACACATGTCAAGACATCAGTCAAGACACATGTCTCACGTATACTTTCTGAAGACACATGTCAAGACACCAGTCAAGACATATGTCATGATTATAGTTCCAAGACACGAGTCAAGACACATGACTCACGTCCAACTATGGAACATTTCTAAGAAATTCAGGGTACCCTCTAAGAGTATATCCATTTTGTTGTGCCATGTATTAATCAGGCCACAAGAATTTCAATACCATTACCGGCGCATCGGTGAGAACTGTCACGTTGTCGATGTCACTTTCATTTCTTTCACCATATTTCATATATTCATGACCATGAAGGACGCCTTTCATATTCCTACGTATACGAAGGTTTTCCTTCAGCTTAATGATGATATCCAAGATGCTAACGCATTTCCTCGGACAGACACGAGATGCATTTTATCCTAACTATGGACTAGGAACAGCACACCATGCTATGATTCATAATTATGTACAGTAATGTTCAGGCTCCTGAATACATTCAGCCTGATTTTCCATCGGGAAAATTTGTACAAATTATCTATGCTTACAAGCATGTGCGTTGTTAGCCATGGTCGCAAAAATTTTCTAGCTGTCAGTAAGACACGACTACTTTAGTCCTTTTACGCATAGCCAATTGATTATTCCAAAATCTTCCCATATATTCCCGAAGAACCTTCAAGGAGAAGGACGGTACCATGAGATTATGTGTCGACTACCGTCGATTTAAACAAATCACCATTCATGACCGTTATTCTCCTCCACGTATCATGACCATGCTGACAACAGTGACGAATGAAAGAGCAGGACATGTCCATGGCTGCTATTCGTACACGAATCGGTCATGCTAGATTTAATATTTTGAACTTGTCCCATTAATGCTCCAGCATCATTATAAGAATGAGTTTCCATGAACTCATAAGCAAATTCATCAGTGTTTTCGTTGAGGATAACCTGATTTCCCTCTAAGCCTAGAGAAGAACAGGAAGACCATATCTACATTATGTTGCAAATTCTATGACAAGAGAAATTTTACCCTAGAATTCTTTTTCCAATATCAATTCTGTTTGATTACAGTGACACGATGAATCACATGGGTTTCTACGGTTAATCTTACCATGACTCAGCTTATGCGTAAAGGAGATAACCCTACACTATACTAGGTGTTCTAGGAATTCCTACTCTAGGAGAAGTCTAGATTCAGAGACTAAGAGTTTCGCAAACTCCTATGTATCAAGTTCTACGAAGCAAGATACAGTTACGTTCATATCTAAGTACCTGACATACCAACAGGTTAAAATAGGACACCAACAGACTGGGATGTTTTCATCATCTGAAATTGTGAATTGAAATGGGACAAGATCTCCACGGATTTTGGTTACCAGTTTAACGCAAATTCAGAAGAAGCATGATGCTATCTGGTTTATTGCAAACAGTTTGATCAAGTCTGCAGAATCCTTACATCCGTACGGATTTCAGAACCAACAGATTGATCGGACACATTCCAGCCAAGGCTCATCCGATCACTTGGCAATTCCTCAGTTATCGAGTTAGACAAATATTCATAATTTTGCTCCTTATTTACTTCACGTCCTTGTACTAATTTCACGACTTGCTTTCGCGCTCGCGTTCATGACACTATTCACGTTCATTATTGCTTCTCGGCTTACGATGTTATGTTCATTTTTCTCATTCTGGGAAGTTTTGCAAGAACGTGAGAGACAGACCCAAGTTTAGTATAACTCCCTATCCTCAGATAGACGTTTCTCGTCATATTCTATGTCTCACCTTGTAGCGTTTGGCGTCACCGCCGTTATATTCTATGTTAACGATATGTTTCACATTTCATGTTCATTCCACGTTCCTCATATCATGATCAAGATATGTTACACGTATCATGGTCACGATATGTTTACTCATACTACACTCATCATATCTCAACGTATCACGTACAAAATTTTTCACGTGTCACGTTCAAAATTTTTCACGTACTACGTTTCTTTATATCTTGCGCATCGTTGCTAATTATCAGTCAAGTTAGAATGTTTTTGCACGATAACATTTTAGTTTCCCATACACATTAATTCTTATTCCCTCGATCAAATTTAGGGGATCTACCTTACGTTGATAACCAAGAACTTCTTTGTATGTCAATCGAGGTCAGGAGGACCAAGATTTATCATTCGTGTCAGATCTTGTGAAGGAACCGTTCCAAGAGGGAGGCCACTTAGAAACGGACAAGTTCATCCGGACTTCTTATCCGTTTTTCTCTTATCAATTATATATGTCTTTTCAGTCACGTCACGTTCCGTGTCCTTTCAAGACATGTCACGTTCCGCGTTCCTTCTGCCAGGTCACCTGCACGTTCATTTATCTTACATACCCTCTCAGTTGATTCGGGTATGTTTCTCTTTCAGTTTACGTAATATATAATTCGGGGACGAATTATTCTTTTTAGGGGGGAAGAGTTGTAAAACCCGCATACTTTTACCATGAACAGTACCCATTAGATCGTACGTACTAGATTAAAACTTTCCTTTTATAGCATGTTTACGTTTACGTATAAGAATTTTAAGTATTACGTACGTGTTAGCACACGATAAGTATTTATTACGTATGAACACACGATAATTATTCAAATAATAATTATAATCATGAACGTAATTTAATCACGAACTAATAATTATTTACGTATATATATATTTATTACGAACACGAACAAGTATATTAAGTCACGATCAATAATTAATAACTACGTAACACGTAATCACGAACATTTAAACGATTATTATTATTACGTATTTTTAAAATAACACGAAAAGTAATTACGTAATTAATATTACGTTAAACACGCATGAGAATAACTGTGAAATTCACGACATTTTAAATATACGAACACGCGTACATTATTAAATAATTAATACCAACGATAGGGAAAAGTTAAGGGCTGTTTTAGACAAAAAAGAAAAAGGAAGGACTTGGGCTCAAGGCCCAAGTGTGTTTGTGCCGTGTATATCAAAAAGACGGGAGGGAGTAGTTTCTTTTTTTTAACAACACTTAAACATTCCTGATACTCGGATTTTGCTAGGGTTCAGATTAAGTTCTCGGTATCCTCTCGAATTGATCACAGCTCAAAGTGGAATAGTTGTTCTTGGTGACAAATAGGAGATTTGGTTTTCTATTCTACAAATAAAGAAATAAATGAGCGTCGTTGAGTAATAAAAATAAAGCGAGGAAAGATTAAACTAAAATTAAAGACTTCCGAAAAATAAATGATGAGAAATTAAACTAATTAAACGTAGATATGAAAATTTAATTAAAATGAAAACTTTAAAATTAAAGTATCTAAAATTAAACTAAGACGATCGAGTAAAAATAATGCTAAGAAAATTGGCGGGAAAAACAAGTTCAAACATTAAATTTAAAATCAAAATAATTAATTTCGCAATTTAAAAACATTAATTTCGCAATACCTATAAAACTGGAAATAATTTCGCAATAGTAAAAAGTTGAGATAATTTCGCAACTTGAAAGTATCATAAATCCGCAATCCTTAAAATCACATAATTCCGCAATTAAACCCTGATTCCGCAATGCTTTGAAAAGATTGATTTCGCAATCAAAATAAAGATCAAATTCGCAATAAAGCTGGAAGAATGATTTCGCAATACCATTTAAAGCAAGAATTCGCAATTAAAAAATATTCAAATTCGCAATACCCCAAAAAGAAAGATTTCGCAACTTGGAAAAAGATCAAATTCGCAACTTCAGAAATATAATTCAATTTCGCAATCAGAAAGATGATTCAATTTCGTAATCAGAAAAGATGAACAAATTCGCAACTAAATAAAGATCAAATTCGCAATACAAATAAAGAATGAATTCGCAATACTAATAAAGAAAGAATTCGCAATGATGGCTGAAAGTTGCGAATTTATAACAGAAATTCCTAAAAAATAGGAAGACGTGAAATGACGAAAATAAGCAACTTTTTAGTAACTTTTCAATGACAATAAGCCAAGAAAAACTCCAATAAGCTATCAATAAGCTAAGGAGAAGATCAAGACTTGTAAAAACATCACAGTAATCACACAAAATTCAAAAATATCACAACTTTAAATAAGAACTTGATTAAAAAGATGATGAACACAAGATTGTACTAAGCAAGAAAGATTAAAAGATGAAGATTAATAAAAGATTAAGCTTAAAAGGTAAAGGTTTGATTAAAAACAAGAAAGATAAAAGATGAAGGTTTTTCTAGTGAGAGAAAATTAAGCTTTCTCTCTCTAGAACTAAAACTACCAAGTGAAAAATGAAACTAAAACTAACTAGTTGTCTATTTTTTGTGAAGTGGGATCTTTATATAGGCGTGTGAATTGGGCTTGTAAATGGGCTTTGGTATCGGGGCTTCTTTTCTTCTTTCTTCTTTAGTCTTCTCGTCTCTTTAAATAAACGTTTCCTACTTTGGATTTTGAGAAGTGTCGGTGAATAATTCCAACTCGTCTTATAATCTTTTGTTTAATAGACTCGAGTTCTTCGACATATATGAATCTTCCATCTTTGGCTCTATTCTTCGATAAATCTTTAAATAGGCACAATGACTTCAAATCTTTTGCATATCTTGGACAATAGACTTCGTCTTGAGTCTTTTTCCTCGATAAAACCCGTGCAATCCCATGTTTTCTTCAATATTCATCCGGTTGACTCTGAAAACGCAATAAACACAAAAACCACGCATAATTCCAAACAAATGATATTAATACGTGTTTTAGTCTCGTTTTAGCCAGAAATAAGTGGTAAAAGGATGGGTGTTTTCACACCTATCAAATCCCCTACACTTAACCATTGCCATGCTCTCATGCAATGCTTAGTGATAAAGCAAGTTTACACTTTTCTCATAATCAATCAACCTTGGCCTTATTAAAATATTACTAAACAAAAATTTAAATACTAAGAGAAATTAAAACTTTGAAATAAACTAAAGGATAGAAAACCATTTTCACTTGAAAATAGCTATATGGAAATAACTTGCAAAGAGATCAAGGACTTACATTAGGGCTTTGGCGTTGTGAAGATTTATCACCCTCAAGTTTCACGTTCCCCAAACTAAGCTTAAAAACGAGATCATTGTTATTATAAGTTAGAAAATCAAACACTTACACACATGGCTTAATTAAATGCTTAAACTCCCTTATTCCTAGGTGTATCTCTTATATTTTATTTTTGTCTTAGAATGATCATGAAGATGCATTTTTGGACTTATTTCGATAGTTTATTTAGGCAGAAAGCAAAGTAGGACGATTTGTTCAATAGTTAGCTAAAGGATAAAATCTCTTAAAACTGCTTCTCGGGATATCAAAAAGTTCATATCTTGGCATAACTCGGTTCACGATTTGAGACCTTTCTCGGGCCGATATTTGGCATGTACTTCATACTTCATATCTTGAGAGACGTTCTTGAGATAATGGTCTTCTCATCGTTAATAGAGTTTCTTCACTTGGAGACTTTTGAGGGGTACTCCAACTTTGTTGACCACGACTTCATGATTATTCTTCAATCTCTAATTGGGATTTTGAGATACAACGATCCGCCTCCTTTTCGGACTTGGATCTATTTATCCTCATACCTTGTTAGGGTCTTTTCGAATAGACTTCTCCATGATCTTTATGGGAGTTGATTGCTTTTCATCGTGAGTCTTGATCCTTCATATTGATTTTGGGAATAATGCTTTTTACATCACCTTGGATATTTAGCAATAAGATTGAATCCTCATGCCTTGTTAGGGCCTTTTCGGACTCGCCAATCTTCGCGCCCCGCTTCGTAAGTTATGCCTTGGCTATGAACTCTTATCATTACCGAGCAACTTTTAAACAATCTTGGGCTACAAGCTAAGTAACTTTTCAAATCGTATGACCTTACTTATTGCAGATAAATTATTAGCAAGTGATGGGAGAATAGGCAAATAATTACACCAAGTGAGCTTACGCAAGAATACCGACTTATAATTGACTCTATCATTTCTCGTTCTCCACAATTTAAAATCTCAAGTAATGAGACTCGTGGATGCTTAGCCTAATAAACCAATTAAGGTCTACATGGTTAAGGATACTAGCTAGAATAAACTTAGACAAGTCTATTCGTGTTGAGTCAAAATAATCGCAACGGGCCTAATAGATCAAAGACTTCTAAACTAGCTACACCACTTTATTAATATTTTTGACTTTATTGCGGAATATATACATATGAAAGCAACGATAAAAATTTAAAAATTACGACTATATGGCCAAAGTTAATTAAAAATTTGAAAAATGCTGAAAAAGATGATTTTCTGGTTAAATGAAGGCATTTTAATGGAAAAGTCCACTTAAAACTTCGATAGAAGTCCCCCCTACACTTAAGATAAACATTGTCCTCAATGTTTAAGCATGTGGGAAAAGTCTCCCCATACTTATGACATTGTGCACGTTGGTTAACTCAAGTTAAGGAAGAGACGACTAAAGTGATCAATTTCAAATGTGAGTATGAAGAAAATTGAATCACGATAGTTGAGAGATAGAACCGGATATCGGATAACACGGGAGCACGATTCTTTAGAGATTCCAAGAGTGCACTTATCCCTGTAATCACATCACCACACAAATACAAACACCTAAATAGGTCCCCCTACACTTAGGAGGTTAAAACATAAAAGGATAGATACTCGGGTTGCCTCCCGAGGAGCGCTTGTTTTTTATAACCGAGTCACGAGCCTGACTCGACCCAAAATTACTTCATGGGGAACGTGGTGAGGGATGGAATCATCTCATGAGAGATGTCCTCACCAAAGTACAGCTTCAGACGCTGGCTATTCACCTTGAAATTGGGCCCATTTGGCTGAGAAAGCTCAATGGTCCCATATGGAAAGACTTTGGCGACGGTGAATGGACCAGACCAGCGGCTCTTCAACTTGCCAGAGAAGATCTTCAACCGAGAGTTAAAAACTAAGACTTGATCACCAACGTGGAACTCTCGGTTCTTGATTTTTGCGTCATGAAGGATCTTCGTCTTCTCCTTGTAGATCAGCGAGTTTTCATAAGCTTCATTCCTCAGTTCGTTGAGCTCGTTGAGTTGAATCTTGCGATGATCACCGGCTTTGTTGATGTCGAGGTTAGCCTACTTCAAGGCCCAGTGCGCCTTATGTTCCAGCTCGATGGGAATGTGGCATGCTTTCCCGTACATAAGACGATAAGGTGTACAACCGATCGGGGTCTTAAAAGCAGTACGGAAAGCCCACAGATCATCATCTAACTTATCGGCCCACGCGGCACGATGCTCTCCCACAGTACGCTCCAAAATTCGCTTCAATCAACGGTTGGATATCTCGGCTTGCCCATTGGTTTGGGGATGATAGGCGGTGGAAAGACGGTGATTGACACTATACTTAGCCATGACTCTTGCAAATTGATCGTTGTAAAAATGAGTCCCGCGGTCACTGATAATAGCACGAGGAACGCCGAATCTAGCGAACAGCGATTTCAAAAAGTTACAAACCACCCTTGCATCATTAGTAGGGAAAGCTTTGGCTTCAACCCACTTTGAAACGTAGTCAACGGCTACAAGGATGTATTTGTTTCCTTTAGAGGAAGGGAATGGCCCCATAAAGTCGATACCCCAAACATCAAAGATTTCACATTCTTGTATGAAATGTTGAGGCATCTCATCTTTATGTGTGATCTTGCCTTGTTTTTGGCAAGCATCACATCGTTTAACCATCTCGTGAGCATCACGATAGATGGTGGGCCAATAAAATCCCGAGTCAAACACTTTTTTGGCGGTGTAGTTGGGACCAAAGTGACCACCGGTGGGTCCTTTGTGGCAAGCGTCAAGGATTTCTAAAGCTGCCGGTCCATCAACACATCGGCGAATAATCAAGTCGGCACATTGTTTGAAAAGATACGGGTCATCCCAAAAGTAAGTCTTGATGTCTTTGAATAAATTTTTCTTTTGCTGGGATGTTAACCCGTCAACGAGAATTCCACCCGCCAAGTAGTTTGCAATGTCCGCAAACCACGGGGTTTCATCAGCAGTCGAGTTGATAGACATTAAGGTCTCCAGGGGAAAAGAATCATTGATATCTTTGTTCGGATGATCCCCTTGGTAAGGATCCTCAAGTCTACTGAGATGATCTGCGGCTAGGTTTTCATCTCCTTTTTTATCGCGAATTTTGATTTTAAATTCTTGGAGTAGCAAAACCCAGCGAAGAAGTCTTGGTTTGGAATCTTGTTTCGTTAACAATTACTTCAGCGCGGAATGATCAGTGTAAACGATTGTGGTAGAGAGGATAAGATAGGGGCGGAATTTTTCAAAGGCATAGACAACAGCTAAAAGCTCTTTTTCTGTTGTCGTGTAATGCAATTGAGCCCCCGTCATTGTCTTGCTAGCGTAATGGATTGGTTGAAAGTGTTTGTTCACTCTTTGGCCCAGAACCGCTCCAATAGCAAAATCACTAGCATCGCACATCAACTCAAAGGGAAGCTCCCAATTAGGGGTAACCAAGACGGGTGCCTTAGTTAGCTTATCCTTAAGCAAGTTGAAGGCTTCAAGACACTCTTTGGAAAAGATTAAAGGAGTATCTTTTTCCAAGAGGTGGGTCATCGGGCGAGCGATTTGAGAAAAATCTTTGATGAATCGACGGTAGAAGCCCGCATGACCCAGGAAACTTCTCACACCCTTCACTGTTGAAGGTGGAGGCAACTTAGCGATAACATCGACTTTAGCATGGTCTACTTCGAGACCAGCTTTGGAAATCTTGTGTCCTAGCACGATGCCCTCTTTTACCATGAAATGGCATTTTTCCCAATTAAGAACAAGGCGAGTTTCTTCACACCGCTTCAGCATACGTTCTAAATTGGCAAGGCAAGCAGAGAAAGAATCGCCATAAACCGAGAAATCATCCATGAATACTTCCATAGTGTCTTCCACCATGTCATGGAAGATAGCCATCATACACCTTTGGAATGTCCTAGGAGCATTACATAAACGAAAAGGCATGCGTTTGTAAGCAAATGTTCCATAGGGACAAGTGAATGTGGTATTTTCTTGGTCCTTGGGATCGATGGGAATTTGAAAATACCCGGAGAAACTGTCTAAGAAGCAGTAATAGTCATTACCCGCAAGACGCTCAAGCATTTGATCCATGAAAGGAAGAGGAAAGTGATCTTTTCTCGTGGCATCATTGAGTTTGCGATAATCAATACAAACTCTCCACCCAGTAACGAGACGAGTGGGAATCAACTCGTTATGTTCATTGGGAACAACGGTTATTCCGCCCTTCTTGGGACGGGACTTACCCATGGTGAATCCGAAATAGGGTAAATCAAGTCGGCATCTAGAAGTTTGATAACCTCTTGTTTAATGACGTCATGAATTTTAGGATTACCCTTCTTTGGCTATGGATTGCGGGTTTAAAGTCATCTTCCATGAGAATCTTGTGAGTACAAAAGTTTGGATCAATTCCGCAGATATCGGAAATTTTCCAAGCAATTGCCTTCTTATGATTTTTAAGCACAGCGATGAGACGAGTTTTCTCTTCTTATTTCAAGTCCTTAGCGATGATGACAAGCGACTTCTTGTTTTCTTCAAGGAACACGTACTGGAGATGGGGTGGCAACTCCTTAAGTTCTAAATCCGGAGGATTTTCTATGGGAGGGGTTTTCAAAGTCGGAGCATCAATAGCAATAACCGTGGGAGATGGTGGAGAAAGATTGTCTTCTTTGAGAAGGTTTTCAAAGAAACTCATGTCGTCAGCAAAATCGGTGGGAGACTCGTCATTAGTTAAGTTCACATCTCCCATGGTGGCTTCAAGATCTTTCCAAAAGAAATCACTTTCTCCAAATAGAGACAGTGATGAATCAATAGAGGAAACGGTCTCAACATTAGGAAGAGAAGTAGGAATACTTTTGCAAGCATTTTGGAAGTGTTCTTCACAAGCCTCATCAAGAACGTCAATACAATTAACACTCTCGTTGGAATAAGGTTGTTTAGACAACTTTCCCATGTTGAAGACGATTTTATCGTCACCCACTCTCATGATAAGCTCACCGGCTTCAACATCGATGAGAGTGCGACCGGTCCTCAGGAATGGACGACCAACGATCAATGGCACACGAGGGTCCATCTCGTAGTCGACGACGACGAAATCGGCAGGAAAAGTGAATTTGTCGACTCCTACAAAGACGTCTTCGGCTATCCCCACTGGATAAGCAACCGTACGGTTAGCTAATTCCAAAGTCATTTTGGTGGGGACTAGCTCAGGGAGAGATAATTGCTTCCAAACGCTTAGAGGCATTAGATTAATACTGGCACCTAGATCGGCTAGGGCCATGCAATTCTCTACTCCCGGGAAGTTACAAGGGATTAAGAAACGACCCGGATCACCAAGCTTGGTTGGCAATTTCCTTAAGAGCACTGCAGAGCAATTCTTATTAAGTTGGGTGCTAGCAATATCAAGAAGCTTCTCCTTGTTGCTAAGAAGATCTTTGAACATTTTCGCGTACTTAGGCATGTGAGCGAGAGCCTCAGCGAAGGAGATGTTAAAATTCAATTGTTTAAACATTTTGAGAAATTTCGAAACCTGAATATCATCCTTGCTATTGAGCTTCTCTTTCCTCAACCTAGAGGGATAAGGTATATCAGAAGAAGAGGAAGGCTTTGGGATCGAAGGATCACTCACATCCTTGGGTGGAGGAGGGGTAGAAGTAAGAGGTGGAGAAATTAGGGAAGGAGAAGGATGAGGAATAGGAGCAGGTGACTCGTTCTCCTTAGTCACAACCACCGGTGGTGGTATAGGAAGCTCGGGTTCCTTCGTACCTTTGCCACTGCGAGTGGTGATTGCTTTCATCTCCCCTCTTGGATTCGTAACGGTGTTACTCGGAAGAGTACCCGAAGAAGAGGGTTGATTAACGTGGAAGAAACTAGCCATCATGTTTCTTAAGTCATTCGTTTGACTATCCATAGTGTTTCTCATATCTGCTCTCAGATCGTTCCCTTGTTTCACCAGGTCTGCTTTCAAGTTGCGCACTTCCTGTTGGAGATTGTCCATGAGCACATCGTTAGTCTTCATGTAGGTTCCAATGTCTTGGTGTAATGCGGTGGGTTGGTTGGAAGGAACATTGTATGCGGGTGGTTGATAAGCAGGTTGCTGGTAAACTTGGTTGTTTCTTTGAGGTGGATGTTGTTGTTTGTGAGGTGGTATGTATGGTCCACGAGATTGTTGTTGTTGTTGAGGAGGGCGGTTGAGGTTTTGTTGTTGGTTTGGGTTGTTAGGAGTAGAAGCGGGTGGTGAAAGATAGTTGTTGGAGCGGTAGCTAAGCAAGTTACGGTCTCCTTGGGGACGAGCTTGATAAGCGGGTTGAGGATAGGTACCGTATGCTGCATTCACATTCTTAGAAGGGTAGTCTTGGGTGGCAGTACAAGTGGTATAAGAATGAGGGCCCCCGCAGATTTCACATTGTTGGCTAACAGCATTGACTTGAGCGTCTTTAGCGTTTCTAGCGTTGATGCTGTTGGTGTTGCTTGTGGTTTGGGTAGCAAGCGATTCAAGAAGCGCAGTGATTTTGTCAATTCGCTTGTCGTTGTCACTAGTACTAACACTAGCGACATTGGTCCTCACACTCTTGGTTTGCACACGAGACTTATTCTCAATGATATCCCAAGCAGCATTGGAAGTCTTAGCCAAAAGATTACCCCCCGAGGCACTGTTTAGTGAATCTTGGTCATTCATGCTTAAACCATTATAAAAAGTGTTAATTTGGTGCACTTTGGTAAAACCATGTTGTGGGCATTTTCTCAAAAGGTCTTTGAAACGGTCCCAAGATTCACTAAACGACTCATCGTACTTTTGTTCAAAATTGATAATTTCATTCCGCAAAGCGGTATACGAGAGGGTGGGAAAAAGTAGTTGATAAACATGGTCTCCAAATCCGTCCACGTAAGAATACTCTGTGGCGGTTCCTTAGCAAGCCAATGCCGGGCTTGTCCCTCTAAAGAAAAGAGAAAAAGTTGTAAACGGATTACCTCTTGTGGAACACCATTGTATTTGACCGTATTAGTGAGTTGCAAGAATCTCTTGATGTGGTCATGTGGGTCATCAATGGTACGCCCCAAGAATGGTTGAGCAGAGACCATCTGGATAAAGCCGGATTTGAGCTCATAGTTGTTGGCTGCAAACGTGGGTATGACGATTGGATCATTGTTACCATCTATATGTGCTTGCAGAAGTTCAATCATCGGGCGATTATCCGGTAGAGGCTCATTGTTGTTGTTATTGTTGTTGTTGAGAGGTGGATTGTTATTGTTATTATTGTTTTGAGGTGGGTTATTATTGTTGTTTTGTACACCGGCCATGTCTAGGTTATCGAGAGGCTCGGGCTCTTGATAAGACGTTGATCGAGTGCGCATACACCTGCAAAAGAACTAACAAGGAAAAAAAACAAAGCAAAAATATTTTTGGTACTTATGGTTATTTTAATTTTTTTGTATTTTTGAAAATTTTATATTTTTTATTGTTTTTGAAAATTTTTGTGAAAAAGTAACGTTCACGGTGAATGGATCCCAAAATCCAAGTTCTCACAAAAAACTGTTGATCTTAACGAGAAGAGCCGGCAGCGGCGCCATTTGATACTCGGATTTTGCTAGGGTTCAGATTAAGTTCTCGGTATCCTCTCGAATTGATCACAGCTCAAAGTGGAATAGTTGTTCTTGGTGACAAATAGGGGATTTGGTTTTCTATTCTACTAATAAAGAAATAAATGAGCGTCGTTGAGTAATAAAAATAAAGCGAGGAAAGATTAAACTAAAATTAAAGACTTCCGAAAATTAAATGATGAGAAATTAAACTAATTAAACGTAGATATGAAAACTTAATTAAAATGAAAACTTTAAAATTAAAATATCTAAAATTAAACTAAGAAGATCGAGTAAAAATAATGCTAAGAAAATTGGCGGGAAAAACAAGTTCAAACATTAAATTTAAAATCAAAATAATTAATTTCGCAATTTAAAAACATTAATTTCGCAATACCTATAAAACTGGAAATAATTTCGCAATAGTAAAAAGTTGAGATAATTTCGCAACTTGAAAGTATCATAAATCCACAATCCTTAAAATCACATAATTCCGCAATTAAACCCTAATTCCGCAATGCTTTGAAATGATTGATTTCGCAATCAAAATAAAGATCAAATTCGCAATAAAGCTCGAAGAATGATTTCGTAATACCATTTAAAGCAAGAATTCGCAATTAAAAAATATTTAAATTCGCAATACCCCAAAAAGAAAGATTTCGCAACTTGGAAAAAGATCAAATTCGCAACTTCAGAAATATAATTCAATTTCGAAATCAGAAAGATGATTCAATTTCGCAATCAGAAAAGATGAACAAATTCGCAACTAACTAAAGATCAAATTCGCAATACAAATAAAGAATGAATTCGCAATACTAATAAAGAAAGAATTCGCAATGATGGCTGAAAGTTGCGAATTTATAACAGAAATTCCTAAAAAATAGGAAGACGTGAAATGACGAAAATAAGCAACTTTGTAGTAACTTTTCAATGACAATAAGCCAAGAAAAACTCCAATAAGCTATCAATAAGCTAAGGAAAAGATCAAGACTTGTAAAAACATCAAAGTAATCACACGAAATTCAAAAAGATCACAACTTTAAATAAGAACTTGATTAAAAAGATGATGAACACAAGATTGTACTTAGCAAGAAAGATTAAAAGACGAAGATTAATAAAAGATTAAGCTTAAAAGGTAAAGGTTTGATTAAAAACAAGAAAGATAAAAGATGAAGGTTTTTCTAGTGAGAGAAAGTTAAGCTTTCTCTCTCTAGAACTAAAACTACCAAGTGAAAAATGAAACTAAAACTAACTAGTTGTCTATTTTTTGTGAAGTGGGATCTTTATATAGGCGTGTGAATTGGGCTTGTAAATGGGCTTTGGTATCGGGGCTTCTTTTCTTCTTTCTTCTTTAGTCTTCTCGTCTCTTTAAATAAACGTTTCCGACTTTGGATTTTGAGAAGTGTCGGTGAATAATTCCAACTCGTCTTATAATCTTTTGTTTAATAGACTCGAGTTCTTCGACATATATGAATCTTCCATCTTTGGCTCTATTCTTCGATAAATCTTTAAATAGGCACAATGACTTCAAATCTTTTGCATCTCTTGGATAATAGACTTCGTCTTGAGTCTTTTTCCTCGATAAAACCCGTGCAATCCCATGTTTTCTTCAATATTCATCCGGTTGACTCTGAAAACGCAATAAACACAAAAACCACGCATAATTCCAAATAAATGATATTAAATACGTGTTTTGGTCTCGTTTTAGCCAGAAATAAGTGGTAAAATGATGGGTGTTTTCACACCTATCAATTCCAAAACCCTAAAATCCAAATAATAGTCATATGTTTTCTCCCTTGTCTTCCTTGTTGTTGTCGACCAACACCATGGGAACCAAGAAAAACATGGTAACTAATCCAAGAGATCAAGGTTGTTAGTGTCCTAAACCCTAGTCACGAATTAAGGTAACCATTAACTCGTTTTATTTTCTATTCTTTGATTTAATTGATCACAAATCCAAGATGGGTTATCTAAAACATGTATATAAAAAACTAAATAAGGGGGGGGTCGTTTTTGTGTTGTTGCGTCCATATGGCGCACAAACCGAGAGTCGAGAGACTCTCGGTGGGCCTTTTTCTTCCTCAGCCACAACCCCTGCTGTCAGCAGGGGTGCGTTTGGCTTAACAGTGGGGTTCAACAAAGCAGCAGGGGGTGTTTGGGTTTGGTCTGGCAGTGGGAACCCACGGCTGGCAGGTTTAGCCTTTCGGTGGGAGTTTTAAACAAGCAGGGGAAACACAAAACTGCCAGGGGTAACTGGCAGTTTAGGGGGCTGTTTGGTTTTGGGTTTATAAGCAACTTAAGGGTGCGTTTGGCGGCTGTTTGGTTCGGTTTATATTTAAAACACCACAGGTTTTCACGGTTTGGTTTTCGACACATTTTCATAAAATAATACACGGGTTCGGGGTATCATTTTTACGAGTTTATTTAGCTTAACATGTATATTAATTACGAGACAATTAGACTAATAAATCATGACTTATTATTACAAGATTAATTAAATTAATTTAACATGCTATATAATTAATTTAATTAGAACATGGACTTAGGTTTATTATTATAAATTAATAATACATGATTTAACCTAAGTATTTTTAATTATTTAATTTAGACTATAGTAATTAATTAATTATTAAACCATGACCTATAATTAATTAATTCTCATGACTTATGTTATATTAATATAATTTATAATACATGTATTAACCTATGTATTTATATCTTTATTTAATTAAATCACATTATATTCAATTAAATGCTATAACCTATAGTTATTTAAAATACAAGGAATAATTAATAAACTATACTTTATAACTACAAATAAACGGAAAACACTTAAGCTTATATATTGAGCTTATTTAACCAGCTTATATCTATTTATGGAAACTTTCTATTTTTAGAAACTTATCTATTTTAAGCAGTTATTCTATTTTTGGAAACTTTCTATTTTTGGAAACTTTCTATTTTTGGTAACTTTCTATTTTTGGAAACTTTCTATTTTAGGAAACCTGCTATTTTTAGAAAGTTACTTGTTATTACACAGCAAGTATAATAATACACGAAATGCAAGTAATACTTAATCAGAATAGACAGAAAATAAGATAAATACAGTATAAAGCTTAAAACAGTAAAACATGACATGAACGTATAAAATAAGCTAGGACATAACATTAAACCAGTTATGTATTCAGTAAACAGATACTTATACACGTATGTATTTATGTAGCATTAAGGATACCGAAGTAGGACTCTCTTCCGTTCGTCTTCTTCGTTCACTGGACATGTGGTACGAATTCCCGTCCTTTCAGTATGGACATTCTTTCCTTATTAGGATTTCCCCGTATGCAGCCAACTGTTTTCCCGTAGTATAAGTTTATATTTTGATTTACTTACGTTTAATTTAGAATACCTATAGCCATATACATGCATGACCAGTTTCACCTAGTTATGGAGGAACCATAACCATAACACTAGAGGCACTGGTGTTATGACTTCCCCACGGCGGAGTGATTGCTCGTGGCGTCCCTTCAACTTTTGGCCATATAATTATATTTATCATGTGGGGCGTATGGGTGCATCCTAGTTACATGTTTTCAGTAGATTACTCAGTGTGAATGTGGTGTGTGCCTTGCATCCTTCACAAGGAGCTGATCCCTCCTACCCAAAACCAGTATATTAAATTAGAGGCAGCCCCTCTAATTTTCATGATGAGGTCACCCCTCCAAGTATTCATGCACGGTAGATTTTCATGACCTATATTGGCTAATGGTAAAATATGTTAAACAGTTTTTATAAGATAAACATAAGGCTTTTCAAACTATAAAACCAGTTTTATGAACATGTTCTAGGTTTTCCAGGACTTACACATTTCCGCTGCTATTAAGTCTTTATTATGTTTTAGTCATTTATGCTATGTCTATATCCGTGCACTGAGCGTTTTGCTCAGTCGTTACTTTCCTTTCCATGTCCCAAAACGGCAGGTATCCTAGGAATGACTCGAGCATTTGGAGGACGTGCATAGGATGGAAGCTGCTAGAGACTTCTTTTCCTTTTTGCCTTCATATACTTATGCTTATTTAGTATGTCATTCATTTCTTTTGCTTTATTATGTTTTGGGCTTATGTTTGGGAACCGATGTTTGATTCTGGTTATCCCTAGGGTCATGTAATGTTTTAGACATTTATCCTTGTATGCTTTGATGACACGCCATAAATACGCGTGACATTCCGTTATCAAAATGGGGTGTTATAGTAACTCATAAGATGTTTTGTTATGAATCTTGTTTACTAATGCTCTATTCTGAACATAACAAGTTGTATATACAGCCTCATCCCAAAAAGCAATGGGAAAGTGAGCATCAGCCAACATAGTCCTGGCTGCTTCTATGAGGGTTCTATTCTTTCTCTCAGCAACCCCATTTTGTTGTGGGGTTCTGGCTACACTAAACTGTCTAGTAATCCCTTTCTTGGCACAAAAATCATCCAACAGCTTATTTCTAAACTCACCACTATTATCACTTCAAAGCATTTTAACCTCATTACCAGACTTCTTTTCAATTTGGGTAATAAAGTTAATCAAAGTATCAGTAGTGTCACTTTTCAAAGCTAAAAAGAAAGTCCAAGTAAACCTAGAAAAATCATCAGTGATGACAAAACAGTAAGATTTACCATTCAAGCTTTCTATATTAGTTGGACCAAACAGGTCCATATGCAGCAAGTGAAGTGGTTTAGAACTAGAGTGCACCTGTTTAGACTTAAATGAGACGTGTTGCTTGTGTCATTTTGTGTTTCATTCTTGTTTAATACATTTTCTTAACCTTTCACATACAACCTCTCTTTCTCTCAACTCATCCATGGCTACCACCTTCCACCACCCACCTAGACCACCGGATTAGCTAAAAGCAAATCCACAGAGTTGAGCATCAAATCAGGAATGTGTCCTTAATCGGAATCCAAGAACGTGCCTAATCTGGAATCTATATTGAATATAATTCGGAATACATAGTAACATTTAATTCAGAATATGATTTGTGACACAATCCGGAATAAGCTACTAAACTAGTTCGGAATACAAACCTATATATCTAATTCGGAAAACTTGTTTAGTCTACAATCCGGAATACATACTATACTTAATTCAGAATTGGCACTAAGTAACATAATTCGGAATAACAAGTAATTACCTAGTTCGGAATATGTGTAAAGTTGACTATTCGGAAAAAGAGGGTTTACACTATTTGGGATAAAGAAAAATAAGCAAAAATCAAATAAGCATTTAACCAAAACATAAACCAAACTAATTTTAGAAAAAGCTAAATAAGCCACAAATCAAAAACTCTAAAAACACCAAATAATCAAAATTAATAAATCAACTTTTTAAAACATTAATCTATTAAAACCACTTAATTAAAAATAAAACAAAGACAAATTAATCAAAATGCACAATAAGCTAAAACCATCAAACACATGAAAACAATAAGAACAATCAAATAAGCAAATCAGTCAAACAAGGAACAAGATTAAACAAACTACATGATTATAAAAACAATAGATTTTAAAAACAAGAAAGGAAGAATGAGATTAATTTGAAAAGCTTGAAATTAAGATGAAGATTAAGATTCAAAAGATTACAAGATTAACGATGAAAACTTAAGAACATGAAATAAATGTAGAGAGAGAAAGTAATTAACCTACTCCTAAAACTTAATAAAAATAACTAATGATACAAAATGAAGGATTAGAAGACTATTTATAGGAGGAAGGAAAGTTGGTGTTGTTGCTTCCTTCTTTCTCTTGTCTTCTCGTCTTTTTAAATAACTCGTCTTTCTCGACTTTGTCTCGGGATTTGTTGAATGATAAAATGAACTCGTTTTCTAATTTTCTTCTTTTATTAGACTTGGTTCTTCGACTTCGTTAAACTTCCGTCTTTAGTATTTTTCTTCGATAAATCTGTAGAATAAGCCATTGACTTCCGTTCTTTTTGCACTCTTGATCTTTTGACTTCATGATAACTAGGATTTTACCTAATTAAAAAGATAAGTTCGTTGTGTTGGTCTAATCGAATTCATCTAGGTTCTCTATGTGACTCAGTTTTATTTTGGTGAAAAAGAATATTTTTGGTTGGTTTTTAAATTTAAATGTGCAAGACTTAAAAGTAAATGTCGTTAAAGTAAAGGGCAAGTATTAAAAGAGCGTGAAAATTAAATCTAAGTCTACTTAAAAGTAAAATGTGCAATATTTTAAAAACGTGACGGGAAGTAAAATAATTAAATGACTAAAACTAAAGCGTGACGGAAATTAAAGTTAGACAAGTATTAAAACATAAACTAGAAATTAAACAAAACAAATAAGTGAAAAACCTCCCCAATCGGAATATATTCCGATCGATGCAACCAGAATGTACCTACCTTTCAGATCGGAATGGACCCATCGGAATATCACCTATCGGAATGTGGCTGGGGAAAATTGGGCAGCACTTCGTCTAAGTCAGCCTCAAGAGCCGTCGGAAAGAGCGATCGCAATATGAGATCACAATCCCCAGATCGGAATGAGGAAATGGTACACCTATCGCAATCCCGGATCGGAATGCAAAACCCTTGGCCCAATACCGTCACTATCGGAATGTGGTTAGCAAGCCGTCGTAATGTCTAGTAAACCCTCACTTTCCGATGGAGAACAATTTCGTAATAAGCACAAATCCTAATAAGCTATATCCAATAAGCCGTGACCAAGAACTTGAATGAAATGGAATCAAAACATGACGATAAGCTAAAAAGTTAAAAGCTTTCAAAATTTTAAAACACGAAACTTAAATGAAATCAAAACTTAAAAATCAAAACTTTTAAGAAAACTTTGAAAATACTTAAGCAAAATACCAAATAAGCACTCAAGGTTGTCAAACTCGTGGCTTATTTTGTATGAGGACTAAAAAGGAGAAAGAAAAGTCGAGACTTTAATCAAAATAAGCAAATGGATTAAGCAAATCTTGCTTAATCCGAACTTGTAACCGAATCAAAAAGAAAGAAAAGTAGAATGAGATAGATAAAAAGTACTTGATCAAATGATAAAGAAAGGTAAAGACAAGAATTTAAAGAACACAAATTAAAAACTTACTTGGAATTAAAAGGTAATTAAGGTGCAAAACATGTAATTAGAGGTGCATTAAAAGTAAATGTAGAAGAACTAGTGTCACTCTAGCCAACAAAATGAAATGATTAACAATCAAAACTATTTATAGGGGAGGATTAGGAAGCTTCCTCCCCTTCTTCCTTTTCTCTTAATTGCGTCATTAGGTCCTTAAGCATATAGTCTTCATTAATTGCACCATTAGTCCTTTTTCCTTCTAATCTTCTTTACTTGGACTCTAATGACTTGTGGCTCGGGATTTCTTTTAAACTCGTCTTTAATTTCTTCAATACATTAGACTTGAGTTCTTCGGCTTTTGATAAACTTCCGTCTTTTGACTTTTTCTTCGATAAATCTTCAGAATTGGCCTTGGACTTCCGTTCTTTTTCCACTTTTGACTTCTCGACTCCGTCTTTCATCGTTTTCTTCAATAAAAGCCGTGAATGCCCGTGAATTCCCGTGTTTTCTCCACTTTTCACAATTTCGTCCTAAATTACAACAAAAACACAAACCGCGCATAATTCCGACATAAAAGACATAAAATACACGTTTTGGTCCGGTTGTTATTGTAATTAAGTGGTAGAAAAGATGGGTGTTTACACACCTATCAAATCCCCTACACTTGACCATTGAAATATCCTCATGCAATGCATTAGTTACAAAGCATGTTTACACTTTTCATGATAATCAATCCACGTTGGCCTTTATTAAAGAGATAGAAAATTATAAAAATGCAAAGCAAAGAAATTAAAAGCATACCTTGGGTTTTGAAAATGTCATGAATAATCATCATCCTCAACTTTTCACTTTCTCCAAACCAAGCTTAAAAACGAGATCATTGTTATTATAAGTCAGTAAACTATCACGAACTCATGTGGGTCAATTATTCACTTAGATTCCCTTATTCCTATGTGTATCTCTGATATTTTATTATTGTCTTGAATGATCACGAGGATGCATTGTTTGACTTATTTTGATAGTTATTTAGTCTGAAAATAAAGTGAACGATTTAATCAATAGTTAGCTAAAGGACCAAATCTTTTAAAACTGCTTCTCGGGACCTCATAAAGTTCATATCTTGGCATAACTCGCTTCGCGATTTGAGACCTTTCTCGGACCGATATTTGGCAGCGACTTCATACTTCAAATCTTGAGAGACGTTCATGAAATAATGGTCTTCTCTTCATAATTGGAATTTCTTCACTTGAACTTTTTGAGAGATTCATACTTGGACCACGACTTCTTCATTTTTCTCCAATCTTTATTTTGGATTTTGATATACAACGATCCGCCTCCTTTATTGACTTGGATCTATTTATCCTCATACCTTGTTAGGGTCTTTTCGGATACACTTCTCCATGACTTTTTGGGAGTTTTTGCTTTTCGTCGTGTGTCTCGATCCTTCATATTGATTTTCGATAAATGATTCTTCACATCACTTTTGGATCTTTAGCAACAAAACATAGCCCTCATGCCTTGTTAGGGCCTTTTCGGACTCGCCAATCTTCGCGCCCCGCTTCATAAGTTATGCCTTGGCTATGAACTCTTATCATCACCGAGCAACTTTTAAACGATCTGGGGCTAGAAGCTAAGTAACTTTTTAAATCGTACAACCCTACTTATTAGCAGATAATTTATTAAGCAAGCGATGGGAGAATAGGCTTATAATTAACTCACATAAATTCACGAAAGAATACCGAACTTATAATTGGCTCTATCATCTCTCGTTCTCCACAATTTAAAATCTCAAGTAATGAGACTCGTGGATACTTAGCCTATTAAATCAAAGTTTTGGGTTTTCGAGTCGCCTATAGGATCTTGCAAATTCTTGGACTTTTTCAAGTTTAGAAATCGCATTTTAAAGTTCCCTTGATAAACGACTCTCTAGGATCAATTATAGGAACTTGCGAAAAGTTCTTGTTCTTAACCCGTGAGAGTTAAGACTTTCGCGTTTTATAGCTCCCTATATAAAAGCCTAGCAAAACTTGACTTAAACACGTTAAGGATACTAGCTAGAGTAAACTCGGGTTGAGTCAAAAGATTCACAACGTTTGAAAATTAAAACGACTTATTAAACATTTATTCTAACAAAGAAAGAAATTCACTATACAAAGGAAAAAACTAATAGGCCAAAATAGATCAAAAATTTTGAAAAATGTCGAAAAATTGATTTTCCGGTTAAAATGAGGACAAATACAAGGAAAAGACCACTTAACTTCGATAGAAGTCCCCCCTACACTTAAGATAAACATTGTCCTCAATGTTTAAGCATGTGGGAGTAAACTCCCCTACACTTAGGACATTGTGCACGTTGTTTAATTCTCGCTAAGGAAAAGACAACTAAAGAGATTCCTATTTTAATATTGAGAAAATATATAAAATAGTGAATCGAAAAGAGTTTAGGATAGAACCGGGATAATGGAACATGGAATCACGGGTCGTCAAGAATCATCAAGAGTGGATCATTGAAGCTCGAATCCCTGATTAAGAAGTGAGGAGAGGAAATAGCAAACCAAAGGGTCCCCCCTACACTTATGATAAAGAAAGAGGAAAGATAGATGCATGGGTTGCCTCCCAAGAAGCGCTTGGTTTTTGTTTACCGAGTCGTGAGCCTGACTCGACCTTGATCATCAACGGAAGAAACATGAAACATATCCACCAGGATCGAAGACATAGTTTTCATCGAGCAAATAGCATTGGCTTAAGGCGAACAAGGCAAGCCAAAGAAGAGTAGGCAAGGTTCCCTTAAGCAGCAATGGAGCATGGTGGAAGCAAGGTTGAAGTGGTGCAAGCAGATTTTCATAAGTTCCAAAGATATTTCCTTTTATTTCATCAGGTGGATACTGAGATGGCTGCAGAATTTCAATACCAGGGTTGATGGTTGAAGTTTTTACCACCCTTTAGGAAAAGAGTAATAAAGTAGGGCAAGTGAGCACGACGATTTAGGAAAACCATGTGTGAATGACCCAATTAAGTTCGTTCTCAAGGAGGCTAGTGTGTTATGTGTGTAATGATATGGATTAATTTGTGATTATATTTGAAAAAGAAGAATAGAAAGGGGATTAGAAGAGAGTGACGGTTATGAAGACGGATTAAACTAAGTCTAAAAAGGTGTATACGTAAAGTCGTAAAAACTACCAAAATTAAAATTTAAACCAAAAAATTTCTAAAAATCACCAAAAAAAATCCCTAATAATATTCTAAGAGTTTACAAAAAATCAAAACTTGTAAAAACCTTTTAATTAATTAGATAATGAGTTTTTAATGCTAATTAAAGCCCTAAAAATCAAAATTAATTATTAAAAAGACCTAAACAAGATTTTCAAGTTTGTAAACCTCAAAAATACTCTAATTAAGCTAAAAACTATTTTTCAAAATTTTAAAACCAATTAAAACTATTTTTAAACAATTAAAAACTCCTAAAATCAATTAAATCTTAAATTAATTATAGAAAATAATTAAAAGACCTAGAAAATAATTGGAAAGTTGCAAAAATCCTAATTAAGTATTTAGAACCTAGGAAAAATATAAAAACCTAGAAAATCAGACTTTTAATTTTTAATAATAAAATAATATTAAAATAATATTAAAAATCCAAAAATTATAAAAAATTATAAAAACTTGCAAACTAGCTTAATTTAACCTAAATAACTCAGAAATGAAAGTGAAATTACCTAAATACCCCTATTGGGCCTAGAAAATGGGCCAAACCCAAAACAGTCCCTTATTGGGCTCAATTAAGGCCCAATAGGAAAAATTGTTCAAATTAAGCTCAAAAAGCACAGGTTGACTCAAAATTTGATTTTAAACAACTTTTTCCAAAGGCCCAAAAGCTGAAAATGTGAAATAAGCTAACATATAATAAGCAGCTTATTCTTAATGGGCTTTTTGGCCCATTAAGCCATAAGCTGATGCCATAAGCTAAAATTTAACACACAACCTTCTTTTGACCTAACAAAGACTTTTGCAAAAAGAAATTTCAAATAAGCCCACTCAATAAGCCAGAAACAAGTCACAAACTTATTCACAAAACGACAAAATAGTCGTTTTTATGATCTAGACCACCTCAGAAGCTGATTCAAGTTGCAAAATGTTTCTTTTAACAAAACTAAGCTTAAAAACCAAAGACCTTTCAAATAAGCACACTCAATAAGCTGGAAAATCAAATAAGCACTTATCTTAAAAGTCAAACAAGTTGGTTTTCTAGTAAAAAGTCAAAGTCAAAGTCTCATAAGCTCCAGTTCACTTAAATGGGTCAAATAATGAAGATCTATTACAAAAAATAAGTTGTTGCAAGTCAGAATAAGCTAGAATATATTATTGATAAGCTGATGACAAAATTGCACTAGCAGGGGCTAGTTTTGTATGTTGAGCAGTGGAAACTTTTTCCACTGCTTGACTATTTTGACTTTTTGTCTTTAGTGACTTTTTCTTGGATTCAGATTTCACAAAGGCACCCAATTGATGTTTGGATCAAAAGGAGTCAATCACAATCAAATAACACAATCACTAACACCCAATTGATACAGTTTAATCAATTAATCACCAGACATTGCACAGACATGAACAATAAGCAGTTTAGCATTCAAGAGCAGTTTTAGCACAAATCAGCCAACCAAATTCAACCAAATGCACACAAAAGCTATAATAAACTCCAATAAGCAAGTCTAAACAGGTTTCATGCACTGGTTCAAAGAATTAAGCAAGATTCAAGCAATGAAAGTTACTGATGAACACTACACATGCAGTTTTCTACTTTTGCTGATGTATTTGACACACAAGCCAATTTCAACACCTCAAATCTTTCAAACAGGTTATGTTAACTTTGTTTAAACCACTTTTATCCCTAAGCATGCATACACACTAAGTGTTCCCAAAATCCTAGGTCAAAACAAGCAGAAACAAGGTCTATATAGCAGATTGATCAATTCAAGTGTTCAAACCCAAAAACTTGCAGCAAAACACTCTCAAACAAAGGTATAGCAGATACAAAGCATAAACAACACTTTCCCTTAACACAAAAACAGATTACAAGCATAAACCAGTAGACCCAAACACCCCTTTAACTTTTTCAAATCAAAATTTTCAAAAGCAAAACAAGATTTCAGGCCAACCAAGCATCAATTAACACTAAAACAAGTCTAATAAACAGATTCAAGCAAGAACAAGCCACAAAATTCACAAGAACAACAGTTTCATACAAATATCACCAAAAATCACAATTTATGCAGATTTGGAGATTAAGTATGCAAACCTCATGGATGTACATCCACACCCACGAATTTTGAGCTTATGTGCTAGCAAGAACAAGCACAAGCTTCCACAAAAGCCTGCTAAGATTGAACAAGGGTTAAGCACAATAACATGAAAATCAGAAACTTCAAAAATCCTGATTGATGCAAACTTGTTACCCCACACTTGATTATCCCCAAGTTATAAGCCTCACCACACCTTAACCAACTCAGTTAGGATGCTATGATCAGCCCTATAGCCCAAGAATTCCAAGATTGGAACAAGACTTAGCAAAATTTCAAGAAAATGAGGAAAATATGCAAACTTGTGCACACTCCTCTTTTGAAAACAGGTTTTAAACTTCAAAAGCAGTAAACTAAGAACAATAACAAGCAGAATAAATATGGCACTTGGTCTTTCTTCAAAGCACTTAACTCAAATTCATTAATCAGAAAGAGGATTTACAAGTGTTTGAACAAAGGAAAAACCAAAAGCAACTGAAAAATGAAGGCCTAAGTGGCTTTATATAGCCTTACAATGAGCTAAGTTACAGCTAAAAACTAAAAACCCTAATGGTTGAAGTCCCCAATATGCTCTTGTAGCTTCTTGAAAATCTTGGACTCATGTGATGTTTTCTTGGACGTTTGCATGAGTTGGCAGGGGTGGAATTTGATCAATGGCTCATAATAAGCTTAAGTTTGAAGCAAGGATGTGGGGCGTTGGATGGCTGTCTTGTTTTGTCATCTTCTCCAAGAGTGTGAAAAGTAGGGTAAAACATGTGACAAATGAGTGATGTGGCAAGCTGTTTGTGAGTTTGGTTGTGATTAGGGAGACCCTAATTATAATTCTGGAGGTTACTGGGTGCTAATTACAAACGGATTAAGAAAACCCAAATTGGTTCTTATGATGAATAGTGCATGTTTTGATCCAGATTAAGTTTTGAATGGGGTGTTTAGCGCGTGTTTTGTAACTAATATTAATTAGTTAAAAACCTGGTGAGTGGAAGGCTGAGGTGGAGGCAGGGAGTGGTGTGATTGGTGGAAAAGATTGAGTGGGGCACGTGTCAGCTGGTGAGTTGTCTAGGTTACAATGTTGTCTGGCCAGTTTAATACCCCCATGTTTCAAAAACTTGTCAAATCCCTTCCAAACTTCTATCAACGCTTGTTTAAGCTTTGTCAACTTCTGCATTTTTACACTTTTGGCCCAAAAACTTTTGCAAAGTGAAATCAGGGGTAATTCTTGCCATAATTGAATTCTTCAAGGGCTGGTTTGGTATTTTCTTCAATGATAATGGTCTAGACTTGCAATATTGATAATTTGGAGGACTGAAATTGCCAAGTCTTGATGATTGAGGGACCATTTTTGCCAAATGTTGAAAGTTGAGGGTCCTTTTTGTAATTTTGGATTTTTCAAAGGACCAAACTTGTCATTTCTTGTACTTTGAAGGATTTCATGATGTATTTGACTTTTTGGATGATATTGGTTGACAATTTAGCTTTGTTGAGGGGCTAAACTTGCCAATTCTTCAAAGTTAAGGGCCCTTTTTGTAATTTTGACAAACTTTAGGGACCAAACTTGTAATTATGAGGATACAAGGGTATAAAGTGTCAATTATTCATAATTGGAGGACCCTTATTCATAACTCTTCAAATCTTCAAGGGTTGATCTTGGGAAAGTCTTTACTAGGGCTTGGTTCATTGTGCGGCTTCGTTTCCCGTGTTCGTTTTTGTATGATTCTTGTGATCTTTTGTCATTTTCTCAATATCCGTACCTAAAATACACAAGCAACAAACACAAGCATATATTTGGGTATTTTGATGATATTTAATGCATTTTAAGCCCTATTTGGAAGATGAGACTATGTATAAAAGCAGTCTCATCACTCCCCCATACTAAACCATTGCCGTGCCCTCACGCAATGCTAGAATAAAGTATCAAAGCATCTACAAAATTTAATTTTATTCACTTTATTGAACGATAAACTAGCTATACTACTACTATTACTACTACTTGTGTTATAGACATAATGTATGATTTTCATCGCAAAATGGGACGTTTAGGTTCATAGAACAAGAACACGTGAATGCTTCGTTAGAAATAATTTCATCGTCCTCGACTTTCACTCCAATTCCATGCTAAGCGTGCAACGAGATCATTGTCATTATAAGTTAGTAATGCTAACACTACTCATATGCCCTAATCACGTACTTATCCTCCCATTATTCCTAAGTTGTATCTCTTATATTTTATTTTGTCTTGAATGTTTCACGAGGATACATTGTTTGACTTATGCGATAATAGAGATTTAGGTCTAAAAATAGAGTCCTAACGGTGTAACTAAGACCATCAAATCAATAACCCCTCCTAATAGACGACGATGTTAAAAAATTAAGTTGACAAGAAGAATTGATAAACACGGTTTATAACGGTTTTGAACATGAGACTTATTACCAAGACTTTTATACGCCCCCTAACGGAAGGGCCTTATTATCTTTGGTTTACCTCCATCTTTTATTCAACTTCGCCATGAAGCTTTTATTATGACTTCGGTCTTGCCTTGCCTTTTATTATCCGCCTCATCGGTGGTTTTATTAGCCAAAGACGTATATCCTCACGCTAAGGCGAATTTTGGATCTTTAAAGCTTCGAAGATTAAGGCTTGATTCACTTTCAATTTTGCATAGATTTTAGGCCTTGTGGGGCTTCAAATTGTTTGCTTGATTTAGGTGAGCACTTGAAATCTTATTATTGGGTGAAGCTTTCGATTATTAGGGTGCCAATACTTCAAAACCGTGACGCTGGCGATACCTTAATGTCTTCCCAATTTAATTACACGGAAGCTACTAGAAAAGACTAGAAACCCAACAATCCTAACTAAACCGCTAAGTCAATATTTATTAAGCAAAAAATATTTACATGCGAAGGGAGAGTAAGCAAAAATTGATGTAGGATTTTCGTACACGTTTTAGGAAAAACGTATATGAGTGGCAAGTATTAAGTTATACGTTTTAGGAAAAACGTAAAACCGAATAAATGCGAGTTCGTTCTCGAAGGAGGTGTGTGTATTAATGTGCCAATATATATGAAATCAAGTTTGGATTAGTGACGTTTTTGGTTGAGAAGGAGAAAAAGTAAAGACGAGCTACGACTACGATTAAACTACGACGTTGACGTAAAACGCGAACGTAAATACGTAAAACGTGACAAAATTAAAAATTAAACCTAAAAATTAATTAAAAATTAAAACTAAGTCTAAAATAATATAAATAAGAATAAAAATCCAACAAATATATTTTTAAACCTTTTATTAATTAAATATTCAATTTTAAATGCTAAATAAAGCCCTAAAATTAAATATAATTAACAAAATGTCCAAAATATTAATTTATTGAACTAATAAGTTACTTATATTATTTAAAGACTAAAAAGTATTTTTCCTAAATTTTTAAAACTATTTTTTATTTTTTTAATCACTAAAAACTATTTTTAAATTAAAATAATCCAAAAAAATAATAAAATAATGCCAAAAATAATTTGACAATTTTAAAAATCCTAAATTACCCTAATGAACAGTAGAAAATTGAAAAAGTTTGAAAAAAGTTAAATCTTTCACTAAAAGACAAAACTAGTTAATAATTAAACCCTAATTATACTAAATTAATTATATAAAAAAATTAGAAAGTGAACAGTGACTAATTTTTAAACTAAAAATCTTAAAATATAATTCTAAGTCTAGGAAAAATTTTAAAACTGAAAAATATAAACATTTTACACTAAAAGACAAAATCAGATTAATTAAAAAGTGATTAAAAATGCAAAATAATCCAAAAAATATAAAATGAACAGTAATATAAAAACTAATTAAACTGAAAAATCAAGAATTAAAAAAGAAAAATATTGGAAAAAGTTTGAAGTCCTAATTGTTAAAAAAGATCACAAAAGACAAAATTATGAGTAACTGAAAGTGACATGTGCCACTTTCTGTCTGTTTGTGAAGCAGTGGAAACAAAAGCAAAGGCAGTGGGAAAGGAGTTCCCACTGTTAATGAAAATAAATGGGTCTGAGCACTATTTGATTCTTAACTTGCGTGTTTTTAAGTTTTGTTGGGAAACAAAGGCACCCCCACACTCATGGAAGTGTGGGGAGTCAATATAAACAGAAAAACACCAAAGCTCAATACAAATAAATCACAAAAATAGGCAGAAATCAGTTGCTGATATGGATGGGGAGGTCTGAGTGCTATTGCTGATACACTTGACACACCAATGAATTTCAAAGGCCAAATTTTATCTCAAATACTAACCAATTAACATTCAAACTAATTGAAACCCTATATTAACCTGTTTTCTAACAATAATCAAGAAATCAAAGTCTAAATCCTACAAAAAACTGGCAGAAAAAGGACAACACATATTTTGCTATGTTTCACCAAATTTTGAACTTGCAAATGCTTCAAATCCTATCTAAACTTAGAACCTAATGCTAATAACATGTGAAACTTACAAAGTAGTGTGTCTAGGCAATTAAATCTAGCTTAATGATGCCTTAAACCAGATTATACCTTAATGCCAAACACCCCTTTAATTTCTGATTAAGAAAATTAACAAAGATACTTGCACAAAATTTTACTGAATACTAAATCTAACTGAATAAACATGCATACTATGACCAATTAACATTCTAAACACTCTAAGTTTTCAACAAACAACAAGCATGAACTAATCATTCACCATCATTCATAAGCAATTGATCCAAGGGAGTTCAACAAATTACCTTTACTCAGTCTTACTTAGGCTGAGTTCCAGCTTTGGATACCACCAGCTAGGATGCTGCTTAAGGGGAGAAGGAGGGAAGCTTATGGCTTGGGTTGCTAAAACGTAGAGATGCTGGTGTGACTGTCAAGGTCACACCCAATATATCTTGATGATGCTTCCTTGATACCCTGCTAAGAAAAAGAGAAAAACACAGAAAAATGGTGACTGATGAAACCACTATAAGCTATAAGCTAGGCTTATTTATTAAGTCAGCTTATGGCTTATAGCTTATATAACCAGAAAAAGTTAAAGATAACTTTTGGGGTGATCTAACTCTTCCAAATCCCTTTCTTTAAACTGCTATAAAAAACTTGAACCATATAAACTTGAAAATCACTCAACAAATATCCACTATCACTTCAATTTGTTGAGTGATTCAGGTTTATATAAGAACCCCTTCAAGAACTTTTTCAAAGAAAATAAAAAACGGATTTTTAGAAAACTTGAAAAACAAGAAATTTAAAACTTCCCAAACTAACTTGAATCAACAACTCTTAACTAAAAAGAAGTAAAAGATGGAACTCAGATATGCAAAGTTTTTACAAAATACTCTAAATATTCATTAATATAAAAATTTTTACAAAATCTGGAACAAAAAACCAGGTCACATGTCGACCTTGGTATTTATACTACTACTTGGATGAAAACCCTAGCTAAGTGAAGTTCCCATAACACCCTTGGATCTTTGAAGCATATTCCTTGAACTTTAAACCATTCTGGATGATTCTTGACTGGCATGTGAAGTGACAGGGGTGTAGAAGCAATCTTGGCCGTCTATTTGTTGTGGAGAACACGCATTTCATCTGGATCGTTGATTTGGTCTTATACTTTGAAGAAAAGGTGAAAACTCGTGACATGTGATGGCTGTGGGGGGGACAAGAGTAGGGAGAGGTCATTTTCAGCATGTGGGAGTGTTCTTCATTGACCATTAAACAAAACCCCCAAAGATAATTATCCTAATTTAGGATAATTAATTTCCTGGAAAACTAGGGTTCATCATAAGAACAGGGAGGGTTGAATCTGATTTGGGATTAGAAACGTGTTTAGCGCGACTTGATTAAACTAATATTGTTTAAATAACAGTTTAATAAGGATGCCCAACGTGGCAATGGATGTGGGCCGGGTTTATGGCGGGTTATGGGTTTTGTTTGGGCTTATGATGGGTGTTGACTGGGTTTTTTGGTGGGTTTGACCGGGTTTGGGTTTTGTTTTAACAGGTTTGGCCCCTCAACGTTCCTTCACTTGCTAGATCCCTTTAAACAGCACTCAACTCTTTTTTTCCTTTGTAATGTACTTTGGACTTGTTGTCACTTTTGGCACAAGGCATTTCAATAACTTTTATCAAGGATTCTTAATGCACATTATGCATTCTTCAAGGACCAAACTTGCACATAATCAACATTATAAGGACCCAAATGCAATTATGAGTTTTGCAAGGGTATAAAATGTCAAGTCTTCAAAACTTCAGGGACGAATCTTGCCAAATCTTCAAACTTCAAGAACTTGATAGGAAAATCATGATTCGGGTCCGGTTCTTTGTGCGGCTTCGTTTCCCGTGTTCGTTTTTGCTTGATTCCTTTGATCATTTGGTGAATTCACGATATCCGTGCCTGAAATACATAATGAACAAATACAAGCACATATATGGGTATTTTGATGATATTTTAAGCGTTTTAAGCCCGATTTGGACGATGAGACTATGTATAAATACAGTCTCATCACTCCCCCATACTAAACCATTGTCGTGCCCTCACGAAATGCTAGAATAAAGTATCGTAACACCTCCAAAATTCATTTAATGATGACATTTATTGAAAACGTAAACTTAATTAAACTACTACACGTGCTTTAGACATAATGTATGATTTTCATCACGATAAAGTGACTTTTAGGGTCAAAGAATAAGAACACGTGAATGCCTCATAGAGATAAGTTCGTCATCCTCGATTTTCACTCGATTCCATGCTAAGCGTGTAACAAGATCATTGTTATTATAAGTTAGCAACACGATCATATCTCATGAGTGTTAATTATGAACCTAAACTCCCTTATTCCTACTTGGTATCTCTTATATTTTATTTTTGTCTTAATGATCACGAGGATACATCATTGACTTATGCGTGAATAGAGATTAAGTCTAAAAATAGAAACTTAACGGTGTAGCCAAAATCATCAAATCAATAATTTATCCTAATAGACAACGATGTCAAAAAATTAAGTCAACAAGAAGGATCGATAAACACGATTTTATAACGGTTTTGAACATGAGACTTATTACCAAGACTTTTATACGCCCCCTAACGGAAGGGCCTTATTATCTTTGGTTTACCTCCATCTTTATTTCAACTTCGCCATGAAGCTTTTATTATGACTTCGGTCTTGCCTTGCCTTTTATTATCCGCCTCATCGGTGGTTTTATTAGCCAAAGACGTATATCCTCACGCTAAAGCGAATTTTGGATCTTTAAAGCTTCAAAGATTAAGGCTTGAATCACTTTCAATTTTGCATAGATTTTTCGGCCTTGTGAGCTTCAAATTTTGCTTGATTTAGGTGAGCGCTTGAAATCTTATTATTAGGTGAAGCTTTCGATTATTCGGGTGCCAATACTTCAAAACCGTGACGCTGGCGATACCTTAATGTTTTCCCAATTTAATTACATGGAAGCTACTAAAACAAATTAGAAACCAACAATAGTGACTAAACCGCCAAATCAATATTTATTAACAATTTATTATGCAAAAGCGTGGGGAGAATAATCTAATAATTACTACACATGAGATCGTGACGATTACGAGACTTATAAATAACTCTATCATTTCTCGTCCTCATTTAAGAGACTTAGCCTAAAAAGTTAAGGAATCGAAGCTAAGTGCTCAACACGCACGGTCGAGTAAAAAATTACTCTTATTCTCACCAACGGAAAACCTACATTCGTGTCTTAAACACTTACGAAAAACAAGAAAAATTTTAAAATCTGGCCATTTTTAGCCTTATTTTTCATAAAACGATAACAAAAATATGAAATTTTGGATTGCCTGTTGACGTAAGCAAGGTGAAGTATCTACTCACCCCCCATACTAAAACTAAACATTGTCCTCAATGTTTCGAGTCTAGGGGTGTAAACACCCCCATACTAGAGACGAAGTCGAATGCTTAATCTCGAGCATGGAAAGGGTAAAACGAATAACCTAAAAGCCGTTTATGAATTATGCTAATAAGATAAACGTTAGAACATAAAAGGATATCATCGGATATCGGAATCTCCAAAGGCAACGATCGAAGCTCGAGTGATCCGTAAAACGAACACGAGAGGCTTCAATGATGACGATGAACCTAATGAATCACAATCACAAACAACCACGGAACAAAGGTTGGAAAAGCACAAATCCCCTCGTTACATTAACTAAGAAAGCGATAATATGTACAAGGATAAGCATGAGAATCCCCCACGAGGCACCTTGTTTTTGATAACCGAGTCAAAAGCTCGACTCGGATCCCCATAAATGTGATCATTTAGGGATAATCTCGGTATGGTCATTTTTGGTGGGGCTTACATGATAAACAATGCCCAAAAGTACGTGGAGTACTTTAAAAACCTGATAAACGTATACCGGGGTCAAAGATAGCGTCTTCGTTTTCGGATGAAAGACGAAACAACGCCACTCCAACACAAACCCCAATGGGGTAGAAGAAAAGAGATAAGAAGTATAAAGGTGGGGCAATGGGTAAGTCAAACATATGAGCTACTCGAGGTAGACTCACACCAAGCAAATGAATAAGATTTCCATTTATTGTATCGGTAGAAGACCGAGATTTACCTTTACAAGCAATTCCGGGATCGTAAATCTCGTCCTCGGTGGTAAAGTGTGAGGGAACATTTGGGGCTTCCCCCATACTAAAACCACACCAACCGTCGTCAAAAGGAGTAGACGAGGTGGTAGCACTCATAAAACGCGGTGATGACGGAGTTAAACATGTAGAAAAATCTTTTAAAACATTTTTAAAATCTTTTCCTTTTTCATCGTTTTTAAACTCTTTATGAAAACCCGATTGAATAATGTCGAAAATATTTGGCGTGTCAAATTCAAAATTAGTCGTGCTAAAAATCCTCACATTTAAGTCGTGGTTAGGGGGTGGTGGATTATATAAGTTCTCAAAACGTCGATCAATAAAGAACACCGCCCCCTCAGGGTCTACATACTCGTCATCTTCATGAACGTCGATCTCATCGATTTCTTCGTCATAGATAGGCTTGTCAAACCATGGTTTGTCATTCCCCTCTTTGAGTATCTTAGAAACTCTCTCGAAAAGATCTCGATCACGCACGAAACCATCATTCTTTTGTGGGGATCGTTGATAAGTTAGATCCTCACGAATGTGGTAAACGTCATTCTCAAATGAGGAGTGTTTATAAGGTAACTCCTCGAGAATGGGACTTGTTTCTATAGCAAGAAAATCATCGACCTCCTTAAAGAATTTTTCATCATCACAATTGTGAAATGAAGGAGGATCGATGATATGGTCATCAACGTTCTCGAATTCATCATCAAAAATGGGGTTATGATGAAAAATAGGTTCGTATACGGAATTCGAGTACGTTGTGAAAGTGTCGTCATTCTCATCATCATAAGAAATTTCCGACATGAGATCGTCCTCTTCATTTGAAGATTTATCAAAGGGTAAATCCTCGAAGATGGATGGCGGATTAGCAAGTATATGCTCGATCTCGGCAAAATCATCATCGCCATCAAAGAAAGTGTCGATGTGAGCAAGTTCTCGAGTGGATTTCTCGAGAGTCACAACCATGGACTTACAAGTCGAATGACTATGCTTAGGTGACATTTCTATGATGGGTGAGATTGCATTGGGTTGGGCCACTTCCTTAGCCTTAATGGGTTTGGGGCTAGGAGTGGGAGGCACTTCAATGGGTTTAGAAGTATGGGCCTCAAAGTCATGGTCCTTCGAAGGTGGTGAAGACGAGCCCATATTGGTCTTTGTCGTGATGGCACTAACGTCGCCCTTCAGAATTGGTGGTTCACTTGTTTCGCTAAAAACATCCCAAAGTGAGTTTTCATCCATAAATTTACACATACCCTTTTGAATTAGGTACACATATTCTTTATCATTAAAATCATCATCTTTAAAACCGTTTTTCTTAATTCTCTCAAAACATGCATCAAGCTTCATTCTTTCCGCTAAAGTGAACATTTTGAAATCATTAGGATTTGAATCATTAGGTTTTGAAACCTCGGTTTTTTCATTCTCATAAAATCCTTGGGATTTTCTAGCGAAAAAGTCTATTTTCTCATCCCCATATCTCATAGTAAGTCTCCCCTCGTGAACGTCGATTACGGTTCGAGCCGTCGATAAGAATGGTCGGCCTAAAATAATGGGACATTTGGGGTCACACTCGTAATCGGATATAACGAAATCCGCGGGAAAAACAAACTTTCTAATCCTAACATAGACATCCTCGGCTATTCCAATTGGTATAAGTGGAGTACAATTTGCAAGCTCGATTGTCATGTTCGTGGGGGTAAGTGAAGGCAATCTCATCAATTTCCAAAGAGAATGAGGCATGAGATTGATGCTAGCACCTAAATCGGCAAGGGCTAAACATCCCTCAATCTCGGAAAAATCACAAGGTAGTAGAAATTGGCCCGGATCCTTTTCCTTTCTCGGCATACGCCTTTTGGGTTTTTTAAGAAGGATCGAAGCACAAGTTTCTTCAAGGGTTACTTTGGTAAGGTCGACAAAGCTCTCTTTTTGAACCGTGGATGGAATTTGAGGTACACGAGGGTGTGCACTCTTTTCCTTGGTCGCCACGTTCACCCCATCGACTTTAGAACAAGAAGACGTCTTAGAAGTCGAGGGTTGAGAGGGATAAACAACACGGAATCCTTCAAGGTTAGGGGTAATCACACGACCTTTCTCACGAGACGAGGCGGCTTTACATTGTTCTTTCGGATTTGCTACGGTGTCACTAGGTAACGAACTTGATGACGAACCCGAGGCCTTGTTCATTATAGCCGAAAACATCTTTTTTATATCAATTTGCCCTTGCTCAATCTTCGTGTTTTGCAATTTCAAAGTATTTGTAAAGTCGTTTTTCAAAGTACCAATTTCTCCCTCTAATCGTCTCATATTAGCCTCATTCGTTTTCATGTAACTTTGAAAATCGTTTGACGCACTATTTTGATTAGAATTAAAGTTCCCTTGGTTTTGATTATTTCTTTGAAAATTGTTTTGATTCCCACTTGAAAAATTATTTCCTTGATTGTTATCTCGATTTTGCCAAGTTATATTACGACCTTGATTATAACCTCCTTGATTTTGATTCGAAAAATTTCCTTGTTGATTGTTTCCTTGAAAATTGTTTCGATTTTGAAAATTGTTGCCTTGATTATAATTGCCTTGTTGTGATGGACCCGCGTTATTTTGATTTGAAAAATTGTTGTTTCCATTTAACGCACTCACATTCGACGTTTGGCCATCCGTAGCCGCACACTCGTAATAATTATGAGGTCCACCACAAAACGTACACGAAACCTCAACCGCTTTCACCGTAGCGGGAGCGTCTTTCTTTTGCATCTCAATGAGATAAGACGTGAACACATTCGTAAGCTTGTCGACTTTTGCATCAAGTCTCTCAATGTCGCGATTAGAACTACTAACATTGGCGACATTGGCAACACTCGGTGCATTGCGGAGTTGGTAAACCTTGGATCGGTTCTCGATAATTATCAAAGCTTCTCTCGGAGTTTTACACAAAAAGTTGCCACCGGCGGCGGAATTCAACGAGTCTTGTTCGTGAAAATTAAGACCGTTGTAAAACGTATCCATTTGGTGCAACTCGGAAAAACCATGGTGAGGACATTGCCTAAGCAATTCCTTAAAACGATCCCACGCGTCTCTAAAAGATTCATGCGGTTTTTGCTCAAATTTCGTAATTTCATTTTTGAAAAACGTTGTCTTAGACGGTGGGAAAAAATAATTAACGAACTTGGAAACGAGATCCTTCCACGTAGTTATCGAATTAGGTGGCTCTTTCTCGTACCAATCCTTGGCGGCACCATCGAGCGAGTACGGAAAAAGCATAAGCTTGACGACATCGGTGTCGACGTTCTTAAACTTGCTCGTGGCCAAAAGACGATCAAAATTCCGAATATGGTCGTGAGGATTATCGGCTTCACGACCTCGAAACTTTGTAGCTTGGATCAACGAAAGCATTCTGCTCTTGATCTCAAAATTCTCCGCCTCGATAGCGGGAATTACGATCGCGTCTCTATAACCCTCGGTGGGCGCTTGGAGCAATTCCATCATAGAACGATTGTCGGCCATCTCCTCTACGGTTTCTTCAACAACGATATTAGGAACGTCGGTTTCTAATTCTCGTCTACGTCGTCGATTCCTTCGATTACGATTGCGTCGATTCGAAGCTTCGCTAGAATTGGAATAATCCTTCGATCGAGTGCGCATGCACTAAGCGTAGAATGGGTGGTAACAAAGAAGATTCTTTTTGCGGTTTTTCGATTTTTCAATTTTTTTGGTTTTTGATTGTTTAAATTTTTTTTTGGATTTTTGTTGTATTACGTAGACACAAATCTACAAATCTCTCCTCGAATCGAATTTCTCGATTAAAGGAGCCTCAAAGAATGAAAACGATCACGTGGAGTGAACGTTCTCGATGACTTTAGAACGTTGGTGGAACACCAAAACGTTCAAGAGGGTTTAATCTTGAAAACACAAGCAAATATAATATACGTAGATAATACTTGGGCGGCAAACCCTCGATTAGCCCTCTTTCTCAAAACACGCACAAGCAAGCGGAGGAAACGAGGCGGCGCGAAGCACTTAAGAGCCTTTTTCCTTTAGGTCGTGAAATACAACCGCCTTATACCCACCTTATAGTTTGTGTTAATTGAAATTAAGCCTCACGAAAGTATTTATCTATTTTGCCTTTAAACTTTTGCTTTGGATTCGAATACAATGATTGGGTAATGACCTCTGTAAAACCCGTATTTAAAAATCAGAATATTTAAATACGCAGTTTAATTTTAATAAACTATTTAAGTATTAATTATTAGACAGAGATAGAAACGCGGAAATTAAATACGCAATCCCAGTTCATTTAAATACTATACATATTACAGTTTATGCAGATAATAAAATAACAGTATAAATTCAGATATTACGCGAATATTAATTATTCAAGAAGAAAATAATCCATATCAGATTATACCACGAGGATTAATATAAATTTCACGCAGCCTCAGTTCTATTAAAAATACTACAGATGAATTAATTATTTTACAGAAATAATTAAACGTTAATATTAAATACGCGTAGTCTCGGTTTATTTAAATATTACAAGCAAATAATTATTCAGAAAATAATTATTAAGTTTCAGTATATTTTACGTATGTATTTTACACAAATAATAATTATTGCGTTTCTGAAACTAAAACGCGAGAAAATAAGGTGTTCAAGTATTTTTAAAAAAAAAAAGAGGGAAGAAAGTGTAAATGGGCTTCTAGGCCGGTTTAAAAAAAAGGAGAAGAAATCACGGGGGGTTTCCCCTTTTTGTCAAAACTATACGCAGAAACAAAAAAAAAAAAAAAAAAAGAGAAGTAGGGTTTTATCCCTTTGATGCTGCCGACAGAAAAGACAAACAAAAAAAGAGAGAAAAAGAAAGAGGATCGAGATTAAATGTCGGATGATTGTTATTTCTTCCTTTCACGCAAACCAGGTAAACCCAGTCGTTTTCTTTTTTTTTCTTTTCTGTTGGTTACCCACGAAATCAGACCATGGCGTCGGGTCTTGGTGAGATTCGTGTATAGCCGAGACCACAAAGGGCCTCGGTGGTGGTCTTGGTGCGTCGGCAACCAACATCAACCAGCAGGGGTGTTGGCTCGGTGGGTTTTACCTTCACAGCCGAGACCCTTATGGGCCTCGGTGGTGTCTTATGTTGTCCAGCCGAACAAAGCAACCCCAAACAGGGGGTAACATAGTAATACAGGGGTCGGGTGTTGTTTGTGCAAGGAAACCGAGACCCTAAGGTCTCGGTGGTTTTGTTTATACAACCGCAGCAAAGAAACCCATCAGGGCTGTAGATTCAGAAAACAGGGGGGTGTTTGGGAATAAGATTCAGAAAACAGGGGGGTGTTTGGGTCTATTTTGCAGCAGGGGGGTGTTTGGGATTGCTAGCAGGGGGAACCAAATAACTAGCAGTGGGAACAAATACAAAGGCAGTGGGAGTTTTTTTTTAATAAAGGCAGTGGGAACTTTTTCCAACAGTGGGAATATTATACGGATTTTCGAGTTAGCTAGTAACTATATACGAGAGAAAATTATTTATTATAGTTAATTATTTTTTTTACAAGGGTAATTAAAGATTAATTAAATAGTTAATTGTATTCATTTATTTAGTAAAATTAAATCGATATTGTTTTACCTTGTATTATTTTTAAAACGTGATTTAATTAATACTTTCAAAAGAAACGAATTTATAAATCTTTCTAAATTTAGAAACTTTCTATTTAAAGCTATTTAAAGAAGGTTACTATTTATAGTAATATTATTGGAATAGATATCACACAGTAATCAGGAGCACATAATATATTTAATCTGCAATGTTTCGAACAGTCAGAACTTACCAGATTAAATACGATCAGTATTCAAGAATAATTTTAAATCCAACGAAAACAGTAGAGCAGTAAAATAAATAAACATCAGTCAACTGATTTTCGCGTACATTATTTATGTAGTATCCGTGAAGTCAGATTCGATTCGTAAGCTTTCAGTCTTATTTCAGTACTGGACACGAGGTACGGATTTCCCGTCCTTTCAGTAAGGACTTCCTTTCTTATGCATGATTAGGATTTCCCGTCTGCAGCCAAATGTTTTCCCCAGTATATGTTTAAGTTTATCAGTAATCATGTTAATCACGAAATAAATTTTGCCTGAGCATTATATACAAGCACGACCAGTTTATGTACTAGTTACGGAGGTACCGTAACCACGACACTAGAGGCATCGGTGTCGTGACTCACGTGCAGGAGAGTGATATCCTGCATCGTCCCACTCAGCTCAGCTTGGCCATTTTATCAGTATTTTTAGTGGGGCGTATGGATGCATCCTAGGCTTATGAGTGTTTCATGTTTATCAGGGTGAATGTGGTGTATGCTCTACATCCTTCACATTGGAGCTGATCCCTCCACCCAGCACAGTTATTTAGAGGTCACCCCTCTACAGCATGACGAGGTCACCCCTCTACAGCATGACCAGGTCACCCCTCCAGTTATTCATGCACGGTTGTTACAGCACGTGACCTATATAAGCTCTGGCAAATAATACAGTAAATGCATGTTTTCAGAATTAATAGTTATATTTTCCAGATATAATTTCAGGAAGTTTTCAAGAAATTCCTTCCTAACCACGAGACAGAAATTTAACATCTAGCTAGTCTCAAGAACAGAACCTGTTTTCAGAACTCTTTATTACAGGGCTCTAACTACGTTAAAAGAGTTGCAGCAATTGCTGCAAGAGTTATCAAATTAGACTTTATTCGCCCTAGCGCCCCATCGAAAAATTTATCAGATCACCATTCCTAATCGATATTCATTCCACGAATAGAAAGTTTAATTGACCTACTACGAGGTGTCTTAAACATTCTTCCAGAAAAATTCAAGCTCATGCTACCATCAGTGGTGAGGGAAGAACATGATGTTCTTCAGACCGATGTTGCACATATTATAGCCACTCTAAAAATTTTAAAATTTTACTTCTGAACTCCTTAATGCTCCAGTTATATTATGAAATTTATGAATAAAATTTTCTATGTTTCTCAGACAAAATCGTCAACGTATTCATTGATCACATTTTAGTCTGCTAAATTTTTAAAGAAGAACACGAGAATCATCTTCTCACAGTTGTATAGAATCTTCGATAGGAGAAAATTTTATATACAGCTTTCCAGATATGAATTCAAATTGAACAAAGTGGCATCTCTGAGCCATTCTACCTTAGCAGAAAGAAATTTCAAGCAATGCTGCGAAGGTGAAGGCCATCACCTGATGGTCCCGACTGACGCCCGTGAACGAAGTACAAATCTTCTAGAACTCAATTGAGTGCTACCGCAGAAATTGCTGACAGAAAATGTTTTATGACTATTCAACCAGATTTCCACCAGAACGTTCCATAATCCCAGACAAAACTTTAATAGAATCCGCATCACACATTAATGCAGCTATGTTCATATCTAGATGCCTGACGTACTGCAGGTTCAAGATAGAACACCGTCATGTTAGTGAATTACTACAACCCTTAGAGTCTGAAACATAAATGAGACGAGACTCCATGGAGATTGTTATCAGTTTACCACAGACTCAGAGAAAGTATGATACTATCTAAGTTATTATCAACCATGTAATTAGCCTGCGCGTTTCCTTCATCCGAAAGGATCACACAGTAGCAGATCTGCAGAAAATCTTGAAATTCAGCAGTAAATCTGTAAAACCCGCATGCTTTTACCATGAACAGTAACCTTAAGATCGTACGTCCTAGATTAAAACTTACCTTATTCAGTATTGATCACATTCATGTGCTAATAATCAAGCAAGTGCATACGTGTATGACATGACAAGTATCGATTACGTACGAACTCATGATAAACAATTAATAAATATGTCACGTGAACATAATTAAATCATGATCACCATTTAAAATACTAACTAAAATAATTACGTAAATACTCAGAATATATTCACGAGCGTGGAGTTTACGATAAACGACATGTTAAAAGAAACAGAAACACGTTAAACACGAGCACGTTTAACCACGAACGAACACGAAACATCGGGACACGAGAAAGGTACGGGTACCCCATGTGGGGCCCCCATACCCACGGCACACATATGAGAAATGGGCTTAGCCCATGGACTTTACAAGTTAAGGGGGGTAAAGTGTTAAACTTGTTTTCACTTTTCATTTTACAAGAAATAAACAAAAACCCTAAAAGAGTTTTTCTCCTCTCCTTTTTGCTCTCCTTGTGCCGCCACCTATACACCACCACTAGAGGGTGTTTGTTTGATTTTTATCTTAAAAACAAGTGTTAGAATACGTGTTTGTTCATCCTTTTTCCAAGCTACATAGTGGTATACCTTTCTAACCCTTCTTTTTAATTCTTTTAATTCTTTTAATCTTTGATTATTTTCATGAACATGTTATTATTTTTCTTATGAAAACAAGGTAATTAATCATTGATCTAACATGTTTTGGTATTAATTAAAATCAAAGAATGGTTTATAAGGGTGTTTGTTTTGGCCGCCTAGCAAACAAACCCGAGGGGGGGTTTGGTTTGCTATTGCCGCCACCACCAAGACCACAATTGGTCTTGGTTGGCTCATGTGGGACCCACGGCAGCAAGGGGACACGTGTGCCCCGGGTTTGGCCCGGGGTACGGTGTCGAATTCATGCCCGATTCATGGTTCGTTGGTTAAAATCATGATCTATGTTACATGTAAATTTTATGAATCATGAACTTAGGATATAATTAATTAATAACATGAAATATTAATTAAATCATGACTTAGGTTATTTTAATTATTAGTTTATCATGACATTAATTGAACCTAAGTATTTTATGTTATAAGTTATAATTAATTAATTATTAAAACATGCCTATAATTAATTAATTTAGACATGACTTAGGTTATATTATTATAAATAATAATACACATTTTAACCTAAGTATTTTCATTTCATTTTAATTAATACATGATACACTTTAATTAAAATGCTTAACCTATAGTTTAATTTAAATACATGAAATAATAATTAAACTATACACTATATCATATGACTTAAGAAATAAGCTTAAACACTTAGACTTATATGTTAGCTTATGTAATCAGCTTAATTCTAATTATGGAAACTTCTATTTATAGAAACTTAAATAAATAAGGCAACTAATCTAATTATGGAAACCTTCTATATATGGAAATCAATCTATTTCAGGCAGCTAATCTAATCATGGAAACTTTCTATATATGGAAACTTATTTAATTAAGGCAGCTGATCTATTTTTGGAAACTTTCTATTTTTAGAAACTAATCTATTTTAGGCAGTAAATTCTATTTTTGGAAACTTTCTATTTTTGGAAACTTTCTATTTTTGGAAACTTTCTATTTTTGGAAACTTTCTATTTTTGGAAACTTTCTATTTTTGGTAACTTTCTATTTTTGGAAACTTTCTATTTTTGGAAACTTTCTATTTTTGGAAACTTTCTATTTTTGGAAACCTGCTATTTTTGGAAAGTTACTTATTATTACACAGTAAGTATAATAATACATGAATCACCAGTAATACTTAATCAGAGTAATCAGAATACAAGATAAACACAGTTTAAGGCTTTAAACAGTGAACCATGACCTAAAACATACCAAATCAGCTATAATGAGACACAGAACCCAGTATGTAATCAGTGAATCGATACTTATACACGTGTGTATTCATGTAGCATTAGTGATCCAGAAGTAGGAGTCTTTCTTCCGTTCATTTCACTGGACTTGAGGTACGGATTCCCGTCCTTTCAGTATGGACATTCCTTCCTTATTAGGATTTCCCCGTATGCAGCCAACTGTTTTCCCCAGCATTTGTTTTATTGTTTTGAACTGCTTATGTTAATTTAGCATAAACTATAGCCATATACAAGCATGACCAGTTTCACCTAGTTATGGAGGTACCATAACCATAGCATTGGAGGCACCGATGTTATGACTTCCCCACGGCGGAGTGATTGCTCGTGGCGTCCCTTTTCAGTTTGGCCATATTATTATATCAGGTGGGGCGTATGGGTGCATCCTAGTTACATGTTTTATTCAGTTTATCATGGTGAATGTGGTGTGTGCCTTGCACCCTTCACAAGGAGCTGATCCCTCCTACCCAAACCAGTATATTGATTAGAGGTATCCCCTCTAATCAGCATGATGAGGTCACCCCTCCAAGTATTCATGCACGTGACCTTTTCATGACCTATATGAGCTATGGTATATTTATGTTAAAACAGTTTTCACAAGATAAACATAAGGCTTTTCAAACTATAAAACCAGTTTTCTTGATACTTAACCAGTTACTCAGAACTTAGTCTTCCGCTGTTATATGTTACATGCTTATCCTATTTCATGCTTTATTGTACATCCGTGCACTGAGCGTCTTGCTCAGTCGTTACTTTCCTTTCCATGTCCCAAAACGGCAGGTACCCAAGACTCGAGCATTTGGAGGACGCACATAGGATGGAAGCTGCCAGAGACTTCTTTTCCTTTTGCCTTCATATAGTTATGCTTGTTTAGTCTTTATTCAGTTCATTTCCTTTATTTATGTTTTGGGCTTATGTTTGGGAACCGATGTTTGATTCCGGTTTTCCCTATGGTCATGTATGTTTTACTACATATCACCTTGCATGCTTTGATGACACGCCATAATCACGCGTGACATTCCATTTATCAAAATGGGGTGTTACAATTATGGTATCAGAGCCTGGTTTCGACCTGTAGGCTCTAAAACTCGACCTGTGACTAGTGGGTAGTCACCAGGAGCTTCCTAAGCCAACGATTGTTATTCCACGTATTGATGTTTCAGCGCGTTGTTGTTTTAACCATTATGTTTTCAGCACCTTTTTGTTTTAGCCATGACGTTTTCAGCACCTTGTTGTTTTCACCATGATGTTTTCACCAGTATCGTCTTACTAATATGGAATGAACAACCGTCATCCATACTTAGTTATGTGTCAGTGTCTATGCATGATGTTCCTAGTGAACTGTGATTATGTGAACTGAACCCCAGTAGTTCATAATTTTCACATAAAATTTTTTCTGTTAAGTTTTGACAATGACTTTTAATTATTATGTTCCATGCATTCATGCATTTATATCATATGTCATCTGTTGCAGGAATTTTGACTAAGTAATGGTTGGTACAGGACTGGCCCTATTTAGTCGCATGTGCTTTTATCGAAACTTTTAACTTTGGGACCGACCCATAGGCGTCCCCTCGCCATGTCTTTTGTTTTGGAACCGACCCATAGGCGTTCCCTCGCACATATAAAGGTTTTATAAACTACATTACGCATTCATGCACTGTTTTCTTGCATAAAATTTTTCTCATGATTTAAATTGGCATAAAATTTTTTTTTTTTCATGTCCCATCATAAGTTATTATGTCTTTATGTCAAGTATGCCTTTATACTGTCATGGTTAACTTCAGTTTCATGCTGATTATGTTATACACTTCTTCGTAATAGATGGTTTCGTGTTTCCTCGTGATAATTACGTCTTCATGTTGATTATGTTTCACGCCTCTTTTGTTATTTACGTTGTCCTGCAAGACATTGTTAGATTTCTTGAATCATGCTTTCATGATAGTCATGGTTGGTTTCCATTGATCATGCTGTCAGGCAAATCATCGTTGAATTTTGTGTAACCACACTTTAGCGTTTCTCTATGCAACCAGAATGATGTCTATGCTAATACTGTCAGGTTATCATGATGGTTTTCTTAACCGTTTAACCGGTTTACCTTCCTTAAATCATTACAAATGAACGAGTCCATACCGATCATTCCATGTGCATTCCATGTGTACTCCACGTACCGTAATTCATGTGTATTAATCCATGTGTATTCTACTTGCAATACTTCACGAGTATTCGCTAGTCGATTCTAAATCATCTCAGGCGTATGTTCACTTGCTGATATTCTACAAGGTTGTCGATGCCGCTCATAGCTTGGAGATGTTACTGAAGGTTGATGCTGCTGATGTTGGGAGACGCTACGAGATGCTGATGCTGATGCTGTTCACAACCTGGAGATCCTAAAAGACGAAGACAAAGGCGTCGGAGCAAAGCAATTGGACGAGAAGATGCTTCACCATCAGACAATTCCCATCAATCATTGTCCCAAATTCATAATTACATGTCACACGTCGTTCGGCTGTCATTTCAGCCATATGAGTGCAAACCAGTACCAGCCGGCCACTCAGCTAAATAGTTACATGAGTCACTGTCATGAGAATGACCGTCATGGAACCGACAGACAAGATGATAGTAACCACTACTATGACAGCAACTATCCTAGAAATCACAACCGAGGCTCCGGCCACGGACGTGATCAGACATACAAATGATCAGTAACCCACCCGATCCGCCAATTCTGGCATTTTAACCTAATATTTGTAGTTCTAATTGTTTCACATCTCGAGACACATGTCAAGACATCAGTCAAGACACATGTCTCACGTATACTTTCTGAGGACACATGTCAAGATACAAGTCAAGACATATGTCACGCTTACATTTCTCAGGACACGAGTCAAGACACATGACTCACGTCTAATTATGGAACATTTCTAAGAAATTCAGGGTACCCTCCAAGGGTATATCCATTTTGTTGTGCCATGTATTAATCAGGCCACAAGAATTTCAATACCATTACCGGCGCATCAGTGAGAACTATCATGTTGCCGATGTCACTTTCATTTCTTTCACCATAGTTCATATATTCCTGACCATGAAGGACGCCGTTCGTATTCCCACGTATACGAAGATTTTTCCGTCATTTTAATGATGAGATCCAAGCTGCTAACGCATTTTCCTCGGACAGACACGAGATGAATTTTTTTTTATCTTAATTATAGACTATGAACAGCACACCATGCTATGATTCATAATTATGTACAGTAACGTTCAGGCTCCTGAATACATTCAGCTTGATTTTCCATCCGAAAATCTTTACAAATTATCTATGCTTTTCAAGCACGTGCTTTTTAACCATATTGCTAAAATTTTCTAGCTGTCAGTAACCCACGACTACTAAGGTCCTTTTACGCATAACCAACGGATTATTCCAAAATTGTTCCTTACACTCCAGAAGAACCTTCTAGGAGAAGGATGGTACCATGAGATTATGTGTCGACTACCGTTGACTTAAACAAATCACCATTCATGACCGTTATTCTCCTCCACGTATTGACAACATGTCCAATCGACCTTATAGTGTTAATCACTTTTCCAAGATCGAACTCACGATCATGCTGCCAACAGGGTCGAGTGAAAAAGCAGGACCTGTCCATGACTGCTATTCGTACACGACTCGGTCATGCTAGATGTATGATTTTGAATTAGTCTCACCAATGCTCCAACCGCATTATGGACTTAATAAATTGAGTTTCCATGAACTCCTAAACAATTTTATCAGCGTTTTCATTGAGGATAACCTGATTTCCTGTAAGCCCAGAGAAGAACAGGAGGACCATATCTGCACTATGTTACAAATTTTATGCCAAGAGAAATTTTACCCTAGAAAATTTTCCAATATCAATTCTGTTACATAACAGTGACACGCTGAATCACATGGGTTTCTATGGGTAATCTTACCATGACTCAGCTTATGCGTAAAGGAGAGAACCCTACACTACATTAGGTGTTCTAGGAAATCCTACGCTAGGAGAAGTCTAATTCAAAGACTCAGAGTTTCGCAACCTTCTATGTATCAAGTTTCTACAAAGCAAGATACAGTTGCGTTCATATCTAGGTACCTGACATACCAACAGGTTAAGATAGGACACCAACAAACTGGGATGTTTTCATCATATGAAATTGTGAATCGAAAAGGGACAAGATCTCCATGGATTTTAGTACCAGATTTCAGCAAACTCAGAAGAGGCAGGATGCTATCTGGGTTATTGCCAACAGTTTAATCAAGTCTGCAGAATCCTTACATCCGTACGGATTTCAGAACCAACAGATTGAACGAACATGTTCCTGCCAAGGCTCATCCGATCACTTGGCAATCCCTCAGCTATCGGGTCAGACAAAGATTAGTAATTGTACTCCTAACTTACTTCACGTCTTCATTCTAATTCCACGACTTGCTTTCGCGCTCACGTTCATGACACTATTCACGTTCATGAATGTATTTTGGCTTACGATTTTACGTTCAATTCTTTCCTCATTCTGGGAAGTTTGCAAGAACTTGTGAGACCAGACCCAAGTTTAGTATAACTCTCCATCATCAGATAAGACGTTTCACGTCATATTCCACGTCTCACCTTGTAGCGTTTGGCGTTACCGCCATTATATTCTATGATCACGATATGTCTCACATGTCATGTTCATTCCATGTTCCTCATATCATGATCAAGATATGTTACACGTATCATGGATCACGATATGTTTACTCATACTACACTCGCCATATCTCCACGTAGCACGTTCAAAATGTTTTCACGTATCACGTTCAAAATTTTTCACGTACTACGTTTCTTTATGTCTCGCGCATCGTTTCTAATTATCAGCTAAGTCAGATGGTATTGCATCGTAACGTTTCAGCTACCCTTGCACGTTAACTCTTATTTTCCTCGATCGAATTTAGGGGATCTACCTTCCGTTGATAACCAAGAATTTCTTCGTATTCCAAGTCAAGGTCAGGAGGACCAAGATTTATCATTAGTGTCAAGATTTTCTGAAGGAACCGTTCCAAGAGGGAGGCCACTTGGAAACGGACAAGTTCATCCGGACTTCTTATCCATTTTTTCTCTTATCGATTAGATATGTCTTTTCAGTCACGTCACGTTCCATGTCTTTTCAAGACATGTCACGTTCCACGTTCCCTTCTACCATGTCACCTTCATTTCCATTATTTCGCATACCTTTCCAGTTTGATTCGGGTATGTTTCGCTTCCAGTTACTTTATCTATAATTCGGGGACGAATTATTCTTTTTAGGGGGGAAGAATTGTAAAACCCGCATGCTTTTACCATGAACAGTAACCTTCAGATCGTACGTCCTAGATTAAAACTTACCTTATTCAGTATTGATCACATTCATGTGCTAATAATCAAGCAAGTGCATACGTGTATGACATGACAAGTATCGATTACGTACGAACTCATGATAAACAATTAATAAATATGTCACGTGAACATAATTAAATCATGATCACCATTTAAAATACTAACTAAAATAATTACGTAAATACTCAGAATATATTCACGAGCGTGGAGTTTACGATAAACGACACGTTAAAAGAAACAGAAACACGTTAAACACGAGCACGTTTAACCACGAACGAACACGAAACATCGGGACACGAGAAAGGTACGGGTACCCCATGTGGGGCCCCCATACCCACGGCACACATATGAGAAATGGGCTTAGCCCATGGACTTTACAAGTTAAGGGGGGTAAAGTGTTAAACTTGTTTTCACTTTTCATTTTACAAGAAATAAACAAAAACCCTAAAAGAGTTTTTCTCCTCTCCTTTTTGCTCTCCTTGTGCCGCCACCTATACACCACCACTAGAGGGTGTTTGTTTGATTTTGATCTTAAAAACAAGTGTTAGAATACGTGTTTGTTCATCCTTTTTCCAAGCTACATAGTGGTATACCTTTCTAACCCTTCTTTTTAATTCTTTTAATTCTTTTAATCTTTGATTATTTTCATGAACATGTTATTATTTTTCTTATGAAAACAAGGTAATTAATCATTGATCTAACATGTTTTGGTATTAATTAAAATCAAAGAATGGTTTATAAGGGTGTTTGTTTTGGCCGCCTAGCAAACAAACCCGAGGGGGGGTTTGGTTTGCTATTGCCGCCACCACCAAGACCACAATTGGTCTTGGTTGGCTCATGTGGGACCCACGGCAGCAAGGGGACACGTGTGCCCCGGGTTTGGCCTGGGGTATGGTGTCGAATTCATGCCCGATTCATGGTTCGTTGGTTAAAATCATGATCTATGTTACATGTAAATTTTATGAATCATGAACTTAGGATATAATTAATTAATAACATGAAATATTAATTAAATCATGACTTAGGTTATTTTAATTATTAGTTTATCATGACATTAATTTAACCTAAGTATTTTATGTTATAAGTTATAATTAATTAATTATTAAAACATGCCTATAATTAATTAATTTAGACATGACTTAGGTTATATTATTATAAATAATAATACACATTTTAACCTAAGTATTTTCATTTCATTTTAATTAATACATGATACACTTTAATTAAAATGCTTAACCTATAGTTTAATTTAAATACATGAAATAATAATTAAACTATACACTATATCATATGACTTAAGAAATAAGCTTAAACACTTAGACTTATATGTTAGCTTATGTAATCAGCTTAATTCTAATTATGGAAACTTCTATTTATAGAAACTTAATTAAATAAGGCAACTAATCTAATTATGGAAACCTTCTATATATGGAAATCAATGTATTTCAGGCAGCTAATCTAATCATGGAAACTTTCTATATATGGAAACTTATTTAATTAAGGCAGCTGATCTATTTTTGGAAACTTTCTATTTTTAGAAACTAATCTATTTTAGGCAGTAAATTCTATTTTTGGAAACTTTCTCTTTTTGGAAACTTTCTATTTTTGGAAACTTTCTATTTTTGGAAACTTTCTATTTTTGGAAACTTTCTATTTTTGGTAACTTTCTATTTTTGGAAACTTTCTATTTTTGGAAACTTTCTATTTTTGGAAACTTTCTATTTTTGGAAACCTGCTATTTTTGGAAAGTTACTTATTATTACACAGTAAGTATAATAATACATGAATCACCAGTAATACTTAATCAGAGTAATCAGAATACAAGATAAACACAGTTTAAGGCTTTAAACAGTGAACCATGACCTAAAACATACCAAATCAGCTATAATGAGACACAGAACCCAGTACGTAATCAGTGAATCGATACTTATACACGTGTGTATTCATGTAGCATTAGTGATCCAGAAGTAGGAGTCTTTCTTCCGTTCATTTCACTGGACTTGAGGTACGGATTCCCGTCCTTTCAGTATGGACATTCCTTCCTTATTAGGATTTCCCCGTATGCAGCCAACTGTTTTCCCCAGCATTTGTTTTATTGTTTTGAACTGCTTATGTTAATTTAGCATAAACTATAGCCATATACAAGCATGACCAGTTTCACCTAGTTATGGAGGTACCATAACCATAGCATTGGAGGCACCGATGTTATGACTTCCCCACGGCGGAGTGATTGCTCGTGGCGTCCCTTTTCAGTTTGGCCATATTATTATATCAGGTGGGGCGTATGGGTGCATCCTAGTTACATGTTTTATTCAGTTTATCATGGTGAATGTGGTGTGTGCCTTGCACCCTTCACAAGGAGCTGATCCCTCCTACCCAAACCAGTATATTGATTAGAGGTATCCCCTCTAATCAGCATGATGAGGTCACCCCTCCAAGTATTCATGCACGTGACCTTTTCATGACCTATATGGGCTATGGTATATTTATGTTAAAACAGTTTTCACAAGATAAACATAAGGCTTTTCAAACTATAAAACCAGTTTTCTTGATACTTAACCAGTTACTCAGAACTTAGTCTTCCGCTGTTATATGTTATATGCTTATCCTATTTCATGCTTTATTGTACATCCGTGCACTGAGCGTCTTGCTCAGCCGTTACTTTCCTTTCCATGTCCCAAAACGGCAGGTACCCAAGACTCGAGCATTTGGAGGACGCACATAGGATGGAAGCTGCCAGAGACTTCTTTTCCTTTTGCCTTCATATAGTTATGCTTGTTTAGTCTTTATTCAGTTCATTTCCTTTATTTATGTTTTGGGCTTATGTTTGGGAACCGATGTTTGATTCCGGTTTTCCCTATGGTCATGTATGTTTTACTACATATCACCTTGCATGCTTTGATGACACGCCATAATCACGCGTGACATTCCATTTATCAAAATGGGGTGTTACAAAATCGTACGAATTCAAGGCTGTCTATCGACCGTCATATCGAACAGAATTCATGTTCACGATCAAGTGTATGTTTACGTCCACTTTAAGTTCATGTTTATTTCCACTTTCACGTTTACGTCTCATTCGCAGTATGATGTTGTTTCAGTTCATCCTTATGCTATCTCTTGATTTAAGCTCACATTTGTGTTCATAACATTGTTCACGATCAAGTTCGTGTGCCATTTCACGATACTCGTTTCTCAGTTTATTACCGAATACGGTTATAGAAAGCTGGGGAAATCAGACTCAAGTTTAGCACAACTATTCCACAACCAGTCAGACGTTTTACATCTCAGGCCTTATCGTTTGACATTCATTCCTTAGTCAGCATACGTTCATGATATGTTCTAGTATCACGTTCACAGTATGATTCACTTATCATATTCTAATTCCATGCCAGCGCTCCTCATATAATTATGAACCACGTTCACAATTGCTCACTTAGCATGTTCACAATGGTTCACGTAGTTCGTCCCTATATATATTCTCAGCAGCTTGCTCAGAGATATAAATGCTATCTTTTCAGTATAATTGTACGTACCGCTTCATGTATTCTACATGCTATAGTTATTCAGTCTACCAAATTCAGAAAATCCATCTTAAATATGGAACCAGAAGCTTTTCAGCATCATCAGGACAGGGTCATCAGGACCAAGATTTTATTTAGTATGTTAGACCTTTGAAGGAATCGTTTCGAGCGGGAGGCCACTCGAAACGGAGGAGTCCATCCGGATTTCTCATCCCCTTTCCTTCAATAAATCCAGTTAAGTTCTTTCAGTCATGTCACGTTCCACGTTCTCTTCAGCCATGTCACGTTACATGATAATTCCAGTCATGTCAGGTTTATACCTATCAGCAGCATTATGTCTTAATTAGAAGACAATTCATCCTTCAGCTTAATTGTCTTTTCAGTCTACGTGTTCTTTCAGTTCTTATAACTTCCTCAGCTTATTACCTTTTAATTCGAGGACGAATTTCTCCTTTTTAGAGGGGAAGAATTGTAAAACCCAGTATGGTCGTATCCTTAATTCGGGGACGAATTATTGTTTTTAGAGGGGAAGAATTGTAAAACCCGTATTTAAAAATCAGAATATTTAAATACGCAGTTTAATTTTAATAAACTATTTAAGTATTAATTATTAGACAGAGATAGAAACGCGGAAATTAAATACGCAATCCCAGTTCATTTAAATACTATACATATTACAGTTTATGCAGATAATAAAATAACAGTATAAATTCAGATATTACGCGAATATTAATTATTCAAGAAGAAAATAATCCATATCAGATTATACCACGAGGATTAATATAAATTTCACGCAGCCTCAGTTCTATTAAAAATACTACAGATGAATTAATTATTTTACAGAAATAATTAAACGTTAATATTAAATACGCGTAGTCTCGGTTTATTTAAATATTACAAGCAAATAATTATTCAGAAAGTAATTATTAAGTTTCAGTATATTTTACGTATGTATTTTACACAAATAATAATTATCGCGTTTTTGAAACTAAAACGCGAGAAAATAAGGTGTTCAAGTATTTTAAAAAAAAAAAAGAGGGAAGAAAGTGTAAATGGGCTTCTAGGCCGGTTTAAAAAAAAAGGAGAAGAAATCACGGGGGGTTTCCCCTTTTTGTCAAAACTATACGCAGAAACAAAAAAAAAATAAAAAAAAAAAATAAAAGAGAAGTAGGGTTTTATCCCTTTGATGTTGCCGACAGAAAAGACAAACAAAAAAAGAGAGAAAAAGAAAGAGGATCGAGATTGAATGTCGGATGATTGTTATTTCTTCCTTTCACGCAAACCAGGTAAACCCAGTCGTTTTCTTTTTTTTTCTTTTCTGTTGGTTACCCACGAAATCAGACCATAGCGTCGGGTCTTGGTGAGATTCGTGTATAGCCGAGACCACAAAGGGCCTCGGTGGTGGTCTTGGTGCGTCGGCAGCCAACATCAACCAGCAGGGGTGTTGGCTCGGTGGGTTTTACCTTCACAGCCGAGACCCTTATGGGCCTCGGTGGTGTCTTATGTTGTCCAGCCGAACAAAGCAACCCCAAACAGGGGGTAACATAGTAATACAGGGGTCGGGTGTTGTTTGTGCAAGGAAACCGAGACCCTAAGGTCTCGGTGGTTTTGTTTATACAACCGCAGCAAAGAAACCCATCAGGGCTGTAGATTCAGAAAACAGGGGGTGTTTGGGAATAAGATTCAGAAAACAGGGGGGTGTTTGGGTCTATTTTGCAGCAGGGGGGTGTTTGGGATTGCTAGCAGGGGGAACCAAATAACTAGCAGTGGGAACAAATACAAAGGCAGTGGGAGTTTTTTTTTAATAAAGGCAGTGGGAACTTTTTCCAACAGTGGGAATATTATACGGATTTTCGAGTTAGCTAGTAATTATATACGAGAGAAAATTATTTATTATAGTTAATTATTTTTTTTACAAGGGTAATTAAAGATTAATTAAATAGTTAATTGTATTCATTTATTTAGTAAAATTAAATCGATATTGTTTTACCTTGTATTATTTTTAAAACGTGATTTAATTAATACTTTCAAAAGAAACGAATTTATAAATCTTTCTAAATTTAGAAACTTTCTATTTAAAGCTATTTAAAGAAGGTTACTATTTATAGTAATATTATTGGAATAGATATCACACAGTAATCAGGAGCACATAATATATTTAATCTGCAATGTTTCGAACAGTCAGAACTTACCAGATTAAATACGATCAGTATTCAAGAATAATTTTAAATCCAACGAAAACAGTAGAGCAGTAAAATAAATAAACATCAGTCAACTGATTTTCGCGTACATTATTTATGTAGTATCCGTGAAGTCAGATTCGATTCGTAAGCTTTCAGTCTTATTTCAGTACTGGACACGAGGTACGGATTTCCCGTCCTTTCAGTAAGGACTTCCTTTCTTATGCATGATTAGGATTTCCCGTCTGCAGCCAAATGTTTTCCCCAGTATATGTTTAAGTTTATCAGTAATCATGTTAATCACGAAATAAATTTTGCCTGAGCATTATATACAAGCACGACCAGTTTATGTACTAGTTACGGAGGTACCGTAACCACGACACTAGAGGCACCGGTGTCGTGACTCACATGCAGGAGAGTGATATCCTGCATCGTCCCACTCAGCTCAGCTTGGCCATTTTATCAGTATTTTTAGTGGGGCGTATGGATGCATCCTAGGCTTATGAGTGTTTCATGTTTATCAGGGTGAATGTGGTGTGTGCTCTACATCCTTCACATTGGAGCTGATCCCTCCACCCAGCACAGTTATTTAGAGGTCACCCCTCTACAGCATGACGAGGTCACCCCTCTACAGCATGACCAGGTCACCCCTCCAGTTATTCATGCACGGTTGTTACAGCACGTGACATATATAAGCTCTGGCAAATAATACAGTAAATGCATGTTTTCAGAATTAATAGTTATATTTTCAGTATCAGTATATATGAACCAGGTTGCTCAGATTTTATGCAGAATTCTACCACATGTACATATCAGTCTTACAGCTTCTGTATTCTATCGTCTGTTTCATTAAGTATATTCTTATCATGCTTTATATCCGTTCACTGAGCGTTATGCTCAGCCGTAGTTCCTTTCATGTTCTAACGGCAGGTACACCAGGACGCTTTTAGGATTCTAAGAGCATGTGCATTCGGATGGAAGCGATCCAGACTTCTTACTTTAAGCATTTCGTACATAATTCTGTTTATTTGGACATTGTTTACTCCTTCCATTCAGTATTTTATTGTTCAGGTTTTGGGCTTATGTTTGGATTGCCGATGTTTGTTTCCGGTATTTCCGTTATGGTTAGTTAATGTTTTAGGACATTTACCTTATGCTCTGATATAAGTCTCAGGTATCATTTCGGAAGACCTTTCAGGACACTAGTTACGATACACGTCATACGAATCTTCTCTCAAAATATGAGTCAAAACCCATAACTCCAGTATATTTCTAAACCAGGCCCTCAGTAATTCAGGTTACCCTTCAGAAAGGGGTATACCCGTTCTATTATGCCACACATGAATCAGATCATAAAAATTTTAGTCACCACCACTAGAGTATTATTCAAGTTAAACACACAGTATTCATTATGTGAGGTTACAGACGAACACATTCAGTGAAAAGTCACCATGTTTACTTCATGTGTTCTTATGTCAGCTTTATCTCAAATCAGGTAGTTACCTGCCTCTCAGCCATAAAGGACTCAATAGTATCACCATGTTTATTAAAGTCTTATTTGGTGTTAACGACGAGATCCGTCTTACTAAATCCCAAATATATTCATTATACTTGTTGCCAGAAAAATCAGTACAATTTATTTCTGCCTTACAAGTGCGTGACTTATCAGACCATAGCTACGAAGACTTTTACCTACCTGTTATAAATTCACTTTTGAAATTCCTTAATTTCATGATCAGCAGATTATTCCAGAGTTCCAGATATAATTTCAGGAAGTTTTCAAGAAATTCCTTCCTAACCACGAGACAGAAATTTAACATCTTGCTAGTCTCAAGAACAGAACCTGTTTTCAGAACTCTTTATTACAGGGCTCTAACTACGTTAAAAGAGTTGCAGCAATTGCTGCAAGAGTTATCAAATTAGACTTTATTCGCCCTAGCGCCCCATCGAAAAATTTATCAGATCACCATTCCTAATCGATATTCATTCCACGAATAGAAAGTTTAATTGACCTACTACGAGGTGTCTTAAACATTCTTCTAGAAAAATTCAAGCTCATGCTACCATCAGTGGTGAGGGAAGAACATGATGTTCTTCAGACCGATGTTGCACATATTATAGCCACTCTAAAAATTTTAAAATTTTACTTCTGAACTCCTTAATGCTCCAGTTATATTATGAAATTTATGAATAAAATTTTCTATGTTTCTCAGACAAAATCGTCAGCGTATTCATTGATCACATTTTAGTCTGCTAAACTTTTAAAGAAGAACACGAGAATCATCTTCTCACAGTTGTATAGAATCTTCGATAGGAGAAAATTTTATATACAGCTTTCCAGATATGAATTCAAATTGAACAAAGTGGCATCTCTGAGCCATTCTACCTTAGCAGAAAGAAATTTCAAGCAATGCTGCGAAGGTGAAGGCCATCACCTGATGGTCCCGACTGACGCCCGTGAACGAAGTACAAATCTTCTAGAACTCAATTGAGTGCTACCGCAGAAATTGCTGACAGAAAATGTTTTATGACTATTCAACCAGATTTCCACCAGAACGTTCCATAATCCTAGACAAAACTTTAATAGAATCCGCATCACACATTAATGTAGCTATGTTCATATCTAGATGCCTGACGTACTGCAGGTTCAAGATAGAACACCGTCATGTTAGTGAATTACTACAACCCTTAGAGTCTGAAACATAAATGAGACGAGACTCCATGGAGATTGTTATCAGTTTACCACAGACTCAGAGAAAGTATGATACTATCTAAGTTATTATCAACCATGTAATTAGCCTGCGCGTTTCCTTCATCCGAAAGGATCACACAGTAGCAGATCTGCAGAAAATCTTGAAATTCAGTAGTAAATCATACGAATTCAAGGCTGTCTATCGACCGTCATATCGAACAGAATTCATGTTCACGATCAAGTGTATGTTTACGTCCACTTTAAGTTCATGTTTATTTCCACTTTCACGTTTACGTCTCATTCGCAGTATGATGTTGTTTCAGTTCATCCTTATGCTATCTCTTGATTTAAGCTCACATTTGTGTTCATAACATTGTTCACGATCAAGTTCGTGTGCCATTTCACGATACTCGTTTCTCAGTTTATTACCGAATATGGTTATAGAAAGCTGGGGAAATCAGACTCAAGTTTAGCACAACTATTCCACAACCAGTCAGACGTTTTACATCTCAGGCCTTATCGTTTGACATTCATTCCTTAGTCAGCATACGTTCATGATATGTTCTAGTATCACGTTCACAGTATGATTCACTTATCATATTCTAATTCCATGCCAGCGCTCCTCATATAATTATGAACCACGTTCACAATTGCTCACTTAGCATGTTCACAATGGTTCACGTAGTTCGTCCCTATATATATTCTCAGCAGCTTGCTCAGAGATATAAATGCTATCTTTTCAGTATAATTGTACGTACCGCTTCATGTATTCTACATGCTATAGTTATTCAGTCTACCAAATTCAGAAAATCCATCTTAAATATGGAACCAGAAGCTTTTCAGCATCATCAGGACAGGGTCATCAGGACAGGGTCATCAGGACCAAGATTTTATTTAGTATGTTAGACCTTTGAAGGAATCGTTTCGAGCGGGAGGCCACTCGAAACGGAGGAGTCCATCCGGATCTCTCATCCCCTTTCCTTCAATAAATCCAGTTAAGTTCTTTCAGTCATGTCACGTTCCACGTTCTCTTCAGCCATGTCACGTTACATGATAATTCCAGTCATGTCAGGTTTATACCTATCAGCAGCATTATGTCTTAATTAGAAGACAATTCATCCTTCAGCTTAATTGTCTTTTCAGTCTACGTGTTCTTTTAGTTCTTATAACTTCCTCAGCTTATTAACTTTTAATTCGAGGACGAATTTCTCCTTTTTAGAGGGGAAGAATTGTAAAACCCAGTATGGTCGTATCCTTAATTCGAGGACGAATTATTGTTTTTAGAGGGGAAGAATTGTAAAACCCGTATTTAAAAATCAGAATATTTAAATACGCAGTTTAATTTTAATAAACTATTTAAGTATTAATTATTAGACAGAGATAGAAACGCGGAAATTAAATACGCAATCCCAGTTCATTTAAATACTATACATATTACAGTTTATGCAGATAATAAAATAACAGTATAAATTCAGATATTACGCGAATATTAATTATTCAAGAAGAAAATAATCCATATCAGATTATACCACGAGGATTAATATAAATTTCACGCAGCCTCAGTTCTATTAAAAATACTACAGATGAATTAATTATTTTACAGAAATAATTAAACGTTAATATTAAATACGCGTAGTCTCGGTTTATTTAAATATTACAAGCAAATAATTATTCAGAAAGTAATTATTAAGTTTCAGTATATTTTACGTATGTATTTTACACAAATAATAATTATCGCGTTTTTGAAACTAAAACGCGAGAAAATAAGGTGTTCAAGTATTTTTAAAAAAAAAGAGGGAAGAAAGTGTAAATGGGCTTCTAGGCCGGTTTAAAAAAAAAGGAGAAGAAATCACGGGGGGTTTCCCCTTTTTGTCAAAACTATACGCAGAAACAAAAAAAAAAAAAAAAAAAAAAAGAGAAGTAGGGTTTTATCCCTTTGATGTTGCCGACAGAAAAGACAAACAAAAAAAGAGAGAAAAAGAAAGAGGATCGAGATTGAATGTCGGATGATTGTTATTTCTTCCTTTCACGCAAACCAGGTAAACCCAGTCGTTTTCTTTTTTTTTCTTTTCTGTTGGTTACCCACGAAATCAGACCATGGCGTCGGGTCTTGGTGAGATTCGTGTATAGCCGAGACCACAAAGGGCCTCGGTGGTGGTCTTGGTGCGTCGGCAGCCAACATCAACCAGCAGGGGTGTTGGCTCGGTGGGTTTTACCTTCACAGCCGAGACCCTTATGGGCCTCGGTGGTGTCTTATGTTGTCCAGCCGAACAAAGCAACCCCAAACAGGGGGTAACATAGTAATACAGGGGTCGGGTGTTGTTTGTGCAAGGAAACCGAGACCCTAAGGTCTCGGTGGTTTTGTTTATACAACCGCAGCAAAGAAACCCATCAGGGCTGTAGATTCAGAAAACAGGGGGTGTTTGGGAATAAGATTCAAAAAACAGGGGGGTGTTTGGGTCTATTTTGCAGCAGGGGGGTGTTTGGGATTGCTAGCAGGGGGAACCAAATAACTAGCAGTGGGAACAAATACAAAGGCAGTGGGAGTTTTTTTTTAATAAAGGCAGTGGGAACTTTTTCCAACAGTGGGAATATTATACGGATTTTTGAGTTAGCTAGTAATTATATACGAGAGAAAATTATTTATTATAGTTAATTATTTTTTTTACAAGGGTAATTAAAGATTAATTAAATAGTTAATTGTATTCATTTATTTGGTAAAATTAAATCGATATTGTTTTACCTTGTATTATTTTTAAAACGTGATTTAATTAATACTTTCAAAAGAAACGAATTTATAAATCTTTCTAAATTTAGAAACTTTCTATTTAAAGCTATTTAAAGAAGGTTACTATTTATAGTAATATTATTGGAATAGATATCACACAGTAATCAGGAGCACATAATATATTTAATCTGCAATGTTTCGAGCAGTCAGAACTTACCAGATTAAATACGATCAGTATTCAAGAATAATTTTAAATCCAACGAAAACAGTAGAGCAGTAAAATAAATAAACATCAGTCAACTGATTTTCGCGTACATTATTTATGTAGTATCCGTGAAGTCAGATTCGATTCGTAAGCTTTCAGTCTTATTTCAGTACTGGACACGAGGTACGGATTTCCCGTCCTTTCAGTAAGGACTTCCTTTCTTATGCATGATTAGGATTTCCCGTCTGCAGCCAAATGTTTTCCCCAGTATATGTTTAAGTTTATCAGTAATCATGTTAATCACGAAATAAATTTTGCCTGAGCATTATATACAAGCACGACCAGTTTATGTACTAGTTACGGAGGTACCGTAACCACGACACTAGAGGCACCGGTGTCGTGACTCACATGCAGGAGAGTGATATCCTGCATCGTCCCACTCAGCTCAGCTTGGCCATTTTATCAGTATTTTTAGTGGGGCGTATGGATGCATCCTAGGCTTATGAGTGTTTCATGTTTATCAGGGTGAATGTGGTGTGTGCTCTACATCCTTCACATTGGAGCTGATCCCTCCACCCAGCACAGTTATTTAGAGGTCACCCCTCTACAGCATGACGAGGTCACCCCTCTACAGCATGACGAGGTCACCCCTCCAGTTATTCATGCACGGTTGTTACAGCACGTGACCTATATAAGCTCTGGCAAATAATACAGTAAATGCATGTTTTCAGAATTAATAGTTATATTTTCAGTATCAGTATATATGAACCAGGTTGCTCAGATTTTATGCAGAATTCTACCACATGTACATATCAGTCTTACAGCTTCTGTATTCTATCGTCTGTTTCATTCAGTATATTCTTATCATGCTTTATATCCGTTCACTGAGCGTTATGCTCAGCCGTAGTTCCTTTCATGTTCTAACGGCAGGTACACCAGGACGCTTTTAGGATTCTAAGAGCATGTGCATTCGGATGGAAGCGATCTAGACTTCTTACTTTAAGCATTTCGTACATAATTCTGTTTATTTGGACATTGTTTAGTCCTTCCATTCAGTATTTTATTGTTCAGGTTTTGGGCTTATGTTTGGATTACCGATGTTTGTTTCCGGTATTTCCGTTATGGTTAGTTAATGTTTTAGGACATTTACCTTATGCTTTGATGACACGCCATAAATACACGTAACGGTCCACTTATCCAAGTGGGGTGTTACAACCTCCCAAGTCAAGGTTGTGATTTCTCACGTATTTGGAGTACTTGTATGTTTATTGTTCTTACGTAGTACAATATAGTAATAATATTCACAATAAAAACGAAAACCAATATATCTACAATATAGTAAAGATTGTTGTGTGTTTAATTTAGGAAAATTAAACACGTTTTATTTGGATACTATAATATAGTAATGAAAAAATAACAAAAATGAGTATATACGTTTATGTACGCTTTCCAAAAAATGAAAAGTAAAAACGCACTACTCACACAAACACGATACTAATAATAATGGCACACAAACACCTCCCCGGCAGCGGCGCCAAGATGGTTGAAGTTTTTACCACCCTTTAGGAAAAGAGTAATAAAGTAGGGCAAGTGAGCACGACGATTTAGGAAAACCGTGTGTGAATGACCCAATTAAGTTCGTTCTCAAGGAGGCTAGTGTGTTATGTGTGTAATGATATGGATTAATTTGTGATTATATTTGAAAAAGAAGAATAGAAAGGGGATTAGAAGAGAGTGACGGTTATGAAGACGGATTAAACTAAGTCTAAAAAGGTGTATACGTAAAGTCGTAAAAACTACCAAAATTAAAATTTAAACCAAAAAATTTCTAAAAATCACCAAAAAAATCCCTAATAATATTCTAAGAGTTTACAAAAAATCAAAACCTGCAAAAACCTTTTAATTAATTAGATAATGACTTTTTAATGCTAATTAAAGCCCTAAAAATCAAAATTAATTATTAAAAAGCCCTAAACAAGATTTTCAAGTTTGTAAACCTCAAAAATACTCTAATTAAGCTAAAAACTATTTTTCAAAATTTTAAAACCAATTAAAACTATTTTTAAACAATTAAAAACTCCTAAAATCAATTAAATCTTAAATTAATTATAGAAAATAATTAAAAGACCCAGAAAATAATTGGAAAGTTGCAAAAATCCTAATTAAGTATTTAGAACCTAGGAAAAATATAAAACCTAGAAAATCAGACTTTTAATTTTTAATAATAAAATAATATTAAAATAATATTAAAAATCCAAAAATTATAAAAAATTCTAAAAACTTGCAAACTAGCTTAATTTAACCTAAATAACTCAGAAATGAAAGTGAAATTACCTAAATACCCCTATTGGGCCTAGAAAATGGGCAAAACCCAAAACAGTCCCTTATTGGGCTCAATTAAGGCCCAATAGGAAAAATTGTTCAAATTAAGCTCAAAAAGCACAGGTTGACTCAAAATTTGATTTTAAACAACTTTTTCCAAAGGCCCAAAAGCTGAAAATGTGAAATAAGCTAACTTATAATAAGCAACTTATTCTTAATGGGCTTTTTGGCCCATTAAGCCATAAGCTGATGCCATAAGCTAAAATTTAACACACAACCTTCTTTTGACCTAACAAAGACTTTTGCAAAAAGAAATTTCAAATAAGCCCACTCAATAAGCCAGAAACAAGTCACAAACTTATTCACAAAACGACAAAATAGTCGTTTTTATGATCTAGACCACCTCAGAAGCTGATTCAAGTTGCAAAATGTTTCTTTTGACAAAACTAAGCTTAAAAACCAAAGACCTTTCAAATAAGCACACTCAATAAGCTGGAAAATCAAATAAGCACTTATCTTAAAAGTCAAACAAGTTGGTTTTCTAGTAAAAAGTCAAAGTCAAAGTCTCATAAGCTCCAGTTCACTTAAATGGGTCAAATAATGAAGATCTATTACAAAAAATAAGTTGTTGCAAGTCAGAATAAGCTAGAATAGCTTATTGATAAGCTGATGACAAAATTGCACTAGTAGGGGCTAGTTTTGGATGTTGAGCAGTGGAAACTTTTTCCACTGCTTGACTATTTTGACTTTTTGTCTTTAGTGACTTTTTCTTGGATTCAGATTTCACAAAGGCACCCAATTGATCTTTGGATCAAAAGGAGTCAATCACAATCAAAATAACATAATCACTAACACCCAATTGATACAGTTTAATCAATTAATCACCAGACATTGCACAGACATGAACAATAAGCAGTTTAGCATTCAAGAGCAGTTTTAGCACAAATCAGCCAACCAAATTCAACCAAATGCACACAAAAGCTATAATAAACTCCAATAAGCAAGTCTAAATAGGTTTCATGCACTGGTTCAAAGAATTAAGCAAGATTCAAGCAATGAAAGTTACTGATGAACACTACACATGCAGTTTTCTACTTTTGCTGATGTATTTGACACACAAGCCAATTTCAACACCTCAAATCTTTCAAACAGGTTATGTTAACTTTGTTTAAACCACTTTTATCCCTAAGCATGCATACACACTAAGTGTTCCCAAAATCCTAGGTCAAAACAAGCAGAAACAAGGTCTATATAGCAGATTGATCAATTCAAGTGTTCAAACCCAAAAACTTGCAGCAAAACACTCTCAAACAAAGGTATAGCAGATACAAAGCATAAACAACACTTTCCCTTAACACAAAAACAGATTACAAGCATAAACCAGTAGACCCAAACACCCCTTTAACTTTTTCAAATCAAAATTTTCAAAAGCAAAACAAGATTTCAGGCCAACCAAGCATCAATTAACACTAAAACAAGTCTAATAAACAGATTCAAGCAAGAACAAGCCACAAAATTCACAAGAACAACAGTTTCATACAAATATCACCAAAAATCACAATTTATGCAGATTTGGAGATTAAGTATGCAAACCTTATGGATGTACATCCACATTCACGAATTTTGAGCTTATGTGCTAGCAAGAACAAGCACAAGCTTCCACAAAAGCCTGCTAAGATTGAACAAGGGTTAAGCACAATAACATGAAAATCAGAAACTTCAAAAATCTTGATTGATGCAAACTTGTTACCCCACACTTGATTATCCCCAAGTTATAAGCCTCACCACACCTTAACCAACTCAGTTAGGATGCTATGATCAGCCCTATAGCCCAAGAATTCCAAGATTGGAACAAGACTTAGCAAAATATCAAGAAAATGAGGAAAATATGCAAACGTGTGCACACTCCTCTTTTGAAAACAGGTTTTAAACTTCAAAAGCAGTAAACTAAGAACAATAACAAGCAGAATAAAGATGGCACTTGGTCTTTCTTCAAAGCACTTAACTCAAATTCATTAATCAGAAAGAGGATTTACAAGTGTTTGAACAAAGGAAAAACCAAAAGCAACTGAAAAATGAAGGCCTAAGTGGCTTTATATAGCCTTACAATGAGCTAAGTTACAGCTAAAAACTAAAAACCCTAATGGTTGAAGTCCCCAATATGCCCTTGTAGCTTCTTGAAAATCTTGGACTCATGTGATGTTTTCTTGGACGTTTGCATGAGTTGGCAAGGGTGGAATTTGATCAATGGCTCATAATAAGCTTAAGTTTGAAGCAAGGATGTGGGGCGTTGGATGGCTGTCCTGTTTTGTCATCTTCTCCAAGAGTGTGAAAAGTAGGGTAAAACATGTGACAAAGGAGTGATGTGGCAAGCTGTTTGTGAGTTTGGTTGTGATTAGGGAGACCCTAATTATAATTCTGGAGGTTACTGGGTGCTAATTACAAACGGATTAAGAAAACCCAAATTTGTTCTTATGATGAATAGTACATGTTTTGATCCAGATTAAGGTTTGAATGGGGTGTTTAGCGCGTGTTTTGTAACTAATATTAATTAGTTAAAAACCTGGTGAGTGGAAGGCTGAGGTGGAGGCAAGGAGTGGTGTGATTGGTGGAAAAGATTGAGTAGGGCACGTGTCAGCTGGTGAGTGGTCTAGGTTACAATGTTTTCTAGCCAGTTTAATACCCCCATGTTTCAAAAACTTGTCAAATCCCTTACAAACTTCTATCAACGGTTGTTTAAGCTTTGTCAACTTCTGCCTTTTTACACTTTTGGCCCAAAAACTTTTGCAAAGTGAAATCAGGGGTAATTCTTGCCATAATTGAATTCTTCAAGGGCTGGTTTCGTATTTTCTTCAATGATAATGGTCTAGACTTGCAATATTGATAATTTGGAGGACTGAAATTGCCAAGTCTTGATGATTGAGGGACCATTTTTGCCAAATGTTGAAAGTTGAGGGTCCTTTTTGTAATTTTGGATTTTTCAAAGGACCAAACTTGTCATTTCTTGTACTTTGAAGGATTTCATGATGTATTTGACTTTGTGGATGATATTGGTTGACAATTTAGCTTTGTTGAGGGGCTAAACTTGCCAATTCTTCAAAGTTAAGGGCCCTTTTTGTAATTTTGACAAACTTTAGGGACCAAACTTGTATTTATGAGGATACAAGGGTATAAAGTGTCAATTCTTCATAATTGGAGGACCCTTCTTCATAACTCTTCAAATCTTCAAGGGTTGATCTTGGGAAAGTCTTTACTAGGGCTTGGTTCATTGTGCGGCTTCGTTTCCCGTGTTCGTTTTTGTATGATTCTTGTGATCTTTTGTCATTTTCTCAATATCCGTACCTAAAATACACAAGCAACAAACACAAGCATATATTTGGGTATTTTGATGATATTTAATGCATTTTAAGCCCTATTTGGAAGATGAGACTATGTATAAAAGCAGTCTCATCAAGGGTCGAACACCTTTTCCTTTAGGGGAAAATAGCACTCAGGCTCAGCCGAGTGTGAAGAAGGTCCGCAAAGAAGCACAACCTCGTCCTCACAAGGGGGACAAAGAGGTGTCAAATCATATGTGCCACGGATTTTGGTGTCAACCGGTTTCTTCTCCTTGGAGAAAATGCTCTTCAAATCCAAAGTAGGATCAAGACGATAATCTTCAAAGTCCAAAGGAGGAGCATCACTCTCATGAGGGAAGTATGTGTTGAGAAATTCAGATAAATCTTCCTCAAATGAATAATCGTCCAAAGTAAGATCGAGTGATGGCGGAGGATCTTCATCATGTGAAGAATCGCTCGAGAGAGTATCAGCCTCATCAAAATCATCGAAAGTAGGCAGCTCGGGATACTCAGAAGTACAATCATCAAAATCATCCGAATCTGAGCTAGAATCATCATCATCATAAGCATCAAAGACCGGTGGAGAATCATAAATGGAAGAAGCTTCGAAAATAGGGAGAGAATCATCCACATCATCATGAAAAAGTGGGTTATTGATGCAAGAGTCGAATAGAGGATTGTCGTAGACGGTAAAGTCATCGAGCACATTAATCATATTCACTGATTCTCGGCCTCCAAAAGTTGTACTAGTAAGCTTCCCCATTTTGAAAACTTGTGCATCATCCCCGACTTAAGATTAACTCACCTTCGGAAACATCCACTAAAGCTCGTCCGGTTCTCAAGAATGGCCGACCAAGTATTAAAGGAATACGAGGGTCCATTTCATAATCAACTACGACAAAATCGACCGGGAAAGTAAATGCGCCAACTTTAATGAACACGTCTTCGGCTATACCAACGGGGTAAGCGAGAGTGCGATTTGCAAGTTCAAGAGTCATCTTTGTTGGAGTGAGGTCGGGCATTGATAGTGTTTTCCAAACACTCAAAGGCATCAAATTAATACTAGCCCCGAGATCAGCAAGGGCAGTAAATTCTTCAGTTTTGTTGAACACGCAAGGCAACACAAAACGACCGGGATCTCCAAGCTTTTCCGTAAGTTCTTTAAGAATAACTGCAGAGGAGTTTTCATTTAATCGAGTGTTGGCGAGTTCAATCAGCTTCTCCTTCTTGTTAAGCAGTTCCCTAAATGCTTTAACAAATTTGGGCATGTGGACAAGTGCTTCAAGAAAGCTAATGTTGAAGTTCATTTGAGAAATCATCTTCACATAGCGTGACACTTCGGAGTCCTCCTTGGTTAGCATTTTGGACTTGCCTAAACGAGAGGGATAAGGGATATTAGGTTTGGGTGGTGAAGGTGCAGGTGTAGGTAAAGGTTGAGATGTTGAAGGGTCATTTGTGGAAACTTCATCACGTCGAGGCGGAGACGGTAATGGTGCACTAATACTAGGTGTAGGAGGAGTAGGGATACATGGTGGTGGAGGAGGTGTAGATGATGGTGGTGGGATTGGTGGTCCTACGATGGTGACTCCACTACGAGTAGTAATAGCACTCACATTGGCTCGCGGATTAGTGACGGTGTTTGAAGGTAGAGAACTCGAAGTAGAAGGTTGAGCAGGGGGCAAGAAACTAGCAAGCATATTCTTCAAATCATTGGTTTGATTGCTGAAGGAGGATTGGATGCTATCTCGAAGCTCGGATCTGATTTCATGCCCTTGCTTGGTGATGTCTCCTTTCAGGTTGATAATTTGGCTCTGCAGATTCTTGATTTGCTCACCTTGGGTTCTCATGATGGCTTCAACATCGGGGTTAATGGGTGGGGTTTGTTGGGCGGGTGGTTGATAAGGGTTAGAAGCACGAGGTGGGATTTGGTTGCTTCTATTGTAGTTGTTGGAGGGGTTTTGGTTTTGAGGAGAAAAACCGGGTGAAAGGTAGTTGTTGGAACGGTAGCTCAGCAGATTTCTATCCCCTTGTTGTCTAGCTTGGTAATTTTCCGGTGAATAATTACCATAAGCTGCATACACATTTTCCGGATTTCCTTGAGTTGAAGGACAATCGGTGTATGAGTGAGGAACGCCACATGTTTCACAAAGAGTAGCAACAGCTTTAACTTGTTGTTGTTGTTGGTTTGAAGCCAAGAGTTGCATACTTCTGCTCATTTCAGTCAGCACACGGGTGAGTTCGGTCATATCAGGGTTTGCTGAGGTGGAGGAAACATTGACTCTCGGATTGTTCCTTGAAGAAGCAGAGGAATCCCAGTTTTTGTGGTGAGTAGTCATGTTCTCAATTAACTCTCTACACTCCTCGGGTCTCCTTTTCATGAATGTGCCACCGGCGGCTGCATTGATCGTATCACGATCTCGAAAATTCAATCCGTTGTAGAAAGTACCTATTAAGGTCACAGGGAGCATGTTGTGGTTTGGACATCTATCGATCAAGACATTATATCTTTCCCAAGCGTCAAAAAGAGATTCATCAGGGTCTTGCATGAAACCGCTGATCTGATTGCGAAGGCTCGTGACCATGGATGGTGGAAAGTAGCGCGACAAAAAGCGTTGAGTCATATCATCCCAAGTGTGAATAGAATTCTTCGGGAGACGATCAAACCATTTCTCGGCATGATGTAATAGAGTGTGTGGAAAGAGTTGTAGGCGAAGTTCATCCATTGTGGCACCGGCCAACTTCATGCTTTGGGTGATTGTAATGAACTTGTCGAGGTGTTTGTTGGCATCATCATCAGGCAATCCACGGAATGGGTTTGTTTGTACTTGCTGAATCATGTGGTGCTTCAACGAAAACTCAGGAGCGTTGATTTGCATCGGCACAATCGGTCCTCCTCGTCCAAACATGGTAGGTTGACAAAGTTCCTCCATGGTCCGAAGATCGGGCTGTGGAAGAGCATTGTTGTTGTTATTATTATTATTGAGGTGCGGTGGAATGTTGTTGTTGTTAACACCTGCCATATCTAAATCTTCTTGAGGCTCGGGCTCTTGATAATTAGAAGATCTAGTACGCATACACCTGAAAATGCAAAAGAAAACAAAACCAAACGCCAAGACAATATATATACACAAGAAAGATAAAATCTTTTTGGATTTTGGAAATTTTTAATTTTTATGGATTTTTATCAATTTTTTATGCGAGAAAAATAACGCTCACAAGTGAACGGATCCCAAAAAGCAACGTGTCTCTCACAAAAAACCGTCAATCTTAACGAAAAGAGCCGGCAGCGGCGCCATTTGATAACTAGGATTTTACCTAATTAAAAAGATAAGTTCGTTGTGTTGGTCTAATCGAATTGATCTAGGTTCTCTATGTGACTCAGTTTTATTTTGGTGAAAAAGAATATTTTTGGTTGGTTTTTTAATTTAAATGTGCAAGACTTAAAAGTAAATGTCGTTAAAGTAAAGGGCAAGTATTAAAAGAGCGTGAAAATTAAATCTAAGTCTACTTAAAAGTAAAATGTGCAATATTTTAAAAACGTGACGGGAAGTAAAATAATTAAATGACTAAAACTAAAGCGTGACGGAAATTAAAGTTAGACAAGTATTAAAACATAAACTAGAAATTAAACAAAACAAATAAGTGAAAAACCTCCCCAATCGGAATATATTCCGATCGATGCAATCAGAATGTACCTACCTTTCAGATCGGAATGGACCCATCGGAATATCACCTATCAGAATGTGGCTGGGGAAAATTGGGCAGCACTTCGTCTAAGTGAGCCTCAAGAGCCGTCGGAAAGAGCGATCGCAATATGCGATCGTAATCCCCAGATCGGAATGAGGAAATGGTACACCTGTCGCAATCCCGGATCGGAATGCAAAACCCTTGGCCCAATACCGTCACTATCGGAATGTGGTTAGCAAGCCGTCGCAATGTCTAGTAAACCCTCACTTTCCGATGGAGAACAATTTCGTAATAAGCACAAATCCTAATAAGCTATATCCAATAAGCCGTGACCAAGAACTTGAATGAAATGGAATCAAAACATGACGATAAGCTAAAAAGTTAAAAGCTTTCAAAATTTTAAAACACGAAACTTAAATGAAATCAAAACTTAAAAATCAAAACTTTTAAGAAAACTTTGAAAATACTTAAGCAAAATACCAAATAAGCACTCAAGGTTGTCAAACTCGTGGCTTATTTTGTATGAGGACTAAAAAGGAGAAAGAAAAGTCGAGACTTTAATCAAAATAAGCAAATGGATTAAGCAAATCTTGCTTAATCCGAACTTGTAACCGAATCAAAAAGAAAGAAAAGTAGAATGAGATAGATAAAAAGTACTTGATCAAATGATAAAGAAAGGTAAAGACAAGAATTTAAAGAACACAAATTAAAAACTTACTTGGAATTAAAAGGTAATTAAGGTGCAAAACATGTAATTAAAGGTGCAAGTAATTAAAGGTGCATTAAAAGTAAATGTGGAAGAACTAGTGTCACTCTAGCCAACAAAATGAAATGATTAACAATCTAAACTATTTATAGGGGAGGATTAGGAAGCTTCCTCCCCTTCTTCCTTTTCTCTTAATTGCGTCATTAGGTCCTTAAGCATATAGTCTTCATTAATTGCACCATAGTCCTTTTTCCTTCTAATCTTCTTTACTTGGACTCTAATGACTTGTGGCTCGGGATTTCTTTTAAACTCGTCTTTAATTTATTCAATACATTAGACTTGAGTTCTTCGGCTTTTGATAAACTTCCGTCTTTTGACTTTTTCTTCGATAAATCTTCAGAATTGGCCTTGGACTTCCGTTCTTTTTCCACTTTTGACTTCTCGACTCCGTCTTTTCATCTTTTTCTTCAATAAAAGCCGTGAATGCCCGTGAATTCCCGTGTTTTCTCCACTTTTCACAATTTCGTCCTAAATTACAACAAAAACACAAACCGCGCATAATTCCGACATAAAAGACATAAAATACACGTTTTGGTCTGGTTGTTATTGTAATTAAGTGGTAGAAAAGATGGGTGTTTACACACCTATCACTTCATCTTTTGTCTTTTTCTTCGATAAAAGCCCGTGAAAGCCCGTGTTTTCTTCCTTTTTCATATATTTTGGTCCTAAAACACAATAAAAATACAAACCACGCATAATTCCGACTTTTACGACATTAAATACACATTCTGGTCTTGTTTTTATTATACTTAAGTGGTAAAAAGATAAGTGTTTACACACTTATTAAATCCCCTACACTTGACCATCGCAATACCCTCATGCAATGCATTAAAAAGATAGAAAATTTCAAAATGTTGAAGGAAGAAACTTGTAAAGAAATCAAAGACTTACATTAGGGCTTTGGTATCATGATTATTAATCATCCTCAAGTTTCACGTTCCCCATGCCAGGCTTAAAAACGAGATCGTTGTTATTATAAGTTAGTAAAGCTAACACTTACTCATGTGGCTCAATTATTCACTTAGACTCCCTTATTCCTAGGTGTATCTCTTATATTTTTTTTTTTTGTCTTGAATGATCTCGAGGATGCATTTTTGACTTATTTCGATAGTTTATTTAGGCCGAAAATAAAGTAGAACGATTTAATCCATAGTTAGCTAAAGGATAAAATCTTTTAAAACTGCTTCTCGAAACCTCATAAGTTCATATCTTGGCACAACTCATTTCACGATTTGAGACCTTTCTCGGATCGATATTTGGCATTGACTTCATACTTCGAATCTTGAGAGATATTCTTGAAATAATGGTCTTCTCTTCATAATAGGAATTTCTTCACTTGAAGTTCTTGGGAGATTATTCAAACTCAGACCACGGCTTCTTCATTTTTCTCCAATCTTTATTTGGGATTTTGATATACAACGATCAGCCTCCTTTTCGGACTTGGATCTATTTATCCTCATACCTTGTTAGGGTCTTTTTGGATAGGCTTCTCCATAATCTTTATGGGAGTAATTGCTTCTCGTCGTGTGTCTCGATCCTTCATATTGATTTTTAATAAATGATTCTTCACATCACTTTGGATCTTTAGCAACAAATTGTAGCCCTCATGCCTTGTTAGGGCCTTTTCGGACTCGCCAATCATTGCATCCTGCTTCAATAAGTTATGCCTTGGCTATGAACTCTAATTAATCCCGAGCAACTTTTAAACGATCTTGGGCTAGAAGCTAAGTAACTTTTCAAATCTTACGACCTTACTTATTGCAATTATATATTAACAAGACTGATGGGAGAAAAAGCTCATAATTAACTCACATAAATTTATGAAAGAATACAAACTTATAATTGACTATCATCTCTCGTTCTCCACAATTTAAAATCTCAAGTAATGATACTCGTGGATGCTTAGCCTAATAAACCAATTAAGATCCATATGGTTAAGGATACTAGCTAGAGTAAACTCAAATAAGTAAACTCGGGTTGAGTCAAAAGATTCATGACAGGACTAATATATCAAAGACATATAAACTCATTAAAACCATTTTATTAAATAATTTATGAAGAAAGAAAATAAAGATAACAAAGGAAAATACTACTAGGCCAAACTAAATCAAAAAATTTGTAAAATGTCGAAAAATCAATTTCCCGGTTAAAATGAGGACATATTCATGGAAAAGCCCAATTAACATCGATAGAAGTCCCCCTACACTTAATATAAACATTGTCCTCAATGTTTAAGCATGTCGAGGTAAACTCCCCTACACATAGGACATTGTGCACGTTGTTTAAATCTTGCTAAGTAAGAGACAACTAAAGTGATTACTATTTCACATTTATGGATATAAAATAGTGAATCAAAAAAGTTTAGGATAGAACCGGGAAGACGGGTACACGGAATCACAGGTTGTCAAAATTCATCAAAAGTGGATCTTTGAAAGCTCTAATCCCTGCACATCATAAGAAAGAAAACAACAAACACATACTAGGGTCTCCCCCCTACACTTACTATGAAAACGAATAAAAATGATAGATCATCGGGTTGCCTCCCGAGAAGCGCTTGTTTTTGTTAACCGAGTCACGAGCCTGAATCGACCTTGAATACTATGGGAAGAACCTTGAAGAACATCCGTCGGGGTCAAATACATGGTTCTCATCCAACAAGTAGCACAAGCCAAAGGTGAAGAGCACAAGCCAAAAAAGAGTAGGCGAGGTTCCCTTAAGCCAAAGTTGAGCACGGTGGTAGAAAGGATGGTAAGTTGAAAGCATAGCTCCGATCTTTCCAAAAGTCTTTCCTTTTATTTCATCAGATGGATACTAAGATGGCTTAAAAATTTTGATACCCGGGTCGAACACCTTTTCCTTTAGGGGAAAATAAGAATGACACTCAGTAGTCCTTGAAGAAGATTCGCCCATATACCGCACAATCTCCTCAGAAGAAGGTGGAAATAGAGGTGTCAAAACATAAGTACTACGAATGTTGGTGTCTTCCGGTTTCTTCTCCTTTGAAACGGGTTTCTTAACATCCGAAGGAGGGTAGAGACCATAATCAAAATCCAAAGGATGAGAATTATGCTCATTAGGAAAGTATGTATTGAGAAAGGTGGCGAAATCTTCCTCAAATGAGTAATCCTCTAAAGTATCAAGCGTTGTTGGTGGAGGATCCTCATCAAAAATAAGAGCAAGATCATCAGTAGAAGACACAACACTTGAAGAATCACTCGAAAGAGTGTCAACATCATCAAAGTCATCATAAATCGGAATGTCTTCATACTCGAAAGTAAAATCTTCATAATCATCATAACTTGGTGGAACATCCGAATCGGAAAGAGAGTCGTCATCATATTCATCATAGATTGGTGGAGTATCCAAATTGAAGAGAGAATCATTAGGATCTTCCACATGGTCTTGAAAAAGTGGATTATCATATAAGGTCTCGAAAAGAGGATTGTTGTGTAGTACAAAATCATCAAGCTTTGTACTTTACAAAGGAGTTCTAATAAGCTCGTCTTGAAGCACATCAATCATTTTCGCCGATTATTTTCGATTTGATTTTCTTGTAATCTTCCCCATCTTAAAAACTTGTCGATCATTCCCGAACCTTAGAATTAGTTCACCTTCGGCAACATCGACTAAATCTTTTCTGGTTCTTAAGAATGGCCGTCCAATTATTAACGGAATACGAGGATCCATCTCATAATCAACAACAACAAAGTCAACCGGAAAAGTGAAGGTACCAACTTTAACAAAAACATCTTCGGCAATACCAATGGGGTAATCGAGATTTCGATTTGCTAGCTCAAGAGTTATCCGTGTTAGTATAAGGTCGGGTGATGATAACTTCTTCCAAACACTTAGCGACATTAAATTGATACTTGTCCCGAGATCAGCTAAGGCAGTACATTCTTGGATTTGAGAAAATGAACAAGGTAGCACAAAACGACCGGGATATCCAAGTTTTTCCAGAAGTTCTTTAAGGAGGACTGCAGAACAATTTTCATTTAAGCGGGTGTTGACAAACTCAACCATCTTCTCCTTCTTACTAAGCAACTCCTTGAACGCTTTAACAAATTTCGGCATTTGGACAAGTGCTTCAACAAGGCTAATGTTAAAGTTCATTTGGGAGATCATCTTCAAATAGGAAGTAACTTGAGAATCCTCCTTAGTGAGCAATTTTCACTTGTCTTACCGAGATGGATAAGGAATATTTGGCTTAGGAGGTGTAGGTGTAGAAGGTGAAGGTTGATATGTTGAAGGTTGATAGGTTGAAGGTTGAGAAGGTGAAGGGTTTTTCTTAGATACATCTTCAGTAAGAGGTGGACACGGTAATGGAGAACTAGTACTAGGCGTTGTAGTAGGAGGGATAAATGGGGATGGGGGAGGTATAGGTAAAATAACTGGGGAGGGATAGAAGGTCCTACTATAGTTTCTCCACTGCGTGTAGTAATAGCACTCAGATTAGCTCTAGGGTTGGTTTCGGTTGTAGAAGGAAGAGCACCTTGGGGACGAAGGGCTTGAAACATTTGAACGAATTTCCTATCCGTGGACTCTTGTATCGCTCTGGTCGATTCTTGCATCGCTTTCATTGTTTTCTCATGTTCAGTCAATTTTTATATAACCAAGTCCATTTGCGGATTAGGTGAATTGAACCCTTGTTGTTGAAAACCTTGGTTTGGGTATAGGTTGTATGGTGGAAAACCTTGAGGATTGAAACCTTGGTTTGGAAAGCCTTGATTTTGTAGTTGATAATTTCCTTGATTTACATTGAAGCCCCTCACATTTACATTTTATTGAAAATTAGCTCGTGGTGGCCCTTGGTTGTTTTAGGTGGGTGGGTGTGGTCTTTGTTGGAAACTGGGTGGAGCCAAGTAATTAGTTGAATTATATGACAAATGATTAACATCGACATTCGGCTTGAAAGGAACCCTCTCCGTGTTGTTGTAAGCATACACTTCCCCGAATCATAAGCCTTAGCACAATTAGCATAAGAGTGTGGCCCACCACATGTTTCACAAGTTACATTAAGATCATTCACATGTTGACTAGGAGGGTTATCTCTTAAAATAAGGTGTTTTACTATTGAACTAAGCTCCTTAATTTGATTAGTTACCTCACTATCACTATCACTAGTCATTGTAGCCCTTACACTTTTAGTTTGCACTTTAGCTTTATTTTCAATGATTGCCCAAGCATCATTCATAGATTTGACAAGAATATTACCCCCCCCCCCCCCAAAGCACTATTTCGTGAATCTTGGTCATTTAAACTTAATCCATTATAAAAAAAAGTATTAATTTGATGCACCTTAGTAAAACCGTGTTCTGGACACTTTCTCAAAAGTTCCTTAAAACTATCCTAAGATTCACTAATTGTTTCACCGTACTTTTGTTCAAAATTAATGATATCATCCGCAAACCGGTAGTACATGAGGGTGGAAAGAAGTAATTAATGAATTTGGTTTCTAAGTCCGCCCATGTTGTAATACTTTGGGGTGGTTCCTTATCAAGCCAAGTCCGGGCTTGTCCCACGAGAGAGAAAGGAAAGAGGAGCAAACGAATTGCCTCTTGTGAGACTATAACACCCCCTGATGGTCAAATGCAGTGGAATAGTACATGGGGTGTTGCTTGGGTGGATCGATAGAACACAGTATATAGAGCAATGATCATAAAAGTCATTTGAAACATATTACATGAATTAATTGTACACACTTAGTATCTTGTTTATAAAAGCACATTTATTATAAAACTGAAGTAAATATCCCAGCCCAACGGTAAACATGATGCTCCTTAAAATGCAGGAATCCAATGCATGAACCTGCTTTATTTTCCTGAGAAAACATATAGAGTAAAATGTGGGGGTCAACACGAAGTTGGTGAATTCACAGTCCAATACCATAGTAGTTCCTACTGTCTTGTAATAGAAGCTAGATAAAAGATGCTCAGTACGCCCATTTGGATATGTCCTGATGTTGTTCCCTCGGTCTGATAATGAAATAAACCTGTTGCTTGGCCTAAGTGTTTCGTGATAGCAATTCACGCAGGCCGGGTGTTGTCAATACCCGAATAGATCTATTCATACATTTCGCGCTACACTATTAACTATTACAGTCAACGGGTATGAGGCAAACAATAGGCAATAAATTGTTGTTGTCATCAGTGCGTGTTTTGCATATTTAAATATATATAGTTTTTGTATGTTTTCTCCCCCAGTTATAAAATAGTAAAGATGGGGCCATGAACTCACCTTAGTGGTAGTGATGTGAGAATGATGTCACTGAATAAACTGGCACAGTATGATCACGAACTGGAGAAATTACCTAAGTAATTTTAAGTGCCTTAGTAAATGCAAAAATAACAATGCATGATGGATGTATGGTTGAAAATGCATGATCACTAATTAATAAGCTATTACGGCCGTTTAAGTGTTTACACTTATAGTGAATTGTAAATATATATATTTTTAGTTTCTAAAATTATATATATATAAATTATCTAGTAAAATGGGTAATAAATTAAATAAATAGATTTTTATATTATTTAATTTATTATAAGAAAATAAAATACAATTTACTTTTCTCAAGGATTCAAAAATATCGTTAACGAGATTTGTCAGTTTATAAGGTTTCGCGAATAAACTTAGTAATTTGTTTAATCATTCAAACGACTAAGTTAATTTATTAATAAAATAATTTATTAATATTTTTAATTAACTTAAATTACACTTGAGTCCTTGTTAGTATGACAATTTACCAAAAATATCCTTTAAGGTCTCGTTCGTTAAGTAAATTGCATCGTTAGTCCTTGTCCGTTTAATTTATTTACAAAAACACCTCTAGGGCTTACAAAACTTTGGGGAAATGACCAAACACCCCCTATGTCTCGGAATCAATTAAGTTTTGGTTAGGGTTTGTTTTAAGTTTGCAAAATAACACAATTGGTCCTTGAAGTTTTGAATTATCCAAAATAATGGTTAGGGCTTGTAACAAGTTTCCCAAAGTGACACTTTTGGTCCTTATGGTCTCGGAATGTTTAAATATCAGACTAGGGTTTGTAATAAGTTTTCAAAAGTGGCAATAATGACCGTTAAGGTCTCGAAGTATTTAAAAATGAGGCTAGGGCTTGTAACAAGTTTCAATAATGGCAAAAATGACCCTTAAGGTCTCGGAATATTTAATATGGGAAACTAGGGCTTATATTAAGTTTTAATACTTGCACAATTAGTCCTTATGGTTTCATTTAGTTCTCGGTTTAAGACAAACGCACCATATACTTTTGAAAATGACACATTTGGTCCTTGAACTTTTATAAAGTCCCGAAATCACATTCATATATTTTATTAAGTTACAAAACCGACCTTAACTTTCACCAATTGGCAAATATGGCACGAAAAGTTCCCACAAATAGTTTTTGGGCTTGACTGGCCCAATAGGGTTTCAGCTTGGGTTAAATGGGCCTAATGGGCTTGTTTAGTTAACTAGTAATCTACTAAATGGGCTTATAACTATAAATTGCTTATTGGGCTTTTATCTAAATATTTCTAGCTTAAAAATAAGCCATGGGCTTACTTACATTCGGTTTATTTATAGCTTATAAGAGGGCTTATATGACTCGGCTTATTTAACATTTCTAGGGCTTAAATGAGCTAGCTTATATATTTCTAAGTCTTGGCTTATATAGATTTTTAGGGTTTGCATGGCTTAGCTTATATAAGGTTTTAGGTTTTGGCTTATATAAATTTTTAGGGTTTCAATGACTTAGCTTGTATAAGTTATAGGTTTCGTCTTATATTAGGTTTTAGGGTTTCTATGTCATGGCTTATATAGGGTTTTAGGTCTCGGCTTATATAAGTTTTATAGGCTTATATGACTAGCTTATATATGTGTAGGCTTATATGACTTATGGGCTTATATATGCTTAAATGTTTCGGCTTATATTAATTTTTATACACTTTTATGACTTAGCAATTTACTTTAAGCTTACACTAAGTTCTTTATGCATATTCTTACAAGTCTTAGGGTTTTGAAGCAATATTACCCATGGACACCATATAAACCGTGGGCTTATATGTTGTCCTGGGTTTGTTTACAAGTTTTAAACGTATGCATGTACTCCTAACTCCATTTTTATAGCATAAACATGCATGACAAGTATAATGAGTAAGGAAAAAGCTTAGGAGGGTTTCATACTTACTTGTTTCAAGAAAACTTGGTGATGATAATGTTTTAGGAGTTCTAGACGTCGGTTTCTTCTTATAGTGACTTAGGATGATCTTGGACTTGACTCGAATGCTAAAGATCTTAGATAACAAACACTAAATGCTTGGTGAAGACCAAGAATGGGTAGAAGTAAATACTTTGAGCTCGTCTAGGTGTTTTGATGAGTGTGTATCCGAATTTGAGGAAAGTAAGTGATGTGTGAGTTTTAAAGTTTGGTAAATATCACAAAGTGAGATTGAGGGGTGAGGTTTGGGGCTTATACACGTCTAAGGGAGAGATAGTAGCTAGATATGGTAATTTTGGTGTGTACCATGTAATTACATGGCTTTAATGAGCCAATATGTACACTTGACCCCAAAATCCTTATTGCCGTCTCATGTTTAGCTTCCAAGGGGACAATGTATGACTTGTATAGTGTAAATGATAAATGGAAAGGTTGTACAAGTGAAATGGACGTGTGGATGTGTTCTAGCATACGTCTAGGGTCAAATGGGGGTGCTAGGTGTCTTAGTTACATGTTACAAGTATAGTTAAGTTTGTACATTCTTTAAATGCCCAAAGTTGTACATGGTGCCTTGGTTTTGAATACAAACCGGTGGTATTGGCTAGTCAAGGGAAAAAGGAAATGTTGTATAGTGTATGGTTTAATGAGATGTGTTGTACTAAGCCTAGAAAGTCAAAAGTGTAATTGGTAAAGGTTTTTGATATGTAATGTTATGTATATGTATACATTCGGCTATAGTGAGTCTAGGGTATTTTTATGTTTAAATTTTATGTCTAAGTATAGTTACTAGGAGTATAGGTATAGTATTGTGTGAGTATGTTTAAGTCTAGGTTGATTTTGGTTAAGTTTGGGATCCTTGGTGAAAGTATGTTCATATTTAAATGAGAAAATAATTTACTATATTAAAATGTATGAAAACTTAGTTTAAATAAGTTAGAATGGTTAAAGGTGATGTTTAATAATAAAAACAGTTGATGTCGTAACATAATGTCATAATGTCATTCATGATGTTAGAAAAATATATATATATCTTTATATTTAAAGCTTAAAATAATTTCTTAAGTAATTATTATTAGTTGTGATCATGAGTTTGGATTTTTATGAACAATATGATGAATTCTTATGATTAAAACTTCAGGTGACTTAAATTTCCCAAAAGAAGTGATTGTTTACTGTCCCACATGCTCATATAATGTAGTCATCCAAATGAGACTGTGTCCTTATGATTATATGTTCAAAATCATAATGTATGCTATGTGCTTAAATGTTTCCCTGTTCCGATGATAAAAATAATGTATGCTCATGTATGATGCATATGATTGCTCAAAAGATTTCATGCAAAGGTGGTAATATATATACAGATATCATGAGGTGACGTATACAATGATGACATAGTCAAAACCTGAAATTTACAGGTTTTACAGCATTAACCCGTTATTTTAGCTTTGTCCTCAAAGCTTAAGATGACGTTACTGCTCAGGTGAACAGATGTGGGTACTTGGCTCTAAATGAGTCTTCGCGTTCCCATTTGAACTCAGGACCTTTCCTGGAGTTCCATCGTATCTTAACTAACGGGATCTGGCTTCGCTTTAGCTTCTTGACTACTCTCTCCATGACTTCCACCGGTTCTTTTATGAACTGAAGTTTGTCATCAAAGTGCACTCCCTCCAGTGGCATGGCTAGTGGCTCATCCGCGTAGCATTTCTTCAGGTTTGAGACATGGAATGTAGAGTGTACCTGACTCAACTGTTGGGGAAACTCTAAATGATAAGCGACTTCACCGATTCTGGCAATCACCTTGAAGGGTCCTACGTAACATGGATTTTGTTTCCCATGTTTCCCAAATCAGACGACGCCCTTCCAAGGTGATACCTTTAGCATAACACGGTCACCTACTACAAAATCCATAGGTTTATGTTTCCTGTCTGCATAGCTCTTTTGTCTATCCTGGTCAGCCTGAATTTGCTGCTTGATGAGAGTGATCTTCTCAGTCGTCTCTTGAATTAGTTTGGGTCCAGTCAGTTGGAAGTCCCCCACCTCTGCCCAGCATACGGGTGATCTACACTTGCGGCCATAGAGGGCCTCAAATGGTGCTGCTTTAATACTGGCATGGTAGTTGTTGTTGTAGGAGAATTCAACTAATGGTATATGTTCGACCCATCCTTTCCCAAAGTCGATCACGCACGCTCCTAGCATGTCTTCTAGGGTTTGGATTGTTCATTCACTCTGACCGTCAGTCTGCGGGTGATATGTGATGCTAATGTCGAAGTTTGTTCCTAAACTTCGTTGGAAGGCTTTCCAAAAGTTTGACGTAAATCTACCATCTCGATCACAAATGATTGAGACTGGTATACCGTGTCTAGTCACTATTTTCTTCACGTACAACTTGGCTAACTTGTTCAGAGAGTCATTTTATCTGATGGGCAGGAAATGAGCTGATTTTGTGAGTCGATCAATGATTACCCAGATTGTATCGTAACCGTGAGATGAAGTAGGGAGTTTGGTAATAAAGTCCATGGTGATGTTATCCCATTTCCATTTTGGTATTTCAGGTTGGACTAACAAACCGGATGGCCTCTGATGTTCTGTCTTTACTCTGGCACAAGTCAGACACTTCTTCACGTATGTGGCAATGTCTGCTTTCATGTTCGGCCACCAATAAAATTTCTTCACGTCCTGGTACATCTTTTCAGAACCGGGATGTATGGAGTATTAGGACTTATGAGATTCTTACATGATCACGTTTCTCAAGTCTCCGTAACATGGTAACCAACTTCTTCCGTGTAAACATAACGTTCCGTCTACTCTAGCTTCCAACTTCTCCTTGCTTAGGTCATTCCTAAGCATTCCTCCTATGTCTTCTTTTCTGATGTTTTTAGGCTTTTGTGCTTGCAGTTGAGCCTCTAATATTTGCTTGGGTAGGTCCAAGCTAATGGTCATGACTAGGGCTCGAACTCTCATGGGAGGATCAATTCGTTTTCGACTTAGTGCATCTCCAACTACGTTGGCTTTACCTGGGTGGTATTTGATGTCGCAGTCGTAGTCACTAAGCAATTCTATCCAACGACGTTGCCTCATGTTTAGATCCTTCTAGTCTAGGATATGTTGCAAACTCTTGTGATCAGTATGTACTGTGCACTTTGTTCCATACAGGTAGTGTCTCCAAATTTTCAAAGCAAAAACTACAGATCCAAGCTCTAGATCATGAGTAGAGTAATTCTGCTCGTGTTTCTTCAGTTGTCTTGAAGCATAGGCATTCACTTTCTGTCTCTGCATCAATACAGCTCCTAAGCCTTTGTGTGAGGCGTCACAGTGGACAACGAAGTCTTTGTTACCTTCTGGTAGGGTTAAAATGGGTGCACTTCACAATTTCTGCATAATGGTTTGGAATGCAGCCTCTTCTTTTTCTCCCAATCGAATTTTATGCCTTTCTGTACATAGTTTCTGCTTAATGGTTTGGAATGCAACCTCTTCTTTTTCTCCCCAATCGAATTTTATGCCTTTCTGAGTAAGCTTCGTCATTGATTTAGCTATCTTATAAAATCCTTCTATGAATCTCCGGTAGTAACTGGCAAGACCTAAGAATTGGCGAATCTCCTTTGGTGAAGTGGGTGATGCCCAATCCTTCACGGATTCGACTTTCGCGGGATCCACTTGAATTCCCTTTTCATCGATCACATGACCGAGGAAATGCACTTTAGGAATCCAAAAATCACACTTCGAGAATTTTACGTACAACTTCTCTTCCTTACGTAACTTTAGCACTTGAGCAAGATGTTCTCCATGCTCTTGCTCATTCTTGGAATAGATGAGTATGTCATCGATAAACACAATCATGAACTTATCCAGATAGGGTATGCACACTTGATTCATGAGGTCCATGACTATGGCTGGAGCGTTAGTCAGGCCAAATGGCATGACTTGAAATTCATAATGACCGTAACGAGTTCTGAAAGCTGGTTTCGGTATGTCCTCTTCTCTGACCCTCAACTGGTGATACCCCGATCGTAGGTCAATCTTGGAGTATACACTTGATCCTTGTAACTGATCAAATAGTTCGGCGATTCGTGGTAGTGGGTACCGATTTTTCACAGTTAACTTATTCAGTTCTCTGTAATCGATACACATTAGGAAAGATCTGTCTTTCTTTTTGACAAAAAGTACTGGAGCTCCCCAAGTTGAGGAACTGGGTCTGATAAAACCTTTGTCTGACAGTTCTTGAAGTTGTTCAGCGAGTTCTTTCATCTCGGTTGGTGCTAATCGGTATGGTGCTTTGGCTACAGGTGCAGCTCCTGGTATCAAGTCGATTTGGAATTCCACTTGACGAGTCGGAGGCAAACCAGGTAAGTCGTCTGGGAAAACATCGGGATAATCGCGGACAATTGGTACATCCTTGATTTGTTTCTTCTCTGGTTCCTCTTCTTTGTCGATTTTTTAAATATGCGTTAAAAAGATAGTGCATCCTTTTAGTATATACTTCTTGACTTTAGTGCATGAGATAACACTCAGTCTAGTGTCAGTTCTATCTGAGTTTCCTTCTCCTCGAACAATTAGATTTTCTTTTCCCCATGGTATACGCACTAGATTTTCGTCGCACACAATGGTTGCGTGATATTTGGCTAACCAGTTCATACCAATAATGACGTCGAAACTACCCAAAATTACAGGTATCAACTGAATGTCGAATGGATGATTTAGAAGATTTAAGGTACAACCTCTTAAAATAGTGTTAGTTTTAATGATTTTACCGTCTGCTAGCTCGACTCTGTAACAGTCATCTAACGGTGTGGGTGTGATGTCTAGTAAGCTACTAAATTCTGTGGATATGAAACTCCTATCAACTTCCGTGTCAAATAAAATATTTGCATAGCGATTGTTTAGAAGGAACGTACCGGTAACCACATTGGAGTCTGGGTTGGTCTTGGCGTCTCCTATCACATAGACTCTAGATGGTACTCCTCCTCTGTTCTCGTTCCTAACTGCTAGCTTTGGGCAATCAGGCTTGATATGCCTGATTTCTCCGCAACCATAGCAACGAACTTCCCTACGAGCCATGTTACCGCTGCAAGTGTGCTGGCGGTTTCCCTGTTGTCCATTTCCGTGGGAGTTTTGACTGTTGCCATTGTGGGGCTTGTAGTTGGTGCTGGAGTTGTTCCTGATGGATGGAACATAGATGTTGCCCTGTCCGGGTCTTCGGCATTCAGCAGTAGAGAAATGATGGAAATTGCACTTGGAGCACTTCGGCTTGTTGCCTGCATATGGTGGTGGTGCTGAGGAAACAGCACTACAGATCTGGCCCAACTTTTGCTTCTTTGGTATCTGGGCCTGATGATAACCGCGGTAGTTCTCCTTAATTTTTCTCTTGTACTCAGACTGCCTAAGCACATGATCACGTCCCCGTTTGTTCATCCACTCTGTGGAAAATTCTATGGCACCCTCGATCGTAATGGCTCGGGATGCGAGTACATTGTCATGAACGGAATCAAGAATTCCACTAACGTACTTTTCTATTTTTTTCTTCACGTCAGGGAACATCCGAGTACACATCAAAGTTAGCTCCTGAAATCTCTGATTTTAAGCCGTGATGTCATGATTTGAGCATTTGAGGTTCCACAAGTCAATCTCTAATTTCTTGATTTCACCCAGAGGATAGTATTTCGTGGTAAGTCTTTCCTTAAATGCATTCCAGGTCATCCCATAGGCTTCATCATGCCCGAGGGTAGCAACTAGGGAGTTCCACCAGGTGAGAGCATGTTCCAAGAGGGTACGGTGGCAAATTTCACCTTGTTCTCCCCGGTGCAATCACTAATGCGAAATACTGTCTCGGTCCTTTCGAACCATTGCATGAGTCCTACTACCCCTTCCTTGCCCTTCAAGTAACTGGGCTTGCATTTCAGGAAGTCGGGATAGGTACATCCCCTGGCAGTTCGATATCTGGCATTCGATTTTTGATTGTCGCCCTGGTTTCCGCTGGGGTGTGTTTCCTTGGCGGCTAGGGCATCAACAATGCCTTGACCGATAAGCACTATTAGTTGTGCTTCTGAAATAGTCGCTGAGGGAGCAGCGTCGGGATTCTGTCGAGTGACTCTTTGTGCCATTGTTCTATCATACGCAAAGGTGAGATTTATTAGTTGGTCAGTAGGATTATTATATTAAGCTGCATAAAAATGGGTATGCATAGAATTCACAATAAATTGGATAACCTGTCAAGATTTCATAATAATATAAATTCAAACAAACAAGTAAGTGATAATATGCCAGTACTGGTGAACATCAATATAATACAAATACAACCAATCTAAGACAGAGATACAACCATCCTGTCTGAGATAGTGGTACATATGTTTATAGTACAATTAAAGATAACCTACCTACTAAAGTTAGGTGCTACGATACGGATACAACTGAAATGAAAATACAAGTACAAAAGACCTGAATCATGCGAGCTGAGATGCAACTCAATGCTTGTCATGATGTACAAAAGAATCTAGCCTACACTAGTATGGCTGTCTACAGGTGCGGGTAGTCCAGCTGGTGGTGTGGGTGCACGATCATCCTGCATGCGAATCATCGCTCTCCTGGTCTCTTGGGAAAATCTCATTGTCTCGAGCAACTGGTGCTGACGTGCAGTATCAGCACTCCGTAGATGATCTGTCTCAGCAATGACTCCCTGATGGCGAAGGTCTGCCAGGTATGGAAGTCCGAAAAGTCTCCTCCTGCGTGAGGATAGCAGCCTGGGTCTCGTACGAGTGACCCTCTAGTGAAGCTAGCCGGTAGGGGAGGTAAGCAACCTCATCCAACAACCAATGTATGGTCCCCTGGGTCATACCCAGAGAACTCTGAGTGGTGTGTAATAAGTGTGAAAACTCTTATCCTTTTACCACTTATTTCCAATAATAACAAGACCAAAACGTGTATTTTATGTCGTAAAAGTCGGAATTATGCGTGGTTTGTGTTTTTATTATGTTTCAGGATAAAAATATGAAAAATGGAGATAACACGGGCTATCACCGGCTTTTATCGAAGAGAAAGACAAAAGACGAAGTCAAAAGGTCAAGAGTGCAAAAAGAACGGAAGTCCAAGGCCTATTCTGAAGATTCATCGAAGAAAAAGTCTAAAGACGAAAGTTTAATGAAGTCGAAGAATTCAAGTCTAATAGAAGAAGGAAATTATAAGACGAGTTCAATTTATATCGACAAATCCCAAGACGACGTCGAGAAAGACAAAGGATTTAAATCGAGTCGAGAAAACAAGAAGAAAGAGAGAAGACACAAGACCCTCCCTTCCTCCTATATATACCCTCCTAATGTGTCATTAGGAGGGTGTTAGTTAGTTAATTGTCTAGTTTTATTTTTAAGTGTGTTTTTATTTTTCTTCTCTCTAGTTTTTCAAGCTTATCAAACCTTCATTAATCTTGTAATCTTTGATCTTAATCTTTAATCTAATCAAGTTTATTTCACAATTCTCAATCTACCTTTCTTAATAATCTATTGTTTTTACTTAATTAATCATGTAGTTGGTTTAATTTTGTTAATGATGTGATTGTTTTGATTATTTGATTGTGCTTATTGAACTGGTGTGTTTAGAGTTTTTAGATTAAGGTGCTTATTTGCTTAATTTTTATGTTTAATAGTTTTTAAAATAAGTTGATTTTGGTAGCTTAATATTTTTATAAAAGGTTGATTTTTAAATTTTGCTTATTTAGTATTTTTTTTAAATTTTAAATCCTAGCTTATTTTCTTTTTCTTGAAATCATTTTGGTTAAGTTTTTGGTTGAGTGCTTATTGGTTTTTAGCTTATTTGTGCTTATTTGGATTATAGTTCTTATCCGGGTTTAGTAAACCCTCTCATTCCGGACAAGAGTTTCTCAAGTTATACATATTCCGGATAACCTTCTGCTTATTCCGGATAATTGCCCTTAAAACCTTTTATTCCGGATAAACCCCAGAAAAACATATTGTGGATAAGCACCCAAAGACCAATTCCGTATAAGACTCAAAAGTTCAAATTCAGAATAAGTACCATATTACGTATTCCGGATAACAAAACCTTCACACATTCCGGATAAGTGTTCGAAAGTCATATTCCGGATTAGTCCCTGAAACAACATTCCAGATAAGGAAAAAGAATCAGATTCTGGATAGCTTCAAGAAACCAAATTCTGGATAAGCCTTTTTACCAATTCCGGATAAGCTTCATTAGTGTGGATTCCGGATAACTCAGTCAGTCGAATTCCGGATAAGCCTCCATCACGGATTCCGGATAAGGAAAAGATTACGAATTCCGGATAGGCTGTTTAAATTTGTTCCAATTTCATCTTCAAGTGTTATCTTTTCCCACCAATTAAGGTTAGTTTGTTCTCCTTTATTTTATCGTATTGTTTAACTATTTTTAGTGTTTGTCTCACGATTAGAAATAGAAGATCCCAAGCTCCCCCTTTTAGTTACCAAGAACGATAATTCTACTTTAAACCGTGATCAATTCGGATTGAATCGAGTATGAACAACACTTTCTTAAACACTTAAAAGTCAAATATCAAATGGCGCCGCTGCCGGCTCTTTTCATAAAGATTAATGGTTTTTGATACTAGCTTTTACTCAGGATAAAAAGATTCTTTGTCGTGTGTCTCTTCGAATTGAAAAACTTGTGTTTTCTATGTGACTCAGTTTTATTTTGGTGGAAACAAATATTTTTGGTTGGTTTTTAAATTTAAATGTACAAGACTTAAAAGTAAATGTCGTTAAAGTAAAGGGCAAGTATTAAAAGAGCGTGAAATTAAATCTAAGTCTAATTTAAAATTAAATGAGCGATATTTAAAAACGTGACGGAAAGTAAATTAATTAAATGACTAAAACTAAAGCGTGATGGAAATTAAAATTAAACAAGTATAAAAATTAAACAAGACAAAAATATGAAAAACCACTCCAAATTGGAATATATTCCGATCAACCACGATCGGAATAGAGACTTACCCTCCAATCGGAATATCTAAAATCCCCTCGATCGGAATAACTGTCACTTACACACGATCGGAATGTTGAGAGGACCTTGGTCGGAATGCTGTAGTGTAATCCAATCGGAATGTTGTCACTAACTCTGATCGGAATAACTAAAACGCACCTCAATCGGAATATGGCAAAGAAAACCCTCGATCGGAATATCTGTCACATGTCCTAATCGGAATACCCTCTTACCTTGCTACGATCGGAATACCAAGTTCTCGTCCAATCGGAATATAGAAACCCTTATCCGATCACACAGATCGGAATGTAATTCCCTTTTCCGATCTTACCAATCGGAATACGGAGGAAAGTACGCAAATTAAGCACAACAAATAAGCTAAGATTCTAATAAGCACAAGACTAAATCCTAAGGTAAAACCGTGTAAAAATAAGCTACGAAACTGAAAGTTAAAAACTTTTAAGACACGAAAAAGATCAACTTTAAGAAAAACAACTTTTTATATGAAAATAACTTTTGTAAAAACTATATAAACTTGAAAATAAATCAAATAAGCTATGAAAATAAGAAATTTAAAACAATCAAAAGCATAAAAATCAAATCTTTAAACAACTTAACAATATAAAAACGTCTAAATCAAAGATTAAAGAAAGGTAGAAGAAGATCAACAAGATAAAGTAAAGGTGCGAGAAATTAAAGAAACACTTACTTGAAATTAAAAGGTATTTAAGGTGCAAAACATGTATTTAAATGACAAGTAATTAAAAGTGCATAAAATAAAGGTAGAAGAACTAGTTTGTCAATCTAGCCAACAAGAGGAAAATGAAAATGATCTAATCTATATATAGGGTAGATTAAGGCTTGCTTAGGAAGCTTCCTTAATTGCATGCTTAGTCCCTCCTTCTTTAATCTTCTTTTAATTGCACCATTAGTCCCTTTCTTCTAATCTTCTTTAAACTTGGATTTAAAGGACTTTTGGCTTCGGGACTTCTTTGAACTCGTCTTTAAATTCTTCAATAAAATAAACTTGAGTTTCTCGACTTTTGATAAACTTCCGTCTTTTGACTTTTTCTTCGATAAATCTTCAGAATTGGTCTTGGACTTCCGTTCTTTTTGCACTCTCGACTTCTTGACTTCGTCTTTCATCTTTTTCTTCAATAAAAGTCCGTAAATGCCCGTGAATTCTCGTGTTTTCTCCACTTTTCACAATTTCGTCCTAAATCACAATAAAAACACAAACCACGCATAATTCCGACATAAAAGACATAAAATACACGTTTCGGTCCGGTTATTATTGTAATTAAGTGGTAGAAAAGATGTGTGTTTAGACACATATCAAATCCCCTACACTTGACCATTGCAATGTCCTCATGCAATGCATTAGTTACAAAGCAAGTTTACATTTTTCATCACAATCAATCCACGTTGGCCTTTATTAAAGAGATAGAAACTACGAATATTCAAAGTGAAGAAATCAAAAGCATACCTTGGGTTTTGAAAATGTCATGAATATTCATCATCCTCAACTTTTCACTTTCTCCAAACCAAGCTTAAAAACGAGATCATTGTTATTATAAGTTAGTAGACCAACACGAACTCATGTGGGCCAATTATTTACTTAGACTCCCTTATTCCTATGGGTATCTCTTATATTTTATTATTTGTCTTGAATGATCACGAAGATGCATTGTTTGACTTATTTCGATAATTATTAAGTCTGAAAATAAAGTGCACGATTTAATCAATAGTTAGCTAAAGGACCAAATCTTTTAAAACTGCTTCTCGGGACCTCATAAAGTTCATATCTTGGCATAACTCGCTTCGCGATTTGAGACCTTTCTTGGACCGATATTTGGCAGCGACTTCATACTTCAAATCTTGAGAGACGTTCATGAAATAATGGTCTTCTCTTCATAATGGAATTTCTTCACTTGAAGTTTTGAGAGATTCATACTTGGACCACGACTTCTTCATTTTTCTCCAATCTTTATTTTGGACTTTGATATACAACGATCCGCCTCCTTTTATGACTTGGATCTATTTATCCTCATACCTTGTTAGGGTCTTTTCGGATACACTTCTCCATGACTTTTGGGGAGTTTTGCTTTACGTCGTGTGTCTCGATCCTTCATATTGATTTTCGATAAATGATTCTTCTCATCACTTTGGATCTTTAGCAACAAAACATAGCCCTCATGCCTTGTTAGGGCCTTTTCGGACTTGCCAATCTTCGCATCCCGCTTCAATAAGGTATGCCTTGGCTATGAAATCTAATCCATACCGAGCAACTTTTAAACGATATGGGGCTAGAAGCTAAGTAACTTTTCAAATCGTACAACCTTATTTATTAGCAGATAAATTATTAGCAAGCGATGGGAGAATAGGCTCATAATTAACTCACATAAATTCACGAAAGAATACCGACTTATAATTGGCTCTATCATCTCTCGTTCTCCACAGTTTAAAATCTCAAGTAATGAGACTCGTGGATACTTAGCCTATTAAATCAAAGTTTTGGGTTTTCGAGTCGCCTATAGGATCTTGCAAATTCTTGGACTTTTTCAAGCTTAGAAATCGCATCTTAAAGTTCCCTTGATAAACGACTCTCTAGGATCAATTATAGGAACTTGCGAAAAGTTCTTGTTCTTAACCCGTGAGAGTTAAGACTTTCGCGTTTTATAGCTCCCTATATAAAAGCCTAGCAAAACTTGACTTAAACACGTTAAGGATACTAGCTAGAGTAAACTCGGGTTGAGTCAAAAGATTCACAACGTTTGAAAATTAAAACCACTTATTCTAATGAGGGAAGAAAATAACTATACAAAGGGAAAAACTAATAGGCCAAAATAGATCAAAAATTTTGAAAAATGTCGAAAAATTGATTTTCCGGTTAAAATGAGGACAAATACAAGGAAAAGACCACTTAACTTCGATAGAAGTCCCCCCTACACTTAAGATAAACATTGTCCTCAATGTTTAAGCATGTGGGAGTAAACTCCCCTACACTTAGGACATTGTGCACGTTGTTTAAATTTCGCTAAGGAAAAGACAACTAAAGAGATTCCTATTTTAATATTGAGAAAATATAAAATAGTGAATCGAAAAGAGTTTAGGATAGAACCGGGATGAAGTAGAACACGGAATCACGGGTCGTCAAGAATCATCAAGAGTGGATCATTGAAGCTCGAATCCCTGATTAAGAGGTGAGGAGAGGAAAGCAAACCAAAGGGCCCCCCTACACTTATGGTAAAGAAAGCGAAAAGATAGATGCATGGGTTGCCTCCCAAGAAGCGCTTGGTTTTTGTTAACCGAGTCGTGAGCCTGACTCGACCTTGATCATCAACGGAAGAAAAATGAAACATATCCACCAGGATCAAAGATGTTGATCCCAAACTTAGATCGATTAGCTTTGTGTATACGAGATTAGATCAAGTACTACACGTAGAGAAACCTTTGCTTATGAATAAAGTAACAAAGTGTTATGCGGAATTAACACTTGATCTAAAACACAATGATGTTAAACAAACTTTCACTTGTATTAGAATAATCGTGTTGATTACAATGAAAGGTTTAACTTGTGAATACTATGAAAACTGATATATGACTTTAACCTAAAAGACCTTCTTTTATAGAACAAGAAGTCTTGTACAATAAGCTATGAATCAACTATTCTAGGTAAAGATAATAATAGAAAATACAATGTCGTGCTTATCTTCACCATACATAAATAAAGAAACAAATAAACAAAAGATATTCTATCAGTGTCAATCTTCAAGGCTGTCAGCGTTGACTTCTATCAGCGTCCAAAATCAATCTATCAGCGTTGACTTTCTTCTTATCAGCGTTTGGTGATCTGACCCATATTTTATTCCCAACAATCCTCCCCTAAACTTGATATCCATACCAATGATCAAGTTTCTGAATAAAAACTAAAGGCTTAGGAGGAATCTTTCAATAACTTCTTATGTTGGTGATAAACATATCTGATCAAGTCCTTGGCCACATCACTCGTATAATCAATCTCCAAGGGTGTCTCTAACATCTTCTCCAATACTTCTTTGGACAAGAAATAGTCAGCATCCACAAGCAAATATTCTGAAAACTTTGTAGAGCTCATATGAAATACACCACAAGTAGAATATAGCCTCCAATGAAGATTACTGAGATCATCTTCAAGATCCTTCCAAATGGCAGGATCTGCTTCTTTTGGACCACACAAAGTCATAAATGTGTTCCAAAGTCTTATTCCATTAGCTGAAGTAGGTGCTTCAGCTGTATACTTGGCCTCTATTAACCTCCATAGATGCACCAAGTCTTCCCTGTCTATGCTTGCAAATATAGAAATAACTGAAGTGAAAGTATGTACCTCCTTTCCAAATCGTCCAACCTTCCAAAATCCACACTCATCTTCATCAAAACTGATAATTGGATTTCTGTCATCTAGAGGTATCACATTTACCAAATCTGAAGCTTCCAAGGGAGAAAGCTTGAGATGTTTCCTTATAACACCTTCAGTTGGAAAATACACATCCATGTCTTTAGGAAATTGAAAAGGATCTCCTTTCTTCACTGGTCTTTGAGCAATCCTTATTTCCTTTTGAATTTGCATCTCCTCTGCAAGCTCTTGTTTTCTTTCTTCTGAAAGAAACTGGTAGACATTCTGTTCTTGCACCTTCCTCCAAATAGGATGTGCCCTATACTCTAACTCCTCAAAAGACAAGGCCAGCAACTTCTTTGATGTCCAATTAGGCTGATGACATCTAAGCAACTTATAGTACAACTGCCTTCTATCTCTTTTGAGCCAGGTCTTGACCTCTTGTGCATTAAATCTCATAATCACCTTTATGTCTTCTTGTACCCTAAGAAGAACTTCCAACCCCCAAATTTGATCTGATAAACTCATACCTGGGTTGTCCATCACCTGGTCTTCCCAAGCATGGTACATTCTGGTGATTTCTGGTAGGTCCCAATCAACCTGATTCTTCAACTCACTCAACCTTTCCTTTGCTAGCTCATCTCCATATTCAAGCCTTTCTGGATCTTCAATAATTTGAATGCTTGAATCTGAGCTATCACCTTCTTTATCATCACCACTTTCCTCCTCACTCTCAGAAACAACAAATGGTGATCTTCTACTCCTCCTCAAATCTCTTTCCACAAGTTGTGCAGCCAACTGTTCATCAAATGCTATTTGTGCTGCATCTTTCTTTGGAACATCTTCTTCAATCAAAATACCTTTACCTTTGTCTTTTGGATCAATAATTGGTAAAGTAGAAGAAGAAACCTGTGTGGACACATCTCTGATAATTGTTGATGGCTGGAATACATCAACACTACCTGCAACTTTGTCAGCGTCCAAGTTGCTCCTATCAGTGCCACGATTACCTTTATCAGCGTTGGATGTGTCAGCGTCCAAACCTGTATCAGCGCCCAATGTTTCTTTGAAAGATCCTTCCAAGTTCTTTGGTGTCATCTTGGATATATCAACAACTGGATGCTTCTTCAAGTTGGTGAGAGCTTCAACAATCTGCAAAGATTCACTAAATTGTGAACTCTTTTCTGAACTCTTTTCACTAGCTGTGTGAATCAACTCATCCTCCTCATCCTCTTTTTCCTCCCCTTTGGAAGATTCCTCCATTAGACTCCTGCTACTTGGATTCTCCAAAACAGTTACTCTCTCCCTCAAAGCTTGGAGTTCTCTTCCCTGGCTGTTGACAGTTTGTACAAGACTGACATTTTGCTTTTGCAAGCTAATGACAGCCGCCGTCAATTCAATTATGGTCATAGGTTCCAATCTGCCCTCAGCTAGAATGGGGATTTGACCTCCCAAAATAGAATCATGGGGCATGGATGAGGTCTTAATGATGTTAGGACTGTCTTGACCAGCTGCTAAGCCTGTGTCAATAGCCCCAGCCTCACCCATTTCACCAGCCACACTTGTGGAGGTGGTTCTCTCTGCTACAAGGCTAGGATCACTAGAGGAGAACACTCCAGTAACCCTTTGGCGTTTAGTCAACCTAGATTGTAATGGGGTAGAAGATGAAGTAGATTGTGTGGGTGTGGGTTGATTAAGGGGTGTTTGGGATTGTTCAGGAAGTGTATCAGTGTTGGGATTGGCTGTGTCAGCGCCCAAATTTTGAGTGTCAGCGCTGGGTTGGTCAATGGCCATGTGTTCTGGTGAAGGTGATGGTTCATGAATAGGCTCAAGTTGGGGGTCAGGGCCTGGTTGTGGGTCTGGTTGTGGTTGAGCAGCCTGAATTACTTCAAGCATGGGTTGGGTAAGAGGTATGGGATCGTTTGTGGAGCTCATTTTAGCAAAAATGGTTTTCTGTTGTTTAGGGATCTCATAAAAAGTGTCATGATCCCTAGAACAATATCCTTGTAAATCAAAGACCATTTTCAAAAATCTAGGGTAAGCCAAAGTCATTTTACTTCCCTTGTTTTTACACATCCCTTCAAAAATCATTTTTGAAAAATTATACTTAAGCCCACGTGTTATACAAACCAAAGCACTTGCAATTGACCTGTTTATTTCATTAAAAGAAGTACATTTTGGACTTAAGCATTGTAAAAGGACATGTATCAAATATTTCCAGTCAGAGGGAAATTCCTGCTTATGATATTTATTTAAAGTGACATCAGCAGGAATAGGATAACCCAATTCCCTAAGACCCTGTTCTATTGTTGCTATGGCAAGAGTAGTCACACCATCAGCGTCATCAAAACGCAAAGCTTGGCGAACCAAAGCTTCAGTGACCACCCATGTTCTTCCATGAACAGTAGATGTTAATGTGGTCACTCCATTAGTTGTTGTGGAACTAACATTGTTCCAAAACTGTCTAATGTGTGCGACAGGGACTAATGGTGTATGAGAAAGTGCATACCTCAATGAAGATGCATTTAAAAATGCCACCATCTGTGAATACTGAGGAAATAAAGCATCATCAGCAGTCAAGTAAGCGATCATATTGTGTTGGCTCTTGAACTCCAATGTTAAATTCTTTGAGTTGAATTTGGGTGCCATGATGTAAAGCTGTTTAGGTTATATGATATGGGAAAAATCTAGGAGGAAAAGAGTTAGACAAGAAAATATGAATACCCAGAAAAAAGATTAGCCAAATTTATAGGAGAGATGCATGATTTTGATTGGTCAAAAATGAGGCGGTTATATTCAAAGAGCAATCATGAAAATCTTGAATCAAATATAACTTATCTCATGCATTAATTAAAAGTAACTTCTCCCCAAAATTACGGCCAAAGATTAGTCAAAAAATAACAACTGGGTAGGGCCCACTAGGTGTCAACGGTCAAAAATAGCCCATCAGCGCCCAACGGCTATATTTCCTTGTCAGCGTTTGCCTAAAGCCTTGTCAGCGTCACGATTGAACGTAACAGCGTTTGGAGAAAAACTTGTCAGCGTCTAAAAAGTAAAAATAAAAATATGTAAAAAGAAAAAGACCTTAACAAAGTAATTTATCCTAAGGGAAATATCTTACAAGTTGATAATAATTACTGGGCGGCAAGCACTGTCCATTTATACACACTTGCATAAGCAAGATAGACACAAATGTCCTCTAGAGTCCCTTGCTAACCAAAATACTTACCAACAAAGTTATTTCATAAAATTCTTTGTAACTCCCAGGTAAACCCATATCCAAAGTATTCCCAAGTCTCCCATCAGACCATAACCAATTCTAAGTCAAAAATGTCTTGGCAGCATGCAAAGTTGATATACTATGCATGCTACAGTGCCTCATGGTTTAGTAAAACTAACCCATACTCACCTGTGGACACAATCTAGAATTGTGATGAGAGTATTCTAAGAATACCCAAGAGTCCTAAAGGTTCCTTAAACCTCCCCTCAAACTATGATACATGAGTTCTCAACAATATATATGAACATTAAAAATTTATGTCAAGATAGGAATATAAATATTCCAACCATCATCCATAAACAAAACATGTCCAAATAGCTCTTCAAAGATCCATAAGCAACTCTGTATCCAATGGCATAAAGCTACCATTACCTGCACATTTAGATAAAAACCACAAAACTAACATTTGTTGCTGACAGCGTCCCGTCAACACTTAACAGCGTTGAAGGAACTCTTGTCAGCGTTAGACCATAATATCTCTAACAACGGCAAAATAACACTTGACAGTGTTACATATACCTTTGTCAGTGTTAGAAAAATAATGTGGAAAATCTAAATCATCACAAAGACCAATAACAATGCATTATCCTGTACATACTTTTACAAAAATATTCCAAAACACATATTAAGTGAGATTAACCATTCCAATATTTGTTACCAAATATTGAAATCTTCCAGCATCAAAAGGTTTAGTTAATAAATCAGCTACATTATCTTCAGTATCTACCCTATCTGGGTGTATTAAACCTTTCTCAAAGCAATCTCTTATAAAATGGTGTCTAATTTCTATGTGTTTGGTTTTAGAATGATGTACAGGATTTTTAATAATGCATAAAGTACTGTTATTGTCTACAAAAATCTTGGTATGCATAAAATTATACCCATAATCCAACAGCTGGTTCTGAATCCATAAGACTTGCCCACAACAAGCAGCTGCAGCAACATATTCTGCTTCAGTTGTAGAGTTGGCCACCACTGTTTGTTTCTTGCATTGCCAAGATATTAATCTGCTCCCAAGAAATTGGCATCCACCAGTTGTGGATTTCCTATCAAACTTGTCACCACCATAATCACTGTCTGAATATGCAATAAGGTCCAAGGGAGAATCTTTTGGGTACCATAATCCAAGATCTGGATAACATCTTAGGTACCTAAAAATCCTCTTCACAGCAAAAAGGTGACATTCTTTGGGAGTCACTTGATGGCGTGCACATGCACACACAGCAAACATGATGTCAGGTCTTGAGGCTGTAAGATACATCAATGAACCAATCATTGATCTATAGTGCCTAACATCCACATCCTTTCCAGCTCCAAGTTTTCCCCAAGGGTATTGCTTATCCATAGGAGTGGAAGCCTCCTTCTCATGTGGAGAAAAACCATATTTCTTCAAGATTTCAGCTACATACTTGTCCTGGGAGATGAAGATACCATCTTCTTTCTGCTGAACTTGTAAACCTAGAAAGAAGTTCATCTCACCCATTGCACTCATCTTGAATTTATCTGTCATGAGCTTGGAAAATTCCTCACTCATTTTTGGATCAGTAGATCCAAAAATGATGTCATCAACATAGACCTGCACAAGTAACACATGTTTTCCTTTCTTCTTTGTAAACAGTGTCTGGTCTATGGTGCCCCTCTTGAAACCATTTTCCACCAAGTAGGTGGACAATGTACCATACCATGCTCTTGGGGCTTGATGAAGGCCATACATTGCCTTCTTTACTCTATAAACCTTGTCTGGATTCTCAGGATCTTCAAAACCAGGAGGCTGCATTACATAAACCTCCTCAACAATTGTGCCATAGAGGAAAGCACTCTTCACATCCATTTGATAAACAGTAAAATTCATGCAAGAAGCATAAGCTAAGAAAATTCTGATGGCTTCAATTCTTGCAACTGGAGCAAAGACTTCTTCATAATCAATTCCTTCCTCTTGTGTATAACCCTGAGCTACCAAACGTGCCTTGTTTCTGACCACAATGCCTCTTTCATCTTTCTTGTTCCTTAGAACCCATCTTGTCCCAATTGGTCTCACATATCTAGGACAATCAACCAGCTCCCAAACATCCTGTATAGCAAATTGGTGAAGCTCATCCTGCATTGCTTCCACCCAACTTGGTTCCTTGAGAGCATCAAAAATTTTCTTGGGTTCTTCCTGTGACAGAAAACAGGCAAACAAACATGCTTGTACAAGAGGGGTATCAACCTTCTTGTGTATATTGGCAATAAATCCACCAAGACCTTGATGGGATCTTCTTGTCTGAACTGGAGCCATAACATCACCAATGATTTGAGATGTGGGGTGATCTTTAGCTGTTGAAGTGAGAACTCCTCCTTCAAAAAGTCTGGTGTCCTCAATTTCACGCTCCATGTTGCCAATATCTTCTTCAGATTCTTCTTGATCAACAGAGATCTCTTCATGAACATTGGAAGGTCCACCTTGTTCAAAATGAGAAGAGAAAAGCTGTGTAAAAGTGTCTCCAAAGTCTGAACCATGCTTGTCAGCGTTAGGGCTAACAGCGTTTGAACTGTTGTTGTCAGCGTTGGAGCCATCAGCGTCTGAATTGGTCGTGTCAGCGCTGGATTTCCCTTTGTCAGCGCTTGAAGAATCATGCATGTTTGTAGTTGGTGGTATCTGAACACCACCATTATCTTTCCTTGCAGCAGTAGCAGCAGCATAATACTCATCTGTCCATATAGGAAGTGTAACAAATTCTTGTGTGGGAGATGATATAACTGCTGGTGGTCCATCCTCCTTAGCAACCCGTATACCTGAAACATTACCAATTCTCTTTTCCAAAACACTTGAAGTTACCTTCACAATGTCTGGATCAGTAACAGGCATATAATTTAAAGCTCTAGACAAAGGTTCTAAGTCAAACAACCAATTTGGACCACTCTCAGGATCACTAGGTTTACTTTCTAAAAACCTAACATGTACCTTTTCAAGTATACGTTTTTCCTTTTTAATGTAAACCCTATATCCTTTACTCTGCACTGAATAACCCATGAAGTAGCCTTCATCACCTTTTGAATCAAATTTACCTAGGGCCTCACTAGTTTCTAACACAACTACATGACAACCAAAAGGCTTCAGAAAACCAATATTTGGCTTCCTTCCCCAAAGTAATTCATAAGGTGTCTTATTATGTATCTTGTTGACCAATGCCCTATTTTGAACATAACAAGCTGTGTTAACAGCTTCAGCCCAAAAAGCTATAGGAAAGTGGGCATCAGCCAACATGGTTCTGGCTGCTTCAATAAGGGTCCTATTCTTCCTTTCAGCAACTCCATTTTGCTGAGGAGTTCTAGCTATGCTGAACTGCCTAGTAATCCCTTTCTTGGCACAAAAATCATCTAATAACTGATTTCTAAACTCACCCCCATTGTCACTTCTAATAATTTTGACCTCATTACCATTCTTCTTTTCAATCTGGGTAATGAAATTAATCAGACTAAGGGCAGTTTCACTTTTCTTAGCTAAAAAGAAAGTCCATGTGAACCTGGAGTAATCATCAGTAATGACAAAACAATATGATTTACCCTTCAAACTCTCTATATTAGTAGGACCAAAGAGGTCCATATGCAATATGTGAAGGGGTTTAGAACTAGAGTGCACCTGTTTAGACCTGAATGAGACCTTGTGCTGCTTGCCCTTAAGGCATGCAACACAAGAGTGGTCATTGTGGAAAGCCTTTTCAGGCAAACCATCAACTAAACCAAGCCTCACAAGTCTATTAATATTCTTAAAGTTTATGTGCCCTAGTCTCCTGTGCCAAAGATTACTTTCATCTACTGAGGCCTTAGCATATAGACATGACATTTTATTATTTACCTTAATTCCATTAAGATTCACATTATATATGTCTTTATGTCTTGGTGTTCTAAAATCTATGTATTTATCCTCTGGAAGCTTATAATCTTTGCTTAACACCAAGCACTCAGTATCTGTGAAAAGAACCTTATTTTTGTTATCACACACTTGTGATACACTAAACAAGTTATAATCTAGGTCTTTCACCAAGAAGACATTATCAAACCTAAGATTGTTGGTGACAAGAGTTCCTTTTCCAGTGATGGTGCCATAGCCCCCTCCAAAGTATACCTTATCACCATCTAGAATAGGAGAGAAATTGGTCAGATAGTCTTCCTTTCCAGTCATGTGCCTTGAGCATCCACTATCCCAGTATCCATAGTCATTGATCTTCTTCTGAATGCCCTGCACATAAAGAAAACACATTAGTTTTCTTTGGGAACCCAAGCCTTAGAAGACTTGGATTCATTTGGTTGTTCAACAAGAACAGACTTGGTTCTCATAACAACCCCATTTTCATCCCTGTTTGAATGAAATTCCCAGTTAACCCCAATTGGTGTTGACAATGCCTTAGAAATATAATGAAACCTGTTGCATGTCATAGAAATACCAGTATTATTAGGGTTCTGGTCTTGTTTTGGTCTCCATGTTAAGCTAGTAGAAGCTTTAGACCTATTTCCCTGTGGCTGCAAATACCTAGGTTTAGCAGTGTTTCTATCAGCGCTGAAAGTTCCCTTGTCAGCGCCCCGATTGCTCTTATCAGTGTTGAACCTAGGGTTTGCTACAGGAACCCATTGCCTATTTGACCAAGTATTTGACTTTTGAAAAGGTCTTAGGCCTTGTGTGTTAGACCCTCTAGAAAAGAATGGGGCTGGTCTAACAACTTGTGAACTTTTGTTCACAAAGGTATTGGGTCTGACAGTGTTTGACCTATGTTGACTTTTGTCAGCGCTGAAATGGTTCCTGTCAGCGTTGACATTGGAAGCATTGACACATTTGTAGGCCAAATGTGAGAAGCTACCACAGGTGTAACAAGCTTTTCTAGACATAGTCTTAGGTCTAGAATCAAAGAAGCCTGTTCCATGGTTACTAACTTGGCTTTTTGGTGACCTAGAATTTCTATACATCTCTGCATATTTAACACTAGGTTTTCTAACAGATTGTGGGCCAAGGTCAACAGGTTTGCCAGTGGTAGGGTGTGTGATCTTAATAGGTTTAGGATCATAGGACTCCACAATTGGTATCATGTTTGGTGTGGGCTCATTTGGACTTTCACACAACAACCCTCCCTTAACAAACAAGGTGTGGTTAGCTTTCTTCCACTCTTCTAGGTCAGTCAGCTTTTGCTGATATTCCTCAACTGGGGAAGTCACTCTAGGTGGAGGAATAAACTCCTCCTCTTGGAATTCTGGCAAGCCAGTCCAAGATAAGTCCTTTGATTGGACACCATAGAAATCCCCAGCTGGTGGTGGAACAACATTATAGTTATTTATCCCAATCCCACTCATATCCTTAGAGTCTCTTTGTTTACTAACACGCTCTCCTAGGGATTGTGTGGCCTTATCAAATCTCTGGATTTTAAGACTCACATTATCTTTGTTTTTGTTAGCCTCCTCTAACTGAGCTATCAAATCAAGATTAACCCTATTTACTATATCTTGAACATCCTTACTCTGATGTAACTCATGTTTTAAGATATTTATTTGATCCTTTAAATCAAACTCCATTTTCTTATACTCAGTTACAGTCTTTTCTGTTTGGGTAAGAGCAATTTGATAGTTAGATAATTTGCACCTTAGAGTACTTGCTTCATCTAATAACTTAACTATCTCTTGTTTTGATTTTTCAGTATTTAAACGACAACCCTTAGAACAGAAAGCATCATCATATACCTCATTATCTGATGAAGAGGAGGAGTGTGCCATGAGAGCATATTCAGCATGCTCTTCTTTAACTTCAGCAACCAAAGCTCTGTCCTCTTCCTCATTCTTAGCCATCCAGCTCCAATCCCATTCCCCAACGCCATCAATTTGTTGAACAGCAACCATGGCCTTGGGATCTGGGTTCTTAATCATTTGGCTAGAAGGCTTCCCAGCATCAGATCTCCTTGGAGATCTACATTCCCTCATAAAGTGCCCCATCCTATGACAGTTGTAGCACTCCACCTTGGACTTGTCAAATCCAGCAACATCCTTAGCATTAAAGGTCATCTTCTTCTTGAACCTTTTGTTGAACCTGTTTGCTCTTAAACTTACAAGAGCCATAGTCCACTTTATATCCATCTCTTCCAATTGTTCATCACTTATCTGCTCAAGATCTTCATAAGTGATCCTTGAATCACTAGGCAAAGAAGCAATGAAGGCACACACAGTATCAAGATCAAAACCAGCAGGTTTAATTCTATCAGCGCCATGATTGTGTGTGTCAGTGCTTGAGTACAAAGCGTTGACAGGATATGATCCAGCGCTGACAGATTGACATCCAGCACTGACACCTTGAGATCCAGAGGCTGAATGTCCATAAAAGTTCATGGAATCAAATTGGCCTTCACTTTGTGAAAAGAAGGCCATGTTGCTGCTTGAAGATTTGTTATCACTCTCCAATTGCCATTCATTCTCCAACAGCCTTAACTTGTTGAAGATGTCATCAAACCTGGAAGTCTTGTGGGTGTTATTGACAAGAATAGATCTTGTCTCAATCTTCCATACATCACCAAGGCTTTTGAGAAAAGTAGCATTCAATTCAGGGTCATCAATCTGTTTTCCCATGAAGGAAAGTTGACTTGTGATGTCAAGAAGTCTACTTCTCACACTGCTGAGATTCTCATTAGGTTGAGCTTTAAAGACAGCATACTCATGCAAGAGTTGCTTCTTCTTTTCTTCTTTTGTGTCAGCATTGCCACCATGTGCTACTTCAAGAGCTTCCCAAAGCTCTTTTGCAGAATCAAAACGTTTGTACTTATGCTGATTCTCATGACCTAGGGCATGTTTCAAGATGTTCAAAATTTTCATGTCCACCATCTTCTTGGCTATGTCTTTAACAGCTACTGCTCTCCCATCATCAGGCTTTTCCACTTTATCAGCTTCTGGACAATTAGGAATAGCTGACCTTGCCTCAATAGCAGCAGTAATCTTTGCTGCTTTATCGAATGTGTTCCCATATTCGATAATTTCCCAAAGAGTGTAGTCATGAATAGCTATGTATTGCTCAAAATTGGACTTCCAAAGTTCAAAGTTCCTGGCATCAAACATGGGAATTTTGATACTAGGATTTGAGAAGTTGTTTTGCAGCAAAGCAGGAGGTTGATTTGTGCCAGACATGGTGTTTTTAGGGTTTTGAGATTTTAGGGTTTTTAGGGTTTGGTGTTTTAGGGTTCTGCGTTACTTAAAGATCAAAAGTTTCTCAACAAGCTCTGATACCACTTGTTGATCCCAAACTTAGATCGATTAGCTTTGTGTATACGAGATTAGATCAAGTACTACACGTAGAGAAACCTTTGCTTATGAATAAAGTAACAAAGTGTTATGCGGAATTAACACTTGATCTAAAACACAATGATGTTAAACAAACTTTCACTTGTATTAGAATAATCGTGTTGATTACAATGAAAGGTTTAACTTGTGAATACTATGAAAACTGATATATGACTTTAACCTAAAAGACCTTCTTTTATAGAACAAGAAGTCTTGTACAATAAGCTATGAATCAACTATTCTAGGTAAAGATAATAATAGAAAATACAATGTCGTGCTTATCTTCACCATACATAAATAAAGAAACAAATAAACAAAAGATATTCTATCAGTGTCAATCTTCAAGGCTGTCAGCGTTGACTTCTATCAGCGTCCAAAATCAATCTATCAGCGTTGACTTTCTTCTTATCAGCGTTTGGTGATCTGACCCATATTTTATTCCCAACAAAAGACATAGTTTTCATCCATCAATAAGCACGAGCTTAAGGTGAACAAGGCAAGCCAAAAGAGAAGTGGCAAGGTTCCCTTAAGCAGTGATGGAGCATGGTGGGAGCAAGTATGAAGCGGTGCGAGCATGTCTTCATAATTTCCAAAGATTTTTCCTTTTATTTCATCAGGTGGATACTGAGATGGCTTAAAGACTTCAATACCGGGGTCGAACACCTTTTCCTTTAGGGGAAAATAGCACTCAGGCTCAGCCGAGTGTGAAGAAGATCCGCAAAGAAGCACAACCTCGTCCTCAGAAGTGGGACAAAGAGATGTCAAATCATACGTGCAACGGATTTCGGTGTCGACCGGTTTCTTCTCCTTTGACAAAATGCTCTTCAAATCCAAAGTAGGATCAAGACGATAATCTTCAAAGTCAAAAGGAGGAGCATCACTCTCATGAGGGAAGTATGTGTTGAGAAATTCAGAGAAATCTTCCTCAAATGAATAATCGTCCAAAGTAGGATCGAGTGATGGTGGAGGATCTTCATCATGTGAAGAATCGCTCGATAGAGTATCAGCCTCATCAAAATCATCTAAAGTGGGCAGCTCGGGATACTCAGAAGTAAAATCAAAATCATCCGAGTCTGAGCTAGAATCATCATCATCATAAGCATCGAAGACCGGTGGAGAATCAAAAATGGGAAAAGCGTCCAAAGTAGGGAAAGAATCATCCACATCATCATGAAAAAGTGGATTATCGATGCAAGAGTTGAATAGAGGATTGTCATAGACGACAAAGTCATGGAGCACATTTATCATATTCACTGATTCTCGGCCTCCAAAAGATTTGCCTGTAAGCTTCCCCATTTTGAAAAATTGTGCATCATCCCCGACTCGTAAGATTAACTCACCTTCGGCAACATCCACTAAAGCTCGTCCGGTTCTCAAGAATGGCCGACCAAGTATTAAAGGAATACGAGGGTCCATTTCATAATCAACTACGACAAAATCGACCGGGAAAGTAAATGTGCCAACTTTGATAAACACGTCTTCGGCTATACCAACGGGGTAAGCGAGAGTGCGATTTGCAAGTTCAGGAGTCATCTTAGTTGGAGTGAGGTCGGGCAATGATAGTGTTTTCCAAACACTCAATGGCATCAAGTTAATACTAGCCCCGAGATCAGCAAGGGCAGTAAATTCTTCAGTTTTGTTGAACACGCAAGGCAACACAAAACAACCGGGATCTCCAAGTTTTTCCGGAAGTTCTTTGAGAATAACTGCAGAGCAGTTTTCATTTAATCGTGTGTTGGCGAGTTCAATCAGCTTCTCCTTCTTGTTAAGCAATTCCTTAAATGCTTTAACAAATTTGGGCATGTGGACAAGTGCTTCAAGAAAGCTAATGTTGAAGTTCATTTGAGAAATCATCTTGATATAGCTAGTCACTTGAGCGTCCTCCTTGTTTAGCATTTTGTTCTTGCCCAAGCGAGAGGGATAAGGGATATTAGGTTTGGGTGGGGAGGGTGCAGGTGTGGTAGGTAACGGTTGAGATGTTGAAGGGTCATTGGCGGGAACTTCATCACGTCGAGGCGGAGACGGTAATGGTGCACTAATACTAGGTGTAGGAGGATTAGGGATACATGGTGGTGGAGGAGGTGTAGATGATGGGGGTGGGGTTGGTGGTCCTACGATGGTGACTCCACTACGAGTAGTAATAGCACTCACATTGGCTCGCGGATTAGTGACGGTGTTTGAAGGTAGAGAACTTGAAGCAGAAGGTTGAGCAGGGGGCAAGAAACTAGCAAGCATATTCTTCAAATCATTGGTTTGATTGCTGAAGGAGGATTGAATATCATTTCGAAGCTCGGATCTTATCTCATTTCCTTGCTTTGTGATATCTCCTTTAAGATTGATAATTTGGCTCTGCAGATTCTTGATTTGCTCACCTTGGGTTCTCATGATGGCCTCAACATCCGGGTTACTGGGTGGGTTTTGTTGGGCGGGTGGGTGATAAGGATTAGAAGCTCTTGGTGGGATTTGGTTGCTTCTAGTGTAGTTGTTGGCGGGGTTTTGGTTTTGAGGAGAAAAACCGGGTGAAAGGTAATTGTTGGAACGGTAGCTCAGCAGATTTCTATCCCCTTGTTGTCTAGCTTGGTAATTTTCCAGTGAATAATTACCGTAAGCAGCATAAACATTTTCCGGATTTCCTTGTGTCGAAGGACAATCGGTGTATGGGTGAGGACCGCCGCATGTTTCACAAAGAGTAGCAACCGCTTTAACTTGTTGTTGTTGTTGATTTGAAGCGAGAAGCGTAATACTTTTGCTCATTTCAGTCATCATGCGGGTGAGTTCGGTCATCTCAGGGTTTGCTGAGGTAGAAGAAACATTGACTCTCGGGTTGTTCCTTGAAGAAGCAGAGGAATCCTAGTTTTTGTGATGAGTAGTCATGTTCTCAATTAACTCTCTACACTCCTCGGGTCTCCTTTTCATGAATGTGCCACCGGCTGCTGCATTGATCGTATCACGATCTCGAAAAGTCAATCCGTTGTAGAAAGTATCAATCAATGTGACGGGAAGCATGTTGTGGTTTGGACAACGGTCGATCAAGACATTATATCTCTCCCAAGCGTCAAAAATAGATTCATCAGGGTCTTGCATGAAACCGCTGATCTAATTGCGAAGGCTAGTGACCATGGATGGTGGAAAGTAGCGCGATAGAAAGCGTTGAGTCATATCATCCCAAGTGTGAATAGAATTCTTCGGGAGACGATCAAACCATTTCTCGGCATGATGTAATAGAGTATGTGGAAAGAGTTGTAGGCGAAGTTCATCCATTGTGGCACCAGCCAACTTCATGCTTTGGGTGATTGTAATGAACTTGTCGAGGTGTTTGTTGGCATCATCATCAGGCAATCCTCTAAATGGGTTTGTTTGTACTTGCTGAATCATGTGGTGCTTCAACGAAAACTCAGGAGCGTTGATTTGCATCGGCGCAATCGGTCCTCCTCGTCCAAACATTGTAGGTTGACAAAGTTCCTCCATGGTCCGAAGATCGGGCTGTGGAAGAGCATTGTTGTTATTGTTGAGGTGCGGTGGTTGATTATTGTTGTTAACACCTGCCATATCTAAATCTTCTGGAGGCTCGGGCTCTTGATAATTAGAAGATCTAGTACGCATACACCTGAAAATGCAAAAGAAAAAGAAACCAAACGCAAAAACAATATATATACACAATAAAGATAAAATCTTTTTGTATTTTTGAAATTTTTAATTTTTATGGATTTTTACCAATTTTTTAATTTTTATGATTTTTTGAATTTTTTATGCAAGAAAAGTAACGCTCACAAGTGAACGGATCCCAAAAAGCAACGTGTCTCTCACAGAAAACCGTCAATCTTAACGAAAAGAGCCGGCAGCGGCGCCATTTGATACTAACTTTTACTCAGGATAAAAAGATTCTTTGTCGTGTGTCTCTTCGAATTGAAAAACTTGTGTTTTCTATGTGACTCAGTTTTATTTTGGTGGAAACAAATATTTTTGGTTGGTTTTTAAATTTAAATGTACAAGACTTAAAAGTAAATGTCGTTAAAGTAAAGGGCAAGTATTAAAAGAGCGTGAAATTAAATCTAAGTCTAATTTAAAATTAAATGAGCGATATTTAAAAACGTGACGGAAAGTAAATTAATTAAATGACTAAAACTAAAGCGTGACGGAAATTAAAATTAAACAAGTATAAAAATTAAACAAGACAAAAATATGAAAAACCACTCCAAATCGGAATATATTCCGATCAACCACGATCGGAATAGAGACTTACCCTCCAATCGGAATATCTAAAATCCCCTCGATCGGAATAACTGTCACTTACACACGATCGGAATGTTGAGAGGACCTTGGTCGGAATGCTGTAGCGGAATCCAATCGGAATGTTGTCACTAACTCTGATCGGAATAACCAAAACGCACCTCAATCGGAATATGGAAAAGAAAACCCTCGATCGGAATATCTGTCACATGTCCCAATCGGAATACCCTCTTACCTTGCTACGATCGGAATACCAAGTTCTCGTCCAATCGGAATATAAAAACCCTTATCCGATCACACAGATCGGAATGTAATTCCCTTTTCCGATCTTACCAATCGGAATACGGAGGAAAGTACGCAAATTAAGCACAACAAATAAGCTAAGATTCTAATAAGCACAAGACTAAATCCTAAGGTAAAACCGTGTAAAAATAAGCTACGAAACTGAAAGTTAAAAACTTTTAAGACACGAAAAAGATCAACTTTAAGAAAAACAACTTTTTATATAAAAATAACTTTTGTAAAAACTATATAAACTTGAAAATAAATCAAATAAGCTATGAAAATAAGAAATTTAAAACAATCAAAAGCATAAAAATCAAATCTTTAAACAACTTAACAATATAAAAACGTGTAAATCAAAGATTAAAGAAAGGTAGAAGAAGATCAACAAGATAAAGTAAAGGTGCGAGAAATTAAAGAAACACTTACTTGAAATTAAAAGGTATTTAAGGTGCAAAACATGTATTTAAATGACAAGTAATTAAAAGTGCATAAAATAAAGGTGGAAGAACTAGTTTGTCAATCTAGCCAACAAGAGGAAAATGAAAATGATCTAATCTATATATAGGGGAGATTAAGGCTTGCTTAGGAAGCTTCCTTAATTGCATGCTTAGTCCCTCCTTCTTTAATCTTCTTTTAATTGCACCATTAGTCTCTTTCTTCTAATCTTCTTTAAACTTGGGTTTAAAGGACTTTTGGCTTCGGGACTTCTTTGAATTCGTCTTTAAATTCTTCAATAAAATAAACTTGAGTTTCTCGACTTTTGATAAACTTCCGTCTTTTGACTTTTTCTTCGATAAATCTTCAGAATTGGTCTTGGACTTCCGTTCTTTTTGCACTCTCGACTTCTTGACTTCGTCTTTCATCTTTTTCTTCAATAAAAGTCCGTAAATGCCCGTGAATTCTCGTGTTTTCTCCACTTTTCACAATTTCGTCCTAAATCACAATAAAAACACAAACCACGCATAATTCCGACATAAAAGACATAAAATACACGTTTCGATCCGGTTATTATTGTAATTAAGTGGTAGAAAAGATGTGTGTTTAGACACATATCAGTTTTTAGTGTGAAAAATTGGATTTTGGGATCTGTTCTTTTGGGAACGTTATTTTCAAGCACAAAAATTTTCAAAAATCCTAAAAAATATAAAATTTTCAAAAATCCAAAAACAATAAAAAAGATAGAAAACCAAAAATATTTTATTTTCTTTTAATGTATGTGTACTCGATCTACGTCTTATCCTGAGCCCGAGACTCTTAGAGACATAGATATGGTCGGTGTGCATAATAATAATAACAACCCACCTCACCCCAATTTGAATAACAATAACAACAACAATGTTCCCCCACCCGATCTACGAACAATTGAGGAGCTTTGTCAACCAACCATGACCGGACGCGGAGGACCGATTGCGCCGATGCCAATCACGGCTCCTGAATTTTCGTTGAAGCATCACGTGATCCAGGAAGTTCAAAATGCTTGTCCTTTTCGCGGATTACCGGATGATGATGCCAACAAACATCTCGACAAGTTCATTACCGTCACCCAAAGCATGAAACTTCCCGGTGTTACTATGGATTTCCTTCACCTACATCTCCTCCCACACACTTTATCCCACCATGCCGAGAAATGGTTTGACCGTCTCCCTAAAAATTCTATTCATACATGGGATGAGATGACTCAACGCTTTTTGTCGCGCTTCTTTCCACCTTCCATGGTCACTAGCCTTCGGAACCAAATTAGTGGATTCACTCAAGAAAATCATGAATCACTTTTCGATGCTTGGGAACGCTACAATGTTTTGATCGACCGTTGTCCAAATCATAACATGCTCCCCGTCACTCTCATTGATACTTTCTACAACGGTCTCACTTTTCGTGATCGTGATACGATTAATGCCACCGCCGATGGTACTTTTATGAAAAGGAGACCGAAGGAGTGTAGAGAGTTGATTGAAAACATGACTACTCATCACAAGAATTGGGATTCATCCGCATCCTCAAGATCAAACCCGAGAGTCAATGTTTCTTCTACTTCTTCCAACCCCGATATGACCTAAATGACCCGCGTAATGGTCGAAATGAGCAAAAATATGCAACTTTTAGTTACTAACCAAAATCAACAAGCTAAAGCTGTTGCTATTTCTTGTGAAACGTGCGGTGGTCCTCATTCTTATAATGATTGCCCCTCTACCCAAAGCAATCTTTGTGAAAACGTTAACGCGGCATACGGTAACTATTCCACGGGAGGCTATTAGGCTCGCCCTCAAGGAGACCGTAACTTGATAAGTTATCGTTCCGACAACTTTCTATATCCACCCAGTTTTCCTCCTCAAAACCAAAACCAAAACAATTTCAACCGCAACAATCAAAGCCAATCTCGAGCTACCAATCAATATCAATCCCAAAGAAACCCATATCCACCTCAAGGAAATAATCAAGCTTACCGAGCCCCACCTCTCAATCAACCCAGGGCATTGAACCAAGACCTCGAAACTTACATGAGCACCAATAGAGAGATGGCGACGAATCTTCAAAGCCAATTCATTAACTTGAAGGGTGACATGGCGAAACAAGGGAACGATATTCGAGCCGAGCAAAGGAATGACATGGCGAAACAAGGGAATGATCTTCGAGCCGATATGAGAAACTCTATGAGCAGTCAAATGAATGACTTAAGGGATATGATGGCTAGTTTTTTCCAAGTAATCAAGCCTCTGGTTCGGATTCTCTTCCGAGTAACACCGTTGCTAACCCACGAGGGGAGATGAAAGCAATCACCACTCAAAGTGTAAAAGGTTATAAGGAACCCGAGATTCCTACACCTATTCCCGTGATTGTGACTAAGGAAAAAGAACAACTTTCCCCAACTCCTTTACCTTCCAACCCCACCCCTCCACCACCTAAGGATGTGAGTGAGAATTCTATTCCAAAGCCTTAATCTCAACCTAATATACCTTATCCCTCAAGGTCTAGGAAAGAGAAGTTGAAGAACAAGGATGATATTCAGGTTTCTAACTTTCTTAAAATGTTTAAACAACTGAATTTCAACATCTCCTTTGCCGAGGCTCTCGCTCACATGCCGAAGTATGATAAAATGTTTAAAGATCTTCTCAGTAAAAAAGAAAAGCTTCTTGATATCGCCCAGACCCAACTTAATGAGAATTGCTCCGCAGTGCTCTTAAGGAAATTACCAACCAAACTTGGTGATCTGGGTTGTTTCCTCATTCCTTGCAACTTCCTCGGGGTAGAGAATTGCATGGCCCTGTCCGATCTAGGTGCTAGTATAAACTTAATGCCATTAAGTGTTTGGAAACAATTATCTCTACCCGAGATTGTCCCCACACGAATGACATTGGAATTAGCTAACCGTACGGTTGCTTATCCGGTGGGGATAGCCGAAGATGTCTTCGTCGGTGTCGACAAATTTACCTTTCTGGCGGATTTTGTTGTCATTGGCTACGAGATGGACCCCCGTGTTCCATTAATCGTTGGACGTCCATTCTGGAGGACCGGTCGCACTCTCATTGATGTAGCCGCGGGAGAATTAATCATGAGAGTTGGTGACGATAAAATCATCTTCAACATGGGTCAACTTTCTAAGCAACCTTATGAAAACGAGAGCGTTAATTTCAGTGACGTTCTTTATGAGGCTTGTGAAGAGCATTTTAAAGACGCTTGTAAAAGTGGTTCTTCTTTTCTACCCATTGTTGAGACCGTCGCCTCTATTGCTCCATCACTAACTCCATTTGGAGAAAGTGATTTCCTTTTGAAAGAATTTGAAGCAACTTTAGGGGATGTGGACTTACAATATGACGATTCTCCCACCGGTTGGGAAGAAGACATTCGTACCATTGATAAACTTCTCAATGAGGACCATATTTCTCCTCCGTCTCCTAAGTATATCTCTATAGATGAGCCGAATTTGCCTACACCTTCCATCGACAATCCTACGGATTTAGAGCTTAAGGATTTACCATCTCATCTCGAATACGTGTTCCTTGAAGACAATAAGAAGTTACCCGTCATCATCGCAAAGGACTTGAAAGAGGATGAAAAGTCTCGACTTATCAACGTGCTGAAGAATCATAAGAAGGCAATTGCTTGGAAAATTTCCGATATCCGCGGAATTGATCCGAACTTTTGTACTCATAAAATTCTCATGGAGGATGACTTTAAACCCGCAATCCAAAGCCAAAGAAGGTTTAATCCTAAAATTCTTGACGTCATCAAGAAAGAGGTTATCAAACTTCTAGATGCCGGAATGATTTACCCTATTTCGGATTCGGTATGGGTTAGTCCTATCCATTGGGTGCCTAAGAAAGGCGGAATAACCGTTGTTCCCAATGAAAACAACGAGTTGATTCCTACTCGACTTGTCACGGGTTGGCGAGTTTGCATAGACTATACCAAGCTCAATGATGCCACCCGCAAGGATCATTTCCCTCTTCCTTTCATGGATCAAATGCTCGAGCGTTTAGCGGGTAATGATTATTATTGCTTCTTAGACGATTTCTCTGGGTATTTTCAAAATCCCATCAATCCTAAAGACCAAGAGAAAACCACATTCACTTGTCCTTATGGAACATTTGCTTACAAAAGAATGCCTTTCGGCTTATACAATGCTCATGGGACTTTCCAAAGGTGTATGATGGCTATATTCCATGACATGGTTGAAGAAACTATGGAAGTATTTATGGATGATTTCTTGGTCTATGGTAATTCTTTCTCTGCTTGCCTTGCCAATTTAGAACGTATGCTCAAACGGTGTGAAGACACTCATCTCATTCTTAATTGGGAAAAATGCCATTTCATGGTAAAAGAAGGTATTGTTCTTGGTAGAGGTGGCAAAATGGGCGGGCAGGTGGGCACGGGCGGCGGGCTAAACGGGCAACGGGCTAAACGGGCGGCGGGCTAAACAGGCGCGGGCTAAACGGGCACGGGCGAAACGGGCGGTCAAAACGGGCGAGCTAAACGGGCGCAAGCTAAAAAAGGGAAAAAACATATAAAAACCTACAAATAAGGAATAAAAATACTTGTTTGAAAGCCGGGATAAAAAATTAATAAAAAATATTCGTCGAGTATACTAACTTGTATTTCACAAGTGCGCCCGTTTAGCCCATTTAGTTTCTTACATATGCGCCCGTTTAGCCCATTCATTATAAAGAATGGGCAAAAAGTGCCCCATCCTTTTTTGAAAATGGGCAAAAAGTGCCCATATGTATCAAAATGGGCAAGATTTGCCACCTCTAGTTCTTGGTCATAAAATCTCCAAAGCCGGTCTTGAAGTCGACCGTGCTAAAGTTGAAGTGATTGCTAAATTACCTCCACCTTCAACCGTGAAGGGTGTGAGAAGTTTCCTTGGTCATGCGGGCTTCTATCGTCGATTCATTCAAGATTTTTCTAAGATCGCTCGCCCGATGACCCACCTCTTGGAAAAAGATACTCCTTTTATCTTTTCTAAAGAGTGTATTGAATCTTTCAATCTTCTTAAGGATAAACTAACTAAGGCATCGGTCTTAGTCACCCCTAATTGGTAGTTACCTTTTGAATTGATATGCGATGCTAGTGACTTTGCTATTGGAGCGGTTTTGGGACAAAGAGTGAACAAACACTTCCAACCAATCCATTATGCTAGCAAGACAATGAGGGGGGCTCAATTGCATTATACCACTACCGAAAAAGAGCTTTTAGCTATAGTGTATGCTTTTTAAAAATTTCGCCCCTATCTGGTTCTTTCCACCACCATTGTGTATATCGATCATTCCGTGTTGATGTACTTTTTAATAAAGCAATATTCTAAGCCAAGACTTCTGATAAGTGTGAAAACACTCATCAATAATGATCCATAAATCACTCAAAACACAGTCAAATACATAATATTTAACTAAAAATATCATAATTACGTTCGTATTTTGTGTTTTAAGGTAAGAAGATACATTTTTGAGCAAACACGCGGTTTCGTGGGCTTATTTGATGAAAAGACGAGGAAAAGGACAAAAGAAGCTTTCAAGGACTTTACTTGCCAATATTGCCAAGATCGAGGGCTTAAGTTACTACCTTTATCAAGACGAAGGATAAAATGGAAATATGCTAAAACTCTTACAACATTTTTGATTAAAATGGAAAATAAAGGACAAAAAAGGAAATTTGGAAAGTAAAAGTTTAACTCTTATTTACTTGGTAGATTGACCAAGTCACTGTCACATATCAAAACACATAAACGTCTTCTTCTACAATGAAGAGAGAGAAAGGAACGAGATTAAAGGAAAGTTTATCACTTTTCCACCACCAAGACTTGCAAACCGATTTCAATGAAGATCCAAGGAGATTCAACCGAAGACTAAAACTAAAAAAATGATCCTATCTTTCTCCTCTTCATGATGATACAAATTAATTGGCTCAAAAGTGGAAGACGAAGAAAACCCCAATTTGAAGAATGAAGAACAAATCAAGATCATCGTATTTTCCACGTGGCACGATTCAATTGGAAGCAACACGTCATCTCATCTTCTTCAGACGGCTATAAATAGATGATCAAGACCTCATTTTCCAGTGGTTAACATAGGAGTAGGATTCACATAGTAGGTAGAGTTAGTTAGTTAATTTTCTTTTACTTTCTTGTTTAGTCCTGTAACCAGTTCGGTTACACTTTCAGTTAAAGCTTTTGTAATCTATTATCTTTTCCTCCATTAATGAAATACTAGAAGTTTCAGTTTCTCAATCCTTTTCTTTGTCTTAATTCTTCTTATGAACTGAATTGAATAAGCTTTTGAGTAATATACTTTTTCTAGCTTATGAGATTTGACTCTAATCTGGTGGTGAATTGAGTTCTTTAAATACTAATAAAGTTTAGGATACGGTTTAGATATCGAGCCCTTTTTACTGTTTGAGTTGCTGTTTTGTTAGAGATCTGTAGGAATTCTGTTATAATCATTTGTAAATTCTGTCATTAGTCCAATCATTTTCAGTAAAGTACAAAGTAATCAGTTTTTCTTATAGCTCAATCTATCCACTAGTTGTTATGTTGATAAGATTTTAGCTTATGAACTTTTGGAGGTATCTAGCTAAAGAAATGAACTAGGCAGTTGTAGTTTGCAGTTAAATTCAGTTTTGATTCAGCAAGAGGAGATAGATCATCTGCGTTTGTTAATTGGTTTAATTGCATGAACTGTCATACTTAGTTGGTTGCAGAAGTTTCAGTTGTTTAAAGTTGAGGAATAAGTTTTACTCCTGCTGGTGTTTTCGATGGTGATGCAACAGCAGACTTGGAGTATTGATTCCGTAATATTTTGTGGACATTACTGATCCGAAATTCATATAGTGTAGCTCAGTTCTGATTAGTTCGGTGTAAGATATTAGTTTGAAATTTACAGGTACTGTAGCAAGCAAATTGAAGACATATATTTCGTCGAGATTTTCTTGTTTTGTTACGATTTTGCAGGTTTCAGATTTGTTGTATGATGATAGCAGGATGAGTTCGGATTTCAGTTTATAGGCGTAGCTTCGTTTACGGTAGTAGTTACAAGCAGGCTCAGCGTCGTGTTTCTTCAACAATGGACTTGGCTTGGATGTAAAGGTCACCTCTTTTCGATTTCGTTACATTTCCGTTAGCTTAATCTGCTCTTGTTGTTTCTAGCAGTAGAACTCGATTGCATTCTGCTTCTTGGTTCATTTTATGATTAATGTGTTAGTGTTTTTAGTTTATTTACATTGAATCTTCATTATACTTTGCAAAAATTCCTTAATAGCTGATATAGGGTATTTGGATCAGCATTGAAATTAGTGCTCTTGGTTAATTCTGTTAAGGAATCTCGTTAGGATAGATGTAATACAGGCTTGGTAGTATGCATGTACGTAGTGTAAACTTGTAATTAAACTAGTGAAAGCTTTTCTTTGGAATTTTCTTTAGCAAATTGGGGTAATAACAGTCACAGTTTAAAGAAGGTAGAGGAATCAATGTTTGTTGTAAGTAAAAATATTAGACTGTTTAAATTTAGAGATGGTATTCATAAGATAGATGGTTAAATCTTTTTCACAAGCCTTTGGATAGTACTGCTTTGAAGGTTAGTCCTAAATTTTCACACCAAGTTGTAGGTTGATTGATATCTTAAGAGTAGACAGTATAGCTAAAAGTACTGTTCGCACAATTGATGATGGATCTCAGTTACTGATAGTCGTAGAATTACACTTGTTTAGGAAAACAAGGTAAAAGCGGTAAGTATTAAGTGTACGTTTAGGAAAACGTAAACACTTATGACCCTTAATGGGATCGTTCTCTCGAGGAGGCTAGTGTGTTGTGTAATGAATGATTGATTAATGTTTTTGATTATTAATAAGAAGAAAGGAGAAGAGAAAATGACGAAGACGAAAAAATAAAAAAAAATAACAAAAACACTACTAGAAAGTTAAGACGTAGAAACGTAAAAACGACAAAAATTAAAATTTTAACCTAAAAATTCCTAAAAATTACTAAAAATCCACAATAAAATTCTAAGAGTTTACAAAAAATCCAAACTTGCTAAAACCTTTTAATTAATTTAATAATGACTTTTTAATGCTAATTAAAGCCCTAAAAATCACTTTTAAATATTAAAAAGCCCCAAACAAGGTTTTCAAGTTTGTAAACCTCAAAAATGACCTAATTAAACTAAAAACTATTTTTAAAAATTTTAAAACCAAATTAAACTATTTTTAAACTCCTAAAAAGTATTAAAATCTATTAAATCTTAAATTAATTCTAGAAAATAAATGAAAGGCCTAAAAATTAATTGTAAAGTTACAAAGTTCCTAATTTAATGTCTAGAATCTAGGAAAAATGAAAAAAAGTTAAAAATTAAACTTTGAATTTTTCTTAATAAAATAATATTAAAATAATCCAAAAAATAAAAAGTTCTTAAATAAATTCTAAAAAATTATCAAAAATCCTAAATATTCTAACTAAGAAGAAAATGCAAATTAAAGCTCCTAAAACCTTTTAATTAATTTTATATTAATTTTCAAAGTTTAATAAAAAAAAACTTAAAATCAAATAAAATTAAACATTAAAGTTTTTGAAAACTTTTTTGAATGTAAACCTCAAAAATATAAATTAAAACCTAAAAACTATTTTTTTGGATTTTTAAATTACTGTTTACTATTTTTAATAGACTTTCTAAAATTTAATCTAAAAATAATCCTAATAATTAATTAAATAAAGGGAAAAATAATGTTTTTAAACAGAAAAGTCCTAAAACTTAATTAAACCCTAGGAAAAATACTAGCTACCAAAAAGCTGAACAAATAAGCTTAAATAAGCTAAAAATGGTCACGGCTTATTTTCAAAAAGCCAAACCAAAGTTACCTTAAGTATATTTCAATTGCAAACCCTAGCAGTCAAAGACCCTAGGGCGCAATGGTATGTGATGTGTGTTGTGAGTGTGGAGACGGGGGTTCGAGGCTGGATGAACCCCTTTTTGTTCTTTTTATTTTTTTTTTCTTTTTAACTTTTACAACCCTAATCTGGTGACTCTTATATGCTTGTAAACACAATCCAATAACCAATTTTAACAATGATCAAACCAAGATTAATCCAAAACGTGACCAATTTCAAATTGATGAACACAAGCAGTTTTCTGTTTGTTTTCACTTGTGAATAAAAGAACCAAGAGGACTTGGCTTTGATACTTGGTGTTGATTCTTGGAACAAACAGGCACCCCTACACTCTTTGGAGTGTAGGGAGTCACAAACAAGCAGAAAACAGGCACCCACAAGCAAAAATTCACAAAAAATTGCAAACCAAAGCAAACCTAAGTTGCTGATACAAATGACTAGGTCTGGTGGCCTTCTTAGCCAATTACTAGCATACCAATGAGATTCACAGGCTAGGATTTTGCACACAATAGTACCAATTAGCATACAAACAAACTCAATCCCTAAATAACCCTAACACTTAACAGATTATCAAGAATCAAGCATGACTTTTACCAAAATCTGTTACAAAGGGCACCTACTGGATTTTAAGCTATTTGTCTATTTTTTACTACTCAACTTGCTTGTAATCTTGTTCCAAACTGACTACCAACTAACACACTACCTATCTCAACCCTTTCCAATGGTTCTAACACGTTTTTAAAGCACAATTGATTATTATTTCTACAGCTTAATCACTTATCCAAACACCCTTTAACTTTCTGTTTTCAACTTTTTCAAACCAAAAGCTTCTAAATCTTTACCAAAATGATTTCTACCAAACCTAGCATGCATAACATATCATTTGAACTCAAATCCAAACAACTTTTCATGCAACACGACACTTTTCACACTTAGCAAAATCACACCAACTTATAATTTTTCAACTAGAAAAAAAATGAAGAGAAAGTGTCACCTTGTTGGTCTTACATCCAAGACCAACAGTGGCTAGATAGCCACTTCCAATACACTTGGGTGTATGCAGATCCTTTAACAAATCAACACCTTTAATCCTGCTAAGAAGAAAATTAAAAGAACAAGCAAAATATATGTATTCTGTTTTCTTTCTTTCTTACTTAAAATCTTTCTAAAAATCTTCCAATGTTTCTCCTGTTTAGATTACTCAAACAACTACTAATGAATCCCAAACAACAATCTTTGAAACAGATTTTACCAAGAAATCTTCAAATTCTCAAACCTTGAAATAAATTTTGAAAATCAAAATTTTATTCCACCAATTAAATTTGGAACTCAGAATTTTAGCATTAAACAATTACCAACTTTTTATAACATTAAAAAGGAATTACACTTGCTTCATGAACAAACACCAACTTTTAATTTAGAAAAAAAGGAATTACACGTTTTTGCTAAAAAAACTGGAACAAAGTGATAGAAACACATGAGTTTCTATTTATACAAGCCTAGGATGATTCTAGAATGCTTCAATAAAAAATTACAAAGAAAATTGTAACCTAAAACCCTAAAGATGGAATTGCCCGAAAAGCCCTTTGAAGTCTTGTGATTCTTGGTCAAAACTGAATACATGTGATGTGCCAGCTTGCTTGGTTGATCTTGGACGTTGGATACAACTTGGAGGCCAAGTAGAAACATGTGAGCTGTTGGATGTGTCGGGTTTGGGAATTTGGGGTGAAAACGATGGGCAGGGGAGGTCTGGAGTGGGGTCCACAGCCCATGTGGGTATGTTTTGTGAGGTGGGAAGTGGTGAGGTGAGGGTTAATCAACAATCTGCACATTCTTAGCCAAAAACCCTTTGAGTCATGGTTGATTTAATCTGGGGTCTAATTAGGGTTCAAGTGGGATTAGGCCAGGTTTAATCCACTTTGGGTATAAAATCGTTTTTAAAAAATGTTATGGTGGGAAAATGGGGTTTGACCAAAGGGGGGTTTGACTTGGGTTAACTTAATAAACCGGGTAAAAAAAACATTGGGCTAGTGGGGTGTTTTTGGGCCACATGGTGGTAATAACATTACCCGTCCCTATGTTATAACATTTGTTAACTTCCCTTGCAATGCCAGTCCAATCCGTTAAGTCTCTTTCAATGGCAGTCCAAATATAATTGCAAAGTTAGTCCTTTTGACAACTTTAGGCTAACTTAGCAACTTTGATCAATTCCCAAGGGCTTCTTTTGCACAATCTTCAAACATGGAGGACAAGTCTTGTACATTTGATATGTGGAGGGTCAAATGTGACAAGTTCTTCAAAGATGAGGGGCCATTTTTGCCAATTCTTCAAACTTGAGGGGTCTTTTTGCAAAATTCCATAAATGAGTTTGGTTCATTGTGCGTCTTCGTTTCCCGTGTTCGTTTTTGAGTGATTCTTGTGATCTTTTGTCAATTCCTCAATATCCGTACCTAAAAATACACAAGTAACAAACACGAGCATATATTTGGCATATTTTATGATATTTAATGCAATTAAAGGCCGTTTTGGACGATGAGACCATGTATAAAAGCCGTCTCATCACTCCCCCATACTAAACCATTGCCGTGCCCTCATGCAATGCTAGAATAAAGTATCAAAGCACCTCCAAAATTTATTTTATTCACTTTATTGAAATGATAAACTAACTACACTACTACTATTGCTACTACTTGCGTTTTAGACATAATGTATGATTTTCATCGCAAAATGGGACGTTTAGGTTCATAGAATAAGAACACGTGAATGCTTCGTTAGAAATAATTTCATCGTCCTCGATTTTCACCTTAATTCCATGCCAAGCGTGCAACGAGATCATTGTCATTATAAGTTAGTAATGCTAACACTACTCATATGCCCTAATCACGTACTTATTCTCCCATTATTCCTAAGTTGTATCTCTTATATTTTATTATGTCTTAATGATCACGAGGATACATCATTGACTTATGCGATAATAGAGATTTAGGTCTAAAAATAGAGTCCTAACGGTGTAACTAAGACCATCAAATCAATAACCCCTCCCAATAGACGACGATGTTAAAAAATTAAGTTGAAAAGAAGAATCGATAAACACGGTTTTATAAGGGTTTTGAACATGAGACTTATTACCATGACTTTTATACGCCCCCTAACGGAAGGGCCTTATTATCTTTGGTTTACCTCCATCTTTTATTCAACTTCGCCATGAAGCTTTTATTATGACTTCGGTCTTGCCTTGCCTTTTATTATCCGCCTCATCGGTGGTTTCATTAGCCAAAGACGTATATCCTCACGCTAAAGCGAATTTTGGATCTTTAAAGCTTCGAAGATTAAGGCTTGATTCACTTTTAATTTTGCATAGATTTTAGGCCTTGTGGGGCTTCAAATTGTTTGCTAGATTTAGGTGAGCACTTGAAATCTTATTATTGGGTGAAGCTTTCGATTATTTGGGTGCCAATACTTCAAAACCGTGATGTTGGCGATACCTTAATGTCTTCCCAATTTAATTACACGGAAGCTACTAGAAAAGACTAGAAACCCAACAATCCTAACTAAACCGCTAAATCAGTATTTATTAAGCAAAAAATATTTACATGCGAAGGGAGAATAAGCAAACAACGAGAACACATGAGTTTTTGAAAGAATACGAGTACTCTACGTTTAGCATAGTAACTTATAATTAACTCTATCATTTCTCGTCCTCATTTAAGAGACTTAGCCTAATGTGTAGTTAAGGAATCAAAGCTAAGTGCTCAACACGCATGGTCGAGTCAAAAATTACTCTTATTCTCGCCATCGGAAAATCTACATTCGTGTCTTAAACACTTATGAAACATGAGAAAAATTTTAAAATTTGGCCATTTTTAGCCTTATTTTGCAACAAAAACGATAAACAAAACGATAAACTTTGGAAAGCGTGAAGGTTTGGCAAGGCAAGTATCTATTCACCCCCCATACTAAAGTTAAACATTGTCCTCAATGTTTCGAGTCTAGGGGTGCAAACACCCCCATACTAGAGACATAGTCGAATGCCTAATCTAGCATGGAAAGGGTGTAACCAATAAGTTAATAGCCGTTTATGAAGTGTGCTAAAAACCTAAGGTTAGAACATAAAAGGATATATCATATGGATATTGGGAAAGGCCTCCAAAGCAAACGATCGAGTGCTCCCATAAAACGAACACGAGAGGCTCTAATCGTGAAGATCATGATCTAAAAACCACAATGCACAAACAATCACGGAACAAAGGTTGGAAGGGCACAAATCCCCTCACATTAAACTACATTAGAAAGCAATAATATGTACATGGATAAGCATGGGTCTCCCCCACGAGGCACCTTGTTTTTGATAACCGAGTCAAAAGCTCGACTCGAATCCCCATAAATGTGATCATTTAGGGATAATCATGGTATGGTCAATTTTTGGTGGGGCTTACATGATAAACAAGGCCCAAAAGCACGTGGAGTACTTTAAAAACCCGATAAACGTATACCGGGGTCAAAGATAGCGTCCTCGTTTTCGGATGAAAGACGAAACAACGAAACTTCAACACAAACCCCAATGGGGTAGAAGAAAATAAGAGAGAAGAAATAGAAGGGTGGGACAACGGGTAAGTCATAACATTGAGCTACTCGAGGTAGACTCGCACCTATCAAATGAAAAGATTTTCCATTTATTGCATCGGTGGAAGACCGAGATTTCCCTATATAAGCAATTCCAGGATCAAATATCTCGTCCTCGGTGGAGAAAGGGGAGGGAACATAAGGGGCTTCCCCCACACTAAGTCCACACAAAGCATCGTCAAAAGGAGAAGACGAGCTTGTAGTACTCAATAAACGCGGTGATGACGGAGTTAGAATTGTAGAAAAATCTTTTAAATTAAATTCAAAATCTTTTCCTTTTTCATCTTTTACACTCTCCTTGTGAAAACCCGATTTAATTATGTCAAAAATATTTGGTGTATCTAAAACAAAGTTAGTCACACTAAAAATTCTCACATTTTGAAATCTTTTTGGTTTAGGTGGTGGCAAGTTTTCAAATCTTTTGTCAACAAAGAAAACCTCCCCATCGGGATCAACGTATTCATCATCCGAAGAATCACTGGAGATTGGAATCATAGGCTTAACACTCTTGACCTCCACCGGCGGAGGGGACGGAACTTCATTTTTCTCAACAACTCCTAAAAGTCTATTGGAAATCCTTTTGCAAATGTTTTTTATGGGATTGACATTGTACAAAGATGTGATAGAATACACATGAGAAAGAGTGGAGTTTTGGGTTGCATTAATGACGAGTTCTTCCTCATTGAAACGAAGAGTGATTTTTCTAGCATGCACATCGATAAGTGCTCTCGAGGTATCCAAAAAAGATCGACCTAAAATTAACAGAACTTTAGGATCGATGGGAATATCAACAACAATAAAGTCCACGGGATAATAGAATTTCCCAACTTTCACAAAGACGTCCTCGGCAACTCCACAAGCTAGAATCGTAGAATGATCGGCCATTTCGATTGACATTCTTAAAGGAGTGAGATTGGGAAGATTGAGCGATTTAAAAATCTCAAGAGGCATCAAATTAATACTAGCACCAAGATCGGCCAAGGCGTAGCATTCTTCCATGTCTTGGATAGCACATGGAATTAAAAACTTTCCAGGATCACCGACTTTTTGAGGTATGCGGCTTAGAAAAACCGAAGAACAACTAGACGATTTTTGCAATTTCTCTTTGTTGTTTAACATACTTTTGAAGTTCGCGGCAAATCGAGGCATCATGACCAAGGCGTCGGCAAAACTTATATTAAAATGCAAGTCACGAAACATTTTCATAAAGAGTTCAAATTGATAATTATTTCATTCTTGTGCCGTTTCCTTGTCTCGTCTTGAAGGGTAGGGTAAAGGTGGTGTGGGTTGGGGCAAATTAGGCATAGGCATCGGCCTTGGAATCTCGGGTTCCATGATTGGTGTAGGTTCAACCGTAGGTGTGGTTTGAGCGGTACTTCGTGGGCTTGTAATGTGCTCCTTTTCGACCACAACCTCGGGTTCTTTCTCTTTTACCTTCTCCATAGAAGTACTTGGACGAGAAGTGGGTTCTTTGAAAGTTTTACCACTACGAGTAGTAATAACATTCAATTCTCCTTTCGGGTTTACGATGGTATCACTAGGAAGACCACCCGAAGAAGAGGGCTTACACATGATAGCTTCAAACCTTTTAACCATACGGTCTTCAAACTTAGATTGCCTAGCATCCGCTTTTAACAACTCTTGCTTAATCTCATGTTGTCCTTGCTCCATTTTTTGTTGATTTTGTTGGAGTCGTGTGACATTTCCTTCCATTTTATTAGCATGAGTTTTTAGTTCATTAGCAAGTTCGTTTTTAAGCTCGTTTTTCAACTCGGATCTTAAGCTAACCATCTCACGTTGCATGTTGTCAAACTTAGCATCATTAGCCTTAGCATAACTCAAAAACTCTCCTTGAAGATTTTTGGTGTGATCGTTTTGAAAACCTTGGGCATTGTTTTGAAAATCACGGTTTTGGTTTTGGTTTGAAACTTGCCCATTTCCACTTTGGTAATTACCTTTGTTATAATTTCTTTGATTTCCTTGGTAATTTCCACCTTGGTTGTTGTTGCGATAATTATTAGCATTTTGATTTGGTGGAGCTTGATTTGAACGAGAACCTTGACCGATTTGGTTATAAGTTCCCGTGGCTACAAAAGCATTCGAAGTGTTACCATCCGCGGTAATGCACTCGGAAAGATCATGAGCTCCCCCACACGACAAACAACTTTTAGAAACCGCTTTGACCGAAGCGGTGTTGGAAGCTTCTTGAGCCTTCCAATGGGACATGAGAGTCGAAAACCTATCGAAAAATCGATTTTATTCATTAGCCTCATCATGTAATGCATTGATACTTTGAGACGATGATGAGCCCCTTTTGGCAACACTCGGTGTGTGACGAGGGCTATAAACTTTAGACCTATTCTCGATTATGACCAAAGCTTCTTCAACCGTTTTACACAAAAAATTACCACCCGCGGCGGCATTCAAATAATCTCTTTCATGATCATTAAGTCCATTGTAAAACGTGTCGATTTGGTGCAAGTCGGAAAAACCGTGATGAGGACATTCATGTAACATCTCCTTAAACCTATTCCAAGCCGTAGAAAAACTTTCATTTGATTCTTGTGAAAATTTAGAAATCTCATTTTTCAAATGCGTAGTCTTAGAGGGCGGAAAAAATTGGTTCACAAACTTTGAAACGAGATCCTTCCACGTCAATATAGAATTGGGTGGCTCTTTCTCTAACCAAATTTTAGCGGACCCCGCTAAGGAATACGGAAATAACATCATCTTAATCGAGTCATTCGAGACATCCTTAAATTTGCACGTGGTGGTAAGACGATTAAATTGGCGGATATGGTTGTGAGGATTGTCCTTCTCATCACCACGGAATTTGTTGTTTTGGATCATCGACAACAAACCCGTTTTCACCTCAAAATTCTCCGCAAGGATTGCGGGAATCACAATAGCTTCTCCATAACCCTCGGTGGGTGCTTGAAGTAACTCCATCATAGTTCGATTCGCCATGGTTGGTTCTTCTCGTACAATGGGTTCGTCAATAGGAGACTCCTCACTAGAATGAGTTGGAGTGGGAGTTTTGTTCTTTCGTCTACGTGCACGTTTTGCTTGATTACAAGTGAGCATAAACGTCATGTACAACGTGGAGACGAGCAAAGAAGATTCTTTTTGGTATTTTGTGTTTTTTCAAATTTTTTGTGGTTTTTGATTGTATTAACCTTTTGGAAATTGGTGAATGTATTAAGTAGACAAAAAGTCCACAAATCTCCTCCTTAATAAAATCTCTTGATTAACGAAGCCTCAAGGAATGAAAACGATCAGGTGGAGTGAACGGCTTCGATGACTTTAGAACGATGGTGGAACACCAAATCGTTCAAGAGGGTTTAATCAATATGAAACCAAGAAAATATATATGATATGTAGTAATACTTTGGGCGGCAAAACCCTCGATTCACTCTCAAAATCAAATACGCACAAGCAAGCGGAGGAAACGAGGCGGCGCGAAGCACTTAAGAGCCTTTTTCCTTTAGGTCGTGAAATACAACCGCCTTATACCCACCTTATAGTTTGTATTATCAAGATTAAGCTTCACGAAAGTATTTATCTATTTTTGCCTTTTTTCTTTGGTTTGAGATTCGAATACAATGATCGAGTGATGAAATCCCGAATCAAGGTTGTGATTGCTCACGTATTTGGAGTACTTGTGTATTTATTGTTCTACGTATACTATATAGTAATAATATTCACACAAAAACCGAAAAACGATAATACGTATTAGTAGAGTGCTACTAATACAAATACTATTATGGCTAATATAGAAAACAACAATTGTTCAATCAAAACACAACACGCCTCCCCGGCAGCGGCGCCAAAATGATAGTCGTAGAATTACACTTGTTTAGGAAAACAAGGTAAAAGCGGTAAGTATTAAGTGTACGTTTAAGAAAACGTAAACACTTATGACCCTTAATGGGATCGTTCTCTCGAGGAGGCTAGTGCGTTGTGTAATGAATGATTGATTAATGTTTTTGATTATTAATAAGAAGAAAGGAGAAGAGAAAATGACGAGGACGAAAAAATAAAAAAAAATAACAAAAACACTACTAGAAAGTTAAGACGTAGAAACGTAAAAACGACAAAAATTAAAATTTTAACCTAAAAATTCCTAAAAATTACTAAAAATCCACAATAAAATTCTAAGAGTTTACAAAAAATCCAAACTTGCTAAAACCTTTTAATTAATTTAATAATGACTTTTTAATGCTAATTAAAGCCCTAAAAATCACTTTTAAATATTAAAAAGCCCCAAACAAGGTTTTCAAGTTTGTAAACCTCAAAAATGACCTAATTAAACTAAAAACTATTTTTAAAAATTTTAAAACCAAATTAAACTATTTTTAAACTCCTAAAAACTATTAAAATCTATTAAATCTTAAATTAATTCTAGAAAATAAATGAAAGGCCTAAAAATTAATTGGAAAGTTACAAAGTTCCTAATTTAATGTCTAGAATCTAGGAAAAATGAAAAAAAGTTAAAAATTAAACTTTGAATTTTTCTTAATAAAATAATATTAAAATAATCCAAAAAATAAAAAGTTCATAAATAAATTCTAAAAAGTTATCAAAAATCCTAAATATTCTAACTAAGAAGAAAATGCAAATTAAAGCTCCTAAAACCTTTTAGTTAATTTTATATTAATTTTCAAAGTTTAATAAAAAAAAACTTAAAATCAAATAAAATTAAAAATTAAAGTTTTTGAAAACTTTTTTGAATGTAAACCTCAAAAATATAAATTAAAACCTAAAAACTATTTTTTTGGATTTTTAAATTACTGTTTACTATTTTTAATAGACTTTCTAAAATTTAATCTAAAAATAATCCTAATAATTAATTAAATAAAGGGAAAAATAATGTTTTTAAACAGATAAGTCCTAAAACTTAATTAAACCCTAGGAAAAATACTAGCTACCAAAAAGCTGAACAAATAAGCTTAAATAAGCTAAAAATGGTCACGGCTTATTTTCAAAAAGCCAAACCAAAGTTACCTTAAGTATATTTCAATTGCAAACCCTAGCAGTCAAAGACCCTAGGGCGCAATGGTATGTGATGTGTGTTGTGAGTGTGGAGACGGGGGTTCGAGGCTGGATGAACCCCTTTTTGTTCTTTTTATTTTTTTTTCTTTTTAACTTTTACAACCCCAATCTGGTAACTCTTATATGCTTGTAAACACAATCCAATAACCAATTTTAACAATGATCAAACCAAGATTAATCCAAAACGTGACCAATTTCAAATTGATGAACACAAGCAGTTTTCTGTTTGTTTTCACTTGTGAATAAAAGAACCAAGAGGACTTGGCTTTGATACTTGGTGTTGATTCTTGGAACAAACAGGCACCCCTACACTCTTTGGAGTGTAGGGAGTCACAAATAAGCAGAAAACAGGCACCCACAAGCAAAAATTCACAAAAAATTGCAAACCAAAGCAAACCTAAGTTGCTGATACAAATGACTAGGTCTGGTGGCCTTCTTAGCGAATTACTAGCATACCAATGAGATTCACAGGCTAGGATTTTGCACACAATAGTACCAATTAGCATACAAACAAACTCAATCCCTAAATAACCCTAACACTTAACAGATTATCAAGAATCAAGCATGACTTTTACCAAAATCTGTTACAAAGGGCACCTACTAGATTTTAAGCTATTTGTCTATTTTTTACTACTCAACTTGCTTCTAATCTTGTTCCAAACTGACTACCAACTAACACACTACCTATCTCAACCCTTTCCAATGGTTCTAACACGTTTTTAAAGCACAATTGATGATTATTTCTACAGCTTAATCACTTATCCAAACACCCTTTAAGTTTCTATTTTCAACTTTTTCAAACCAAAAGCTTCTAAATCTTTACCAAAATGATTTCTACCAAACCTAGCATGCATAACATATCATTTGAACTCAAATCCAAACAACTTTTCATGCAACACGACACTTTTCACACTTAGCAAAATCACACCAACTTATAATTTTTCAACTAGAAAAAAAAATGAAGAGAAAGTGTGACCTTGTTGGTCTTACATCCAAGACCAACAGTGGCTAGATAGCCACTTCCAATACACTCGGGTGTATGCAGATCCTTTAACAAATCAACACCTTTAATCCTGCTAAGAAGAAAATTAAAAGAACAAGCAAAATATATGTATTCTGTTTTCTTTCTTTCTTACTTAAAATCTTTCTAAAAATCTTCCAATGTTTCTCCTGTTTAGATTACTCAAACAACTCCTAATGAATCCCAAACAACAATCTTTGAAACAGATTTTACCAAAAAATCTTCAAATTCTCAAACCTTGAAATAAATTTTGAAAATCAAAATTTTATTCCACCAATTAAATTTGGAACTCAGAATTTTAGCATTAAACAATTACCAACTTTTTATAACATTAAAAAGGAATTACACTTGCTTCATGAACAAACACCAACTTTTAATTTAGAAAAAAAGGAATTACACGTTTTTGCTAAAAACTGGAACAAAGTGATAGAAACACATGAGTTTCTATTTATACAAGCCTAGGATGATTCTAGAATGCTTAAATAAAAAATTACAAAGAAAATTGTAACCTAAAACCCTAAAGATGGAATTGCCCGAAAAGCCCTTTGAAGTCTTGTGATTCTTGGTCAAAACTGAATACATGTGATGTGCCAGCTTGCTTGGTTGATCTTGGACGTTGGATACAACTTGGAGGCCAAGTAGAAACATGTGAGCTGTTGGATGTGTCGGGTTTGGGAATTTGGGGTGAAAACGATGGGCAGAGGAGGTCTGGAGTGGGGTCCACAGCCCATGTGGGTATGTTTTGTGAGGTGGGAAGTGGTGAGGTGAGGGTTAATCAACAATCTACACATTCTTAGCCAAAAACCCTTTGAGTCATGGTTGATTTAATCTGGGGTCTAATTAGGGTTCAAGTGGGATTAGGCCAGGTTTAATCCACTTTGGGTATAAAATCGTTTTTAAAAAATGTTATGGTGGGAAAATGGGGTTTGACCAAAGGGGGGTTTGACTTGGGTTAACTTAATAAACCGGGTAAAAAAAACATTGGGATAGTGGGGTGTTGTTGGGCCACATGGTGGTAGTAACATTACCCGTCCCTATGTTATAACATTTGTTAACTTCCCTTGCAATGCCAGTCCAATCCGTTAAGTCTCTTTCAATGGCAGTCCAAATATAATTGCAAAGTTAGTCCTTTTGACAACTTTAGGCTAACTTAGCAACTTTGATCAATTCCCAAGGGCTTCTTTTGCACAATCTTCAAACATGGAGGACAATTCTTGTACATTTGATATGTGGAGGGTCAAATGTGACAAGTTCTTCAAAGATGAGGGGCCATTTTTGCCAATTCTTCAAACTTGAGGGGTCTTTTTGCAAAATTCCATAAATGAGTTTGGTTCATTGTGCGTCTTCGTTTCCCGTGTTCGTTTTTGAGTGATTCTTGTGATCTTTTGTCAATTCCTCAATATCCGTACCTAAAAATACACAAGTAACAAACACGAGCATATATTTGGCATATTTTATGATATTTAATGCAATTAAAGGCCGTTTTGGACGATGAGACCATGTATAAAAGCCGTCTCATCAGTTACCTTTAAAAGCAGTGGATAAAGATGAGATATATAATAGGAAATGAATATTTGCTCAATCTATAGTGTACAATTGTTTAAAGGTTCGGTAGAATAAACTAGTTGCATTCTAGTTGTTAGACTTCTATGTTATTGGGCCATTTCACTTTAATTACATTTACAATTTGCTGGCTATATTAGATTTGATTTTTATGGCTGTTTTTGTATAATTAGTTTAATACCAAGTAATTAGGCCAAATCGCATATTAGTGTAGTTTAAATATTAGAGTAATTTCTCGTTTTTTGTGCCTTTATATTTTACGTTTTATATTTGTAGTATAAATTTGTCTTTTACATTTTATATTTTGTGCATTTAATTGTGGTAAGTGCAAATTGTTTTTAGTTTAGTACGTATTACGTAGTATAAATACTATTTTCACATTTTTAAGTGTTTTGTTTGTCAAGTAGCTTAAATACCAAAATTACGATTTTTAACCAAAAACAATTAAGTCGAGCTTAAAAACGTTAGATCAATTCGATAAGACCGAGAGACAACTACACTATAAACCAAATATTAAATGGCGCCGCTGCCGGTTCTTTTTGTGAAGATTAACGGTTTCAAGTGAGACGATTGGATTTTGGGAACCGTTCACTTTGTGAACGTTATTTTTACGTATCATAAATCAAAAACATAAAAAAATCCAAAATATAAAACTATAAAAACTAAAAAATAACAAAAACAATTCTTTTCCTAAAGAATTGACCAAGAAAATAAAAAAATCAAAATAAATCTTTTTCCTAAGAGAATGCAACCAAAAATATATATTATTGGATTTCTTCAGGTTTTTATGTACATATAGTATTTTTTTTTAAAACTCCAATAAATACAAAAATATTTTCTCTATATTATTATATGTAAATACGTATACGTATAAGAACAACCAAGTTACCTATTTCCATAAGTATTGCTGAGGCAATACACCATTTTAGGGAGCGTTCCGGTCCTTGACACGTGTATCGATCAAATTTAATTAAGCAAGAATAGATAAATACTTCCAATAGGCAATAATTCAAAGAATACAAACTACAAAGTGAATAGAAAGGCGATGTGCTATAAAATGCCATCTAAGGGTTAATAGGTACTTAAGTGCTTCGCGCCACCTAACCCCCCGTTCACTAGTGCGTATTCTAAGAAGGAAGGCTTGATTGGGGGTCTTTCACCCTAGTAGTAATTACATATATTATACTTTTTTGTGGATATTTCATATCGAACCTCGAGGGAGATAATCTCTTCTCCTTCAAAAGTCGACCGAGAGCTTATCTCTCACTCCTCTAGTTTATTTACACATGTACTCGCACACGTGTAAACATACCACCTTTGGTGTATTACTTCCTTCCCCGAGGAAGCTTTTAGACGTCATTTCACTTGTATATACATTCGACCATTTTGACACACATGGATAATCGTCCTATTTTGGAGATATTACAAGACGAGCATTATCGAGCTATGTATGGGCCTTGTCGACTTGTGGAGGACCGCATGGTGAAAATAATTGTCATCTATACACGAGCGATTATGATTAAGGGTTTAATGAGGATTTTCAAAATCAAGAATTTTTAAATCAAGACGATTTCAAAAATGAAGAGAATTTTCAAATTCATAATCAAACAACTTTTCAAAATCAAGGCATTTATCAGTTCTTGAGTAAAGACGCTTTTAAATTTATAATGCAAGCACTTGAGCAAATGAAAGAGGAAACAGATCCGAACATCTTAGGCTTGCGAACACACGTCTTACGACTCATAAGACCTGACGATGCTTTACCTGATGATGAGCCTTCTTTGAGAGTAGATGTTGAGGATGATACACTTAGTGATGTTCCTATTGTAGACCCTTTCATCTCTCCACCGACTATACTTGAGCCATAAACACCTTCATCACCTTTACTTCATATGGAACCCACCAACTCTTTAACCATGGGGGACGAGCCTCTTAGCACTAATACAAACACCAATTCGGATTAATTAACCTCTTCTAGTGTTGAGAACCTTATCCCATTCCAAAGAGAGCTTGAGAGGGTTTCCAATGAACCATGTGACGAGCTTTGTATTGATACCTCTTCTCCTCATGATTACATTGAGATTTCATCACATGTTGACTTTCATGCTACTACTAGTGATTTTGGTAACTTCGATCTTGATGAATTGTTTAAAGAAAGGGATAATGAGATTGAGGAAGAGTTTGTGAAAGACTTGCTACAAATGGAGGATGATGATTGTGATTCCAGTGACGCATCTTATGCTATATCATCCAATGATTTGTCTTGTCAAGATAACATTCCTAATTTGTATGAAGAGTTTGCTCCTATAGGAAATGTGGATCCTTCTCCTCTCCCACCTTATAATTCTTGTGATGAAACCTTTGATGATCCTTATGATAGTGATGAGTCATTTACTTCTGATGATGAATCCATGTCCTCTATGACTCCATCACCTATTCCTCCAAGTGATTTTGTGATTCATTCCAATCCTCTTTTTGAAACATCATTTGATAACCCACTTTTCCACCATGATGAAGAAACCAATGAGGATTTTAGTGATGATGAACCTTCTCTTTGTGATACACCAATATATGATGATTATAGTGATGATGAGTTTTCCACTTGTGAATCTCCATTTTTTGATGATCACACTTCCTTGAGTTTTAATGAGTCACCAATATTTGACAAACCAATCTATGATTACTATAGTGATGAGGAGGGGTCTATCATTGCTAAGAATGAGGAGGTTCTAAAGATTGAAAGATTGCTTAGTGAAGATGAATTGATAGATAAACAAATTGAAGATTATCTTAAGAGAGATGATATTGTGGTTGATACATCTTCTTCTAATTGGGAAGAGGTTATTCGTCTTATTGAGAACATGCTTTTTGGGACCCCTAGCGCCTACACCTCCTTCACAAGAGACTATTAATCTTGATCCTCCTTTTTCTATGCCTTCTATGGAAGATTACCCACCTTTTGATGATGATGACGAGCCTAACATGGACATAATAGTTATGAATGTTTTGATACCTACACCTTCATTGTCTCATGATACTTTGATCACTAAGGGGGAATCTTATATGGTTGATATGAGTTCATCTTCTTATTTTCCCACGAAGGGTAAGGTTTTTGATCCTTGGATACATAAACTTGTGACACCTTGGTTTTCATCTAGTCCACTTAAGAGTGTGATTTCGATCAATATGGACTTTTCATATGATCTTACTTTGGTGATGCTACCTATTTTGGAGTTGTTCGAATGTAGAGATGGAAACCATGTATTTGATCCTGGGGTGATTTCTATATGAGAGCTTTCGTATGTTGGACAAACTTGAGACACGTTGGACCGTTCCATTTATCAAGGAGGATATTGTAAATCTTATAGTAAATGGCAACGTGCTAAGTTTGAGTGTATCATGCGAGATGTGCTTCAAAGTGGATATCTTTTATTCTCCATGATGGTTTCCCCAAGGACAACCTAATTCGGGGCCGAGTCGAGCTAAAGACTTAGGGTTAAAAAAACTCAAGCATTGAATAACTAGGTTAGAAAACATAGAGTAGATTTTCAATGGGTTAGGTTTAATTAAATGGATGTTATAGTAGAGTTGAAGTGAAGGGGTGCCTTTATTCATCTTTTGGTGTTTGTTTCAAGGGTTTCTCTCTCGCATTTCATGCTTGGAGCTTATGGAGGAGGCCCGTGTATCCGGTTCACTTCGATTAGTTTTTGCTATCGTGATATTTAAAACACTTGTGCTTAAAATGTAGAGCCTTTAGTTGTCTTTTCCTTAGCTTGAGTTAAGCAAAGTACGCAATGTAATAAGTGTAGGGGAGTTTACTCCAATGCTCTTAAACATTAAGGACAATGTTTATCTTAAGTGTAGGGGAGACTTCTATCGAAGTGACCTTACCTAGACCATTGCCTTTAACTTCATGATAATTGGAAAATTAATTTTTCAAACATTTTTCAAATTTTTGATCTACTTTGGCCACCAAAAATATGCATTCATAATTTTTGGATCAATCATTTTTCATAACACATTAGCATTGTATATAATTCTTCTTTTGTTCTTTATGAAAAATTGAAAAAGGAGAAAAAAAATATAAAGGATATGGTTTAACAAATTTAGACTTCTTTGACATATAAGGCCCGCCATGGATATTTTGACTCAACCCGAGTTTGCTTATCTAAGCTTACTCTAGCTAGTATCCTTAACCATGTAGTCTTTCATTGGTCTATTAGGCTAAGCATCCACCACTCTCATTATTTGAGATTTTAAATTTGTGGAGAATGGGAGATGATAGAGTTGAAGAAAGTATAAAAGGGCTAGATAAACTTCATAATAATTACTTGTGGCTAAACCTTTCTCTTCTTTGCCTCTATTTTCTTCGCATGTATATATGTTAATAAATAATCAAGAACGGGTTTAATCGGTTTGTAGTCTCTTATGCATTTTTTACTAATCATTCATGGTTGGTATAAGTACGTCTTAAGATTCTAAGTTAGAACGTTTTATGTGTACTAGATTTATGTCATGCTTAATATTTAGCGGGTGTTTTTCCTTTTATTCTTTTCAAATTTCTTAGTGAGGAATAAAGAAAAATAAGAGCGGCTTACAAAAATATGAGTGGCTAGAAAAAAAAGAAAAAAAAGAGAAAAAGAAAAAAATAATTATACGAGACTCCCAAGAGGGGCAGTGAAGTGTTAATTATAGTGACTATTAAATTCCAATATTACCTTGACGGGTTGCGGGGATTTGATAGTTTCTCCAATCCAATATTACCTTGACGGGTTGCGGGATTTAAGATCCAAAGTCCTAAAAAGGCGGCGGATGTAAATTATTGGGTGAGTTTTATTTTTCTTTCCTTAGCGAGTGTGTAGCTACTTATTAATGCATGACATGAGGATTTTACACATAAGGCGAATGACTTATTACTTTCGAGATGGACTTATATCAATTGTGAGCGGTTTTCAAGTAATGGATGAGAGGATTACTTAGGATTAAAACCGGGCTTCCTTATTTTTGGATTTTACATTTCTTATATTTCACGCTTCAAATAATGACAAATTTTCCCAAAAGCAATTTGCTCAAATAATAAACGGTTCCACATTTAACTGTCATGAATAAGTTGATGCATTTTTTACTTGTGAATACAATGATCCCATTTGTAAGCTTGGTATGGGGAAAGTGAAACTTGAGGGTGATAAGTGTTCATGGTACCAAAAGCCCTAATCCAAGTCATTGATTTCCTTATGAGTTATTTCTATCAAAACCATTTCAAGAAAATCCAAAAATATATAAATAGAATTGTTTTCTTTGCATTGCGTTGTAAATATTCAAAATCATTCATCATGTAGTATAGTTTAGTTTATTAAATCATAAAATGGCCAAGGTGGGTTAATTATGAGAAAAGTGCACTCTAGAGCTTTAAAATGCTAAATTACATGAGGTCATGGCAATGGTCAAGTGGAGGGGAGTTGATAAGTGTGAAAACACTCATCAATAATGATCCATAAGTCACTCAAAACACAGTCAAATACATAATATTTAACTAAAAATATCATAATTACGTTGGTATTTGTGTTTCATATGTTTTCAGGTAAGAAGATACATTTTTGAGCAAACACAAGGTTTCGTGGGCTTATTTGATGAAAAGACGAGGAAAAGGACAAAAGAAGCTTTCAAGGACTTTACTTGCCAATATTGCCAAGATCGAGGGCTTAAGTTGCAACTTCTATCAAGACGAAGGATAAAATGGAAATATGCTAAAACTCTTTCAACATTTTTGATTAAAATGGAAAATAAAGGACCAAAAAGGAAATTTGGAATGTATAAGTTTAACTCTTACTTACTTGGTAGGTTGACCAAGTCACGGTCAAATATAAAAACACATAAACGTCTTCTTCTACAATGAAGAGAGAGAAAGGAACGAGATTACATGAAAGTTTATCACTTTTCCACCACCAAGACTTGCAAACCGATTTCAATGAAGATCCAAGGAGATTCAACCGAAGACTAAAACTACAAAAATGCTCCTATGTTTCTCCTCTTCATGATGATACAAATTAGTTGGCTCAAAAGTGGAAGACGAAGAAAACCCCAATTTGAAGAATGAAGAACAAATCAAGATCATCGTATTTTCTACGTGGCACGATTTAATTGGAAGAAACACGTCATCTCATCTTCTTCAGACGGCTATAAATAGATGATCAAGACCTCATTTTTCGGTGCTTAGCATAGGAGTAGGATTCACACAGTATATAGAGTTAGTTAGTTAGTTAATTTTCTTTTACTTTCTTGTTTAGTCCTGTAACCAATTCGGTTACACTTTCAGTTAAAGCTTTTGTAACCGATTATCTTTTCCTCCATTAATGAAATAATAGAAGTTTCAGTTTCTCAATCCTTTTCTTTGTCTTGATTCTTCTTATGAACTGAATTAAATAAGCTTTTGAGTAATATACTTTTTCTAGCTTATGAGATTTGACTCTAATCTGGTGGTGAATTGAGTTCTTTAAATACTAATAAAGTTTACGATACTGTTTAGATATAGAGCCCTGTTTACTATTTGAGTTGCTGTTTTGTTAGAGATCTGTAGGAATTCTGTTATAATCATTTGTAAATTCTGTCATTAGTCCAATCATTTTCAGTAAAGTACAAAGTAATCAGTTTTTCTTATAGCTCAATCTATCTACTAGTTGTTATGTTGATAAGATTTTAGCTTATATACTTTTGGAGGTATCTAGCTAAAGAAATGAACTAGGTAGTTATAGTTTGCAGTTTAATTCAGTTTTGATTCATCAAGAGGAGATAGATCATCTGCGTTTTTTAATTGGTTTAATTGCATAAATTGTCATACTTAGTTGGTTGCAGAAGTTTCAGTTGTTTAAAGTTGAGGAATAAGTTTTACTCCTGCTGGTGTTTTCGATGGTGATGCAGCAGCAGACTTGAAGTATTGATTCTGTAATATTTTGTGGATATTACTGATCCGAAATTCATATAGTGTAGCTCAGTTCTGATTAGTTCGGTGTAGGATATTGTTTTGAAATTTATAGGTACTGTAGCAAGCAAATTGAAGACATATATTTCGTCGAGATTTTCTTGTTTTGTTACGATTTTGCAGGTTTCAGATTTGTTGTATGATGATAGCAGGATGAGTTCCGATTTCAGTTTATAGGCGTAGCTTCGTTTACGGTAGTAGTTACAAGCAGGCTCAGCGCCGTGCTTTTTCAACAACGGACTTGGCTTGGATGTAAAGGTCACCTCTTTTCGATTTCGTTTACATTTACGTTAGCTTAATCTGCTCTTGTTGTTTCTAGCAGTAGAACTCGATTGCATTCTGCTTCTTGGTTCATTTTATGATTAATGTGTTAGTGTTTTTAGTTTGTTTACATTGAATCTCCATTATACTTTGCAATAATTCCTTAATAGCTGATATAGGGTATTTGGATCAGCATTGAAATTAGTGCTCTTGGTTAATTCTGTTAAGGAATCTCGTTAGGATAGATGTAATACAGGCTTGGTAGTATGCATGTACGTAGTGTAAACTTGTAATTAAACTAGTGAAAGCTTTTCTTTGGAATTTTCTTTAGCAAATTGGGGTAATAACAGTCACAGTTTAAAGAAGGTAGAGGAATCAATGTTTGTTGTAAGTAAAAATATTAGACTGTTTAAATTTAGAGATGGTATTCATAAGATAGATGGTTAAATATTTTTCACAAGCCTTTGGATAGTACTGCTTTGAAGGTTAGTCCTAAATTTTCACACCAAGTTGTAGGTTGATTGATATCTTAAGAGTAGACAGTATAGCTAAAAGTACTGTTTGCACAATTGATGATGGATCTCAGTTACCTTTAAAAAGCAGTGGATAAAGATGAGATATATAATAGGAATTGAATATTTTCTCAATCTATAGTGTGAAATTGTTTAAAGGTTGGGTAGAATAAACTAGTTGCATTCTAGTTGTTGGACTTCTATGCAATTGGGCCATTTCACTTTAATTACATTTACAATTTGCTGGCTACATTAGATTTGATTTTCATGGTTGTTTTTGTATAATTAGTTTAATACCATGTAATTAGGCCAAATCGCATATTAGTGTAGTTTAAATATTAGAGTAATTTCTCGTTTTTTGTGCCTTTATATTTTACGTTTTATATTTGTAGTATAAATTTGTCTTTTACATTTTATATTTTGTGCATTTAATTGTGGTAAGTGCAAATTGTTTTTAGTTTAGTACTTATTACGTAGTATAAATACTATTTTCACATTTTGAAGTGTGTTGTTTGTCAAGTAGCTTAAATACCAAAATTACGATTTTTAACCAAAACAATTAAGTCGAGCTTAAAAACGTTAGATCAATTCGATAAGACCGAGAAACAACGTCACTGTAACCAAATATTAACTTCTTCGTTGGGTTTTGCTCCTTCAAGAATTTAAAATTGAAATTCGTGACAAGAAGGGAGCCGAAAACATAGCCGCGGATCATCTAAGTAGACTTGAGGATCCTTATCAAGGGGATCATCCAAATCAAGAGATCAATGACTCTTTTCCACTTGAGGCCTTAATGTCTATCAATTCCAATCGTGAACACAAGAAAAAGTTCTTTAAAGACATTGAACACTATTTTTGGGACGACCCTTATATTTTCAAACAATGTGCGGATCTTGTCATTCGTCGATGTGTTGATGGGCCAGCAGCTTTATTAATCCTTGAAGCTTGCCATAAAGGACCCATCGGTGGTCCCTGTGGTCCTAATTACGCCGCGAAGAAAGTGTTCGACTCTGGATTCTATTGGCCCTCCATTTATCATGACGCTCATGAAATGGTTAAACGTTGTGATGCTTGCCAAAGACAAGGCAAGATCACACATAAAAATAAGATGCCTCAAAATTTCATACAAGAATGTGAAATCTTTGATGTATGGGGTATCGACTTTATGGGGCCGTTTCCATCATCGAAAGGGAACAAGTACATCCTCGTAGCCGTTGACTACGTATCCAAATGGGTTGAAGCGAAGGCTCTCCCTACGAACGATGTGAGGGTGGTTGTGAACTACTTGAAGCAGTTTTTTGCTCAATTCGGTGTTCCTCGTGCTATAACCAGTGACCGCGGGACTCATTTTTGGAATGATCAATTTGCTCGAGTCATGGCTAAGTACGGTGTCAATCACCGTCTTTCCACCGCTTATCATCCCCAAACAAATGGTCAAGCCGAGATATCTAACCGTAGATTGAAGAGAATATTAGAGCGTACTGTGGGAGAGCATCGTGCCTCGTGGGCCGATAAGTTAGATGATGCTTTGTGGGCTTTCCGTACCGCATATAAGACACCGATTGGTTGCACTACATATCGTCTTGTGTACGGGAAGGCATGCCACCTCCCTATTGAGTTGGAGCATAAGGCGTACTGGGCCTTGAAGTGGGCCAATTTTGATATCAACAAAGCCAGTGATCTTTGGAAGATTCAACTCAACGAGCTTATTGAACTGAGGAATGAAGCTTATGAGAACTCATTGATCTACAAAGAGAAAACCAAGCTCATTCATGATGCTAGGATTAAGAACCGAGAGTTTCACGTTGGTGATCAATTTTTACTCTTTAACTCTCGGTTGAATATCTTCTCGGGCAAGCTGAAGAGCCGTTGGTCTTGTCTATTCACCGTCGCTAAAGTCTTCCCTTACGGCACCATTGAACTTTCTCATCTAAATGGGCCAAATTTTAAAGTGAATGGCCAGCGTGTGAAGCTGTACTTTGGTGAGGACATCTCTCATGAGATGATTCCATCCCTCACCACGTTTCCCTTGAATTAGTTCTGGGTCGAGTCAGGCTTGTGACTCGGTTATGAAAAACAAGCGCTTCTCGGGAGGCAACCTGTTGATCTATCCTTTACCCATTTTCATAATAAGCGTAGGGGGAGCTACATAGGGTTTGTTGTCTTGTTTCTTATGATGTGCAGGGATTAAAAGCTTCAGAGAGCACTTTTGATGACATTTGACGACCCGTGATCCCGTGTACCCGTTCTCCCGGTTCTAACCTAAACTGTCGTGATTCAATCTTTCATATCTTATATGTTAACATTGAAATCACTATAGTTGTCCTTTCCTTAGCAAGATTTAAACAACGTGCACAATGTCCTAAGTGTAGGGGAGTTTACTCCCACATTCTTAAACATTGAGGACAATGTTTATATCAAGTGTAGGGGGGACTTCTATCGAAGTAAGTGGGCTTTTCCATGAATCTGTCCTTATTTTAACCGGAAAATTTATTTTTTCGACATTTTTCAAAATTTTTAATCTATTTTGGCCTAGTTGTATAGTAGTATTTTCCTTTGTTAGCGTTATTTACTTTCTTTGCTAAAAATAAAGTTTAATAAAGTGGTTTTAAATTTTTCAAAGTCGTGAATATTTTGACTCAACCCGAGTTTACTTATCTAAGTTTACTCTAGCTAGTATCCTTAACGTGTTTAAGTCAAGTTTTGCTAGACTTTTATATAGGGAACTTTAAAACGCGAAAGTCTTAACTCACACGGGTTAAGAACAAGAACTTTTCGCAAGTTCCTATAATTGATCCTAGAAAGTCGTTTATCAAGGGATCTTTAAAATGCAAATTCTAAACTTGAAAGAGTCTAAGAAGTTGCAAGATCCTATAGATGACTTGAAAACCCAAAACTTTGATTTAATTGGCTAAGCATCCACGAGTCTCATTCCTTGAGATTTTAAATTGTGGAGAACGAGAGATGATAGAGTCAATTATAAGTTTGGTATTCTTTCATGAATTTATGTGAGTTGATTATAAGCTTTTTCTCCCATATCTTGTTAATAAATATATTTGCAATAAATAAGGTTGTACGATTTGAAAAGTTACTTAGCTTCTAGAACAAGATCATTTAAAAGTTGCTCGGTATTAATTAGAGTTCGTATCCAAGGCATAACTTATTGAAGCGGGATGCGAAGATTGGCGAGTCCGAAAAGGCCCTAACAAGGCATGAGGGCTACATGTTGTTGCTAAAGATCCCAAGTGATGTAAAGAATCATTTATCAAAAATCAATATGAAGGATCGAGACACACAACGAAAAGCAAATACTCCCCAAAAGATCATGGAGAAGTCTATCCGAAAAGACCCTAGCAAGGTATGAGGATAAATAGATCCAAGTCCTAAAAGGAGGTGGATCGTTGTATATCAAAATCCCAATTAAAGATTGGAGAAAAATGAAGAAGTCATGGTCCAAGTATGAAGAATCTCTCAAAACTTCAAGTGAAGAAATTCTTATTATGAAGAGAAGACTATAATTTCAAGAACGTCTCTCAATATTTGAAGTATAAAGTCGCTGCCAAATATCGGTCCGAGAACGGTCTCAAATCGTGAAGAGAGTTATGCCAAGATATGAACATTATGAGGTCCCGAGAAGTAGTTTTAAAAGATTTTGTCCTTTAGCTAACTATTGATTAAATCATCCCACTTTATTTTCAGCCTTAATAAACTATCGAATAAGTCAAACAATGCATCCTCGTGATCATTCAAGACAATCATAAAATATAAGAGATACACCTAGGAATAAGGGAGTCTAAGTGAATAATTGGGCCACATGAGTTTGTGTTAGTTTGCTAATTTATAATAACAATGATCTCGTTTTTAATCTTGGTGTGGGGAACGTGAAACTTGAGGATGATAAACATTCATGACTACCAAAACCCCAATGTAAGTCTTTGATTGCTTTACTTGTTTCGTATATATTTCTATCCTTTTAGCTTCTTTAGTGTTTAATATTTAATAAAGGCCAAGGTGATGAAAAATGTAAACTGTGCTTTGAAATTAATGCATTGCATGAGGGCATTGCAATGGTCAAGTGTAGGGGATTTAATAAGTGTGAAAGCACTTATCCTTTTACCACTTATTTCCAATAATAACAAGACCAAAACGTGTATTTTATGTCGTAAAAGTCGGAATTATGCGTGGTTTGTGTTTTTATTATGTTTCAGGATAAAAATATGAAAAAGGGAGAAAACACGGCTATCACGGGCTTTTATCGAAGAAAAGGACAAAAGACGAAGTCAAAAGGTCAAGAGTGCAAAAAGAACAGAAGTCCAAGGCCTATTCTGAAGATTTATCGAAGAAAAATTCTAAAGACGAAAGTTTAATGAAGTCGAAGAATTCGAGTCTAATAGAAGAAGGAAATTATAAGACGAGTTCAATTTATATCGACAAATCCCAAGACGACGTCGAGAAAGACAAAGAATTTAAATCGAGTCGAGAAAACAAGAAGAAATAGAGAAGACACAAGACCCTCCCTTCCTCCTATATATACCCTCTTAATGTGTCATTAGGAGGGTGTTTGTTAGTTAATTGTCTAGTTTTATTTTTAAGTGTGATTTTAATTTTCTTCTCTCTAGTTTTTCAAGATTATCAAACCTTCATTAATCTTGTAATATTTGATCTTAATCTTTGATCTTAATCTTTAATCTAATCAAGTTTATTTCACAATTCTCATTCTACCTTTCTTAATAATCTATTGTTTTTACTTAATTAATCATGTAGTTGGTTTAATTTTGTTAATGATGTGATTGTAATGATTATTTGATTGTGCTTATTGAATTGGTGTGTTTAGAGTTTTTAGATTAAGGTGTTTATTTGCTTAATTTTTATGTTTAATAGTTATTAAAATAAGTTGATTTTGGTAGCTTAATATTTTTATAAAAGGTTGATTTTTAAATTTTGCTTATTTAGTATTTTTAAAAGTTTTAAAATCCTAGCTTATTTTCTTTTTCTTGAAATCATTTTGGTTAAGTTTTTGGTTGAGTGCTTATTGGTTTTTAGCTTATTTGTGCTTATTTGGATTATAGTTCTTATACGGGTTTAGTAAACCCTCTCATTCCGGACAAGAGTTTCTCAAGTTATACATATTCCAGATACGCTTCTGCTTATTCCGGATAATTGCCCTTAAAACCTTTTATTCCGGATAAACCCCAAAAAAAAATATTGCGGATAAGCACCCAAATACCAATTCCGGATAAGACTCAAAAGTTCAAATTCCGGATAAGTACTATATTACGTATTCCGGATAACAAAACCTTCACACATTCCGCATAAGTGTCCGAAAGTCATATTCCGGATTAGTCCCTAAAACAACATTCCGGATAAGGAAAAAGAATCAGATTCCGGATAGCTTCATGAAACCAAATTCCGGATAAGCCTTTTTACCAAATCCGGGATAAGCTTCATTAGTGTGGATTCCGGATAACTCAGTCAGTCGAATTCCGGATAAGCCTCCATCACAGATTCCGGATAAGGAAAAGATTACGAATTCCGGATAAGCTGTTTAAATTCGTTCCAATTTCATCTTCAAGTGTTGTCTTTTCCCACCAATTAAGGTTAGTTTGTTCTCCTTTATTTTTATCGTATTGTTTAACTATTTTTAGTGTTTATCTCACGATTAGAAATTGAAGATCCCAAGCTCCCCCTTTTAGTTACCAAGAACGATAATTCTACTTTAAACCGTGATCAATTCGGATTGAATCGAGTACGAAAAACACTTTCTTAAACACTAAAAAGTCAAATATCAGTGTGTGACTCACTAGCCACGGCCCAGTAGAGAGAACTATATCTCTCTGGTAGTAAGGTGCGACCCTGATGGTCCGCCTGTAGTAGGGCATGAATAAGTGCGGTATCCTGCGCCTTTCGGGCCCAAGTGCGTCGACCTGTGCCTGTAAGGCGCCAAGACTGGGCTGTCCAGCTCCCGATCCCTCTCCTATCTCGAAGGTCGAGTCAGGAATAGAATCACGCCTCCTCTTGCGAGGTGGCAGAGCACTGGTGGGGTAACTACCGCAGACTTGTTTCATAGTTTTCAACTGAGCGGCAGACCCAACACGACTAAGGGTGATGTGCAGAAGGTGGTAGCAAAGGTGGTAAGGAAGGCACAACCTGGTCCATCTCCCTAGGAGGAGATGTAGGTACTACTAGCAGTGGTGAAGTAGGGGATATAGTAGGTGGTGATGGGGTAGGTGAATCTGAAAGTATGATGACTCCGTCTGGCTGGTCACCTCTGGACTCGGTGTCAGATGTGGGTCCAGTAAATACTGATGTCGGTGATAATGGAGTGGTGGTAGGAGCCATGAGCTCCTCGAAGGTAGTCACAACAGTAGGTGGTGTCATGATATCTGAAAATAGCATTTCAAAGTTGAGTAAGTTTTTAGCTTACACAATTCAAAAAGTTTTAAAATGTATATGCGATGCGGTTTATGTCTTTTAACTACGCTCGTTAAAAGTATGAGTAGATACTTAGGTGATTTATTAACTCGAAGGTTATAAATCAGTGTGAGGTTAGTTCACATAATATGTATGCTCTATATGCTATATGCCTAACTTATAAAGGTTCCCCAAAAATCAACTTTCGTTTTATTTCATTTTTAAAAGTTCAGTTATAGTCGAGTTTAAAATTTTATTATATTTTAAAATTTTATTACAGATCTGGTTCTCTATAAATATGCGCTCTGATACCATTTCTATAACACCCCTGATGGTCAAATGCAGCGGAATGGTACATGGGGTGTTGCTTGGGTGGATCGATAGCACACAGTATATAGAGCCCTAAAATGCTGGAATCCAATGCATGAACCTGCTTTATTTTCCTGAGAAAACATATAGAGTAAAATGTGGGGGTCAACACGAAGTTGGTGAACTCATAGGTTTAGTTAAATAAATAAATTACTAATATGCCAAACACCACTATCATAGTAGGATAATCACAGTCCAATACAATAGTAGTTCCTACTGCCCTGTAATAGAAGCTAGACAAAAGATTCTCAGTACGCCCATTTGGATCTGTCCTGATGTTGTTCCCTCGGTCCGACAATGAAATAAACCTGTTGCTTGGCCTAAGCGTTTCGTGATAGCAAGTCATGTAGGCCGGGTGTTGTAAATACCCGAATAGATCTATTCATACATTTCGCGCTACACTATTAACTATTACAGTCCACGGGTATGGGGCAAACAATAGGCAATAAATTCTTGTTGTCATCAGTGCGTGTTTTGCATATTTAAATATATATAGTTTTTGTATGTTTTCTCCCCCAGTTATAAAATAGTAAAGATGGGGCCATGAACTCACCTTAGTGGTAATGATGTGAGAATGATGTCACTAAATAAACTGGCACAGTATGCTCACGAACTAGAGTTATTATCTAAGTAATTTTAAGTGCCTTAGTAAATGCAAAAATAACAATGCATGATGGATGTATGGTTGAAAATGCATGATCAATAATTAATAAGCTATTACGACCGTTTAAGTGTTTACACTTATAGTGAATTGTAAATATATATATTTTTAGTTTCTAAATATATATATATATAAATTGTCCAGTAAAATGGGTAATAAATTAAATAAATAGATTTTTATATTATTTAATTTATTGTAAGAAAATAAAATACAATTTACTTTTCTCAAGGCTTCAAAAATATCGTTAACGGGATTTGTCAGTTTATAAGGTTTCGCGAATAAACTTAATAATTTGTTTAATCATTCAAACGGCTAAGTTAATTTATTAATAAAATAATTTATTAATATTTTTAATTAACTTAAATTACACTTGAGTCCTTGTTAGTATGACAATTTACCAAAAATATCCTTTAAGGTCTCGTTCGTTAAGTACATTGCGTCGTTAGTCCTTGTCCGTTTAATTTATTTACAAAAACACCCCTAGGGCTTACAAAACTTTGGGGAAATGACCAAACACCCCCCCCCCCCCTATGTCTTGAAATTAATTAAGTTAGGGTTAAGGTTTGTTTTAAGTTTGCAAAATGACACAATTGGTCCTTGAAGTTTCGAATTATCCAAAATAATGGTTAGGGCTTGTAACAAGTTTCCCAAAGTGACACTTTTGGTCCTTAAGGTCTCGGAATGTTTAAATATTAGACTAGGGTTTGAAATAAGTTTCCAAAAGTGGCAATAATGACCCTTAAGGTCTCAACGTATTTAAAATGAGGCTAGGGCTTGTAACAAGTTTCAAAAATGGCAAAAATGACCCTTGAGGTTTCGAAATATTTAATATGGGCAACTAGGGCTTATATTAAGTTTTAATACTTGCACAATTAGTCCTTATGGTTTCGTTTAGTTCCCGGTTTAAGACAAACGCACCCTATACTTTTGAAAATGACACATTTGGTCCTTCAACTTTTATAATGTCACGAAATCACATTCACATATTTTATTAAGTAACAAAACCGACCTTAACTTTCACCAATTGGCAAATATGGCACGAAAAGTTCCCACAAATAGTTTTTGGGCTTGAGTGGCCCAATAGGGTTCCGGCTTGGGTTAAATGGGCCTAATGGGCTTGTTTAGTTAACTAGTAATTTACTAAATGGGCTTATAACTATAACTTGCTTATTGGGCTTTTATCTAAATATTTCTAGCTTAAAAATAAGTAATGAGCTTACTTACATTCGGCTTATTTATAGCTTATAAGAAGGCTTATGTGACTCGGCTTATTTAACATTTCTAGGGCTTAAATGAGCTAACTTATATATTTCTAAGTCTCGACTTATATATATTTTTAGGGTTTGCATGGCTTAGCTTATATAAGGTTTTAGGTTTCGGCTTATATAATTTTTTAGGGTTTCAATGACTTAGCTTATATAAGTTATAGGTTTCGGGTTATATTAGGTTTTAGGGTTTCTATTTCATGGCTTATATAGGGTTTTAGGTCTCGGCTTATATAAGTTTTATAGGCTTATATGACTAGGTTATATAGGTCTAGGATTATATGACTTATGGGCTTATATATGCTTAAATGTTTTGGCTTATATTACTTTTTATACACTTTCATGACTTAGCAATTTACTTTACGCTTACACTAAGTTCTTTATTCATATTCTTACAAGTCTTAGGGTTTTGAAGCAAGACTACCCATAGACACCATATAAGCCGTGGGCTTATATGTTGGCATGGGTTTGTTTACAAGTTTTAAACGTATGCATGTACTCCTAACTCCATTTTTATAGCATAAACATCCATGACAAGTATAATGAGTAAGGAAAAAGCTTAGGAGGGTTTCATACTTACTTGTTTCAACAAAACTTGGTGATGACAATGTTTTAGGAGTTCTAGACGTCGGTTTCTTCTTATAGTGACTTAGGATGATCTTGGACTTAACTTGAATGCTAAAGATCTTGGATAACAAGCACTAATGCTTGTTGAAGACCAAGAATGGGTAGAAGTAAATGCTTTGAGCTCGTCTAGGTATTTTGTTGAGTGTGTATCCGAATGTGAGGAAAGTAAGTGATGTGTGAGTTCTAAAGTTTGATAAATATCACAAAGTGGGATTGAGGGGTGTGGTTTAGGGCTTATACACATCTAAGGGAGAGATAGTAGCTAGATATGGCAATTTTGTTGTGTACCATGTAAATACATGGCTTTAATGAGCCAAGATGTACACTTGACCCCAAAATCCTTATTGCCGTCGCATGTTTAGCTTCCAAGGGGACAATGTATGACTTGTATATTGTAAATGATAAATGGAAAGGTCGTACAAGTGAAATGGATATGTGGATGTGTTCTAGCACACGTCTAGGGTCAAATGGGGGTGCTAGGTGTCTTATTTACTTGATACAAGTATAGTTAAGTTTGTACATTCTTTAAATGCCCAAAGTTGTACATGGTGCCTTGGTTTTGAATACAAACCAATGGTATTGGCTAGTCAAGGGAAAAAGGTAGTGTTTCTATAGTGTATGGTTTAATGAGATGTGTTGTACTAAGCCTAGAAAGTCAAAAGTGTAATTGGTAAAGGTTTTTGATATGTAATGTTATGTATATGTATACGTTCGACTATATAGTGAGTCTAGGGTATTTTTATGTTTAAATTTTATGTCTAAGTATAGTTACTAGGAGTATAGGTATAGTATTGTGTGAGTATGTTTAAGTCTAGGTTGATTTTGGTTAAGTTTAGGATCCTTGGTGAAAGTATGGTCATATTTAGATGAGAAAATAATTTACTATATTAAAATGTATGACAACTTAGTTTAAATAAGTTAGATTGGTTAAAGGTAATGTTTAATAATAAAAACAGTTGATGTCGTAACATAATGTCATTCATAATGTGAGAAAATATATATATATCTATATATTTAAAGCTTTAAAATAATTCTTAAGTAATTATTATTAATTGTGATCATGAGTTTGGATTTTTATGAACCAATATGATGAATACTTATGATTATAAGTTTAGGTGACTTAAATGTCCCAAAAGAAGTGATTGTTTACTGTCCCCCATGCTCATATAATGTAGTCATCCAAATGTGTCTGTGTCCTTATGATTAAATGTTCAAAATCATAATGTATGCTATGTGATTAAATGTTTCCCTGTTCTGATGATAAAAATAATGTATGCTCATGTATGATGCATATGATTTCTCAAAAGATTTCACGCAAAGGTGGTAATATATATACATATATCATGATGTGACGTATACAATGATGACATAGTCAAAACCTGAAATTTACAGGTTTTACAGAGACCCCATTATATTTGACAGTATTCGTTAAGTGAACAAACCTCTTGATATGATCGTGAGGAACATCATGAGTGCGGCCCAAGAAAGGTGTTGCGGAAACCATTTGAATAAAACCGGTCTTGAGCTCGAAGTTATTTGCTCAATATCGGCACCACAGTCGCATCTTCATTGCCTTCAACATGTGACTGCAAGAGCTCGATCATTGGTCGGTTATCCATTGTGTTAACAACAGGAGGCTCGATGATAGCGGCTTGAATAGATTTCCTCCTTCGTGATCGGGTACGCATACACCTTCAAAAGAAAAATATAGCAAAGAAATGTGCGTCTCTCACAAAAAACCGTTAATCTTCACGAAAAGAGCCGGCAGCGGCGCCATTTTAATAACTAGATTTTAATGTTCTTTGAATTGGTCAGTCGAATTGACCTGGTTTTAAGTGTGACTCAGTTGTTCTTGGTGTAAATGAAAAGAGATTGTTGTTGATTATCTATTTTGATCTAAAAATGAAAGCTTTAAAGAGTATAAAATAAATGACAAAACTTAAAAGAAATAAAACAAATTTAAAACTTTATAAAAAGTAAAATTGAAAATAAAATAAAAACAAAACAGTTGAAAATAAAGTTTGAAAAAAATTGCGGGAAAATAAAAAGTTTAAAATAATTCGGATTAAATATCAAACATTAATTCGGAATACACAACTATGTTATAATTCGGAAAAAAGGCTAGATAACTAATTCGGAATAACAAGCTAGACTTAACCCGGATTCCAAGTGCTTCCCTAATTCGGAATCTGAGTTGAGAATCTAATCCAGAATGTGTCCTTATTCGGAATCCAAAAACGTGCCTAATCCGGAATCTATATTGAATACAATTCGGAATACATAGTAACATTTAATTCAGAATATGATTTGTGACACAATCCGGAATAAACTACTAAACTAGTTCGGAATACTAACCTATATATCTAATTTGGAAAACTTGTTTAGTCTACAATCCGGAATACACACTATACTTAATTCGGAATTGGCACTAAGTAACATAATTCGGAATAACAAGTAATTACCTAGTTCGGAATATGTGTAAAGTTGAATATTCGGAAAAAGAGGGTTTACACTATTCGGGATAATGAAAAATAAGCAAAAATCAAATAAGCACTTAACCAAAACTTAAACCAAACTAGTTTTAGAAAAAGCTAAATAAGGCACAAATCAAAAACTCTAAAAACACCAAATAATCAAAATTAATAAAATCAACTTTTTAAAACATTAATCTATTAAAACCACTTAATTAAAAATAAGACCAACACAAATTATTCAAAAAGCACAATAAGCTAAAACCATCAAACACATGAAAACAATAAGAACAATCAAATAAGAAAATCAAGAAAACAAGGAACAAGATTAAACAAACTACATGATTATAAAAACAATAGATTTTAAAAACAAGAAAGGAAGAATTAGATTAATTTGAAAAGCTTGAAATTAAGATGAAGATTAAGATTCAAAAGATTACAAGATTAAAGATGAAAGCTTAAGAACATGAAATAAATCTAGAGAGAGAAAGTAATTAACCTACTCCTAAAACTTAATTAAAACTAACTAATGATACAAAATGAAGGATTAGAAGACTATTTATAAGAGGAAGGAAAGTTGGTGTTGTTGCTTCCTTCTTTCTCTTGTCTTCTCGTCTTTTTGAATAACTCGTCTTTCTCGACTTTGTCTCGGGATTTGTCGAATGATAAAATGCACTCGTCTTCTAATTTTCTTCTTTTATTAGACTTGGTTCTTAGACTTCGTTAAACTTCCGTCTTTAGTCTTTTTCTTCGATAAATCTTTAGAATAAGCCTTTGACTTCCGTTCTTTTTGCACTCTTGATCTTTTGACTTCGTCTTTTGTCCTTTTCTTCGATAAAAGCCCGTGAAAGCCCATGTTTTCTTCCTTTTTCATATTTTAGTCCTAAAACACAATAAAAACACAAACTACGCATACTTCCGACTTTTACGACATTAAATACACGTTTTGGTCTCGTTTTTATTATATTTAAGTGGTAAAAGGATAAGTGTTTTCATACTTATTAATAAAAAATTAAAGTTTTTAGATATACTGAAAGAGGTAGAATCAAGGAAGGATGAACACGAACACCACACGTAAGAATCAAGATCAAATCAAATCTTTTCTTCCTCCCTTTTGTTCCTTGTGGCCGGCGGATTTCACACACACATTAAATTTGTTTACTAACTTGGTAAAAATGAGAAGTGTTAGGGAATTTTGTTAGTTAGTTTCTTAATGGGCCGGGCCTTGGGCCTAACTAAACTTGTCAGGCTTATGCCTATTACAAGGCCCGTCTTATTGTTTCGTATCATAACTTGTGTTCTCGTATGTTCGTAAATTCACAGATTTTTTTTTTCATGCTATATCTTGTCATGTCGTAGTTAATATACGTTATTACTTGTCGTGATTTAATTAAATATTAAAAGTTTTAATTTAATAATATTTTCATGTGGGTTATACAGGAGACCCAAAAGGGCATGTGATGATTTTTCAAACACGAACATCGGTAGAAAGATGGGCTATGCCGACATGGTGCCACATATTCAAATCCACGGTGACTGGCAGTGTCATAACATGGTTCAATAGCCTCCCGTCAGAGACGATTAACAACTATGAAGAACTAAGAACAACGTTCCTAGCTAACTACCATCACGGTATGAAAGATCACGCGAAGTACCATCATATAAGGCAAAAAGGAAAAGAGCCCATCAGAGATTTCATAGAACGATTCAAAAGAAATAACAGATGTGGCAAAACCGTCCCAGACGACGTACAAATCTCTAGATTCATGGACAGGGTAATGCATCCCAGATTGATCAAGTGCCTATGTATCACAAAACAATGGATGAAACAATGAAAACAACAGAATCCTTCCTAGAGGGGAAGCAGCGATAGCCAAAAGACTCCAGAGAGAACCAAATACCATGCGGAAGAAAATTCAAAAACGGCACCCTGGTTTAAAACCCAACTTATAGAATTATAAGAGGTCGCATCACGTGACCGATCGACTCATATTTCTCAAAACTCCTACAGAAATCATATCACTGGAAAGGGAAAAGCTAAAATCGCCGCCTCCCATGACTACTCCGGTAGAAGAAAGGAAAGTGGATGAATTTTGTGAATTTCACAAGGAAATAGGGCATGACGCCAACGAGTGCACACACTTATAAAGAGTAATCAACAAACTGGCGAGAAATGAAAAATCACCCCAGTGGGTAAGGAAAGAAAAGAAGGTAGCAGATCTGAAAAAGGTAAATCCACAGCCATCTTAATGGTGCACTCAGAAGAAGGAGCAATCACGCAACAAGTGACAAAGAGTTTCTCACAAAACCTATAAAATATCTTTCCCACCGCTAGACGTATCGGAAACTCGAGAGGATCCAATGATAATCAAAGCAGAGATAGAAGGACATTACATCCACCGAGTATATGTAGACAGAGGATCAGCCTCGGAAATAATGTACGAACACTGCTTCAGCCGCCTTCGGCCAGAAATCAAAAGACAAATGATCCCAACTTCAACCTCCTTGGTGGGATTTAATGGCGAAACAATGTGGCCAATGGGACAGATGGAGCTATGAGTAGCAAGAGGGAACGAAAACTATTCATCAACAACACGAATGAAATTTATGGTAGTGCAGTCGTATTCACCCTACAATATCATTATCAGAAGACCCTAAATCCGCCAAACAAAAATAGTTGTCTTACTGCACTATGCTCATGACATTAATTCTAATAAGAATTCACCAAAGTGACCGCCATGGCTTGATACCAGGTCAAGTAACTCGCAGTCACAAGTTACCCATATATTTAAAGTAAATCAAATCATTTTTTTAAAATCATAATTCAATTAAATCATTTAGATAAAAAAACACTTGTATTCTAGTTGTGCATATATCCCCCTCAGAGGTTTTAAAATCATTTTGAAACCATTAAAAAGTGAGGCTATGAACTCAAGGGTTTTCAAATAATTTAGAAAGCATTAAAAGTGAGGCTATGAACTAACGGGTTTTCAAATGATTTAATAATCATACAAAGTGAGGCTATGAACTCATGGGTTTTCAAATCATTTAATAATCGAAAGTGAGGCTACGAACTCACCTTATTTCCATAGAGTCTAAGCTGTAATCAAATATATTTCATTCACAGAGAACAACTTGGTCTTACAAATAACTACTTGGTCTCACACAAACCTAGATTAACACATTTTGTATAGTATTAAATCTTTGATCTTGAGTTTGATACTTTTAATTGTTAATTATGTATTCATTAATTTATAAATGTGGTAATTATAGCATCATTGTTCGGGCCATCATACTCAGAAGCCATTCTATAAACGTTTGAGGAGCGAGGGTACTTTAAATCGTTAACCCAACCACTCAGTCAGAACGTAATATCGAGATGGAACATCTTGGTAAAAAGTTCCCTACTAACATAATACTTTCATTTCTTTATTCAAATGATAAGTATAGTATAATATATTCTTTTATATCCTTTTGTTTCAAAGTGGTCAAAAAATGTCCTTTTAGTTTAATTTTAGCTTAATTACAGTTTTAACCCTTTAAGTATATAGTTTAAGTATTTTTAATTTCAACCTTCTAATATTAACCTCAATGTTTCAAACTTAACAATATTAATCCTTATAGTTTCAACTTTTGTAAAGTGACACTTTTGGCCCAAAATGTTTGTAGTCTAAAAAATGACAATTTTAGTCCTTAGACTTGCTTAAAATTACATAACAACCTCAAAATTGTACAAAAATATCTAGGAACTTAAAACATAGTTTATAAAAACATTTATAATCATAATAACATTACTTTTCCAGATTTATAGCTTTTGAAATAGATTTTAACTTATTATTTCATGTAGAGTATAAAACTTGGGTATTAGTACATCTTTAGCTTATAACTTTCATTTTAGTTGATCATATGAATTAAGACTTTTTGGAATAGCTTATTGAGATTATAACAAAGCTTATTAAAGACATATAACATCAAAATAACTTATTGAAAAGGGCGGATACTTACAAACAAGAAAATCAGAATTTTAGCGCTACTAATAGGGCATATGGACTATATCTTCTTCACAACTCTTCAAGAACTCTTGGAACTTCTTCCAAAGCTTTCTACTGATCTTAGGGACTTATTAGGGCTTCAATGGTGGTATAGGAACATAATTTATAGGTGTATAGAATTAAAAGTGAGGGATGAAGAAAATATGAAGCATAAGACTCCTATTTATACTCTTTTCAACCCTTAGCCTCCAAGTTAAGCTTGTAAACGTGTAATTTCAGTATTTAAGTGACTAAGGTAAGATATGGATGACTAAGGAGGTCGAAGAATGACTCATGGAATCAAGATTAAAACTTATCAATGGTATGTGGTTAGAAATAGGTCACGACATGAATAAGATTGGAACAAGGATGTGTAATCTACAAGTAGCTTATCCACCTACTTGAAAATATCTCAAAATATCTATATGATCTGATTCCAAGTTTGAAAATAGAAGGGAAACTCATTTGAATGTGTTTTGGAGGGAAAACCCTAGCCGTATCATAATCTAGGGCTTGTAACTTTGTAATTCTTGTAATTAAGGGTTTAGGAATATGATTTGTGATAGATTAGGGTTTAATTAGGGTTTACGCATTGTAATTAAGAATTTTAGGTCCTTGGTTTGTAGCTTAACAAAGGTTTGAAGTGAAATTGGGAAGAAAACTTGGCCAGGTTAGTGTTTCTAGTGATGTAGGGTCCAATCCTTGTTAAATCCATTATTATTAATTTAGCTACATATTTAATCTCAGTTTATACATCCTAAATTTTTCTTAATGTGTTTATGAAGTCTCTACATTGGTTTTACTAATTTATTCCAAGTGAAAATGTCTATAAGGTGAAAACACCTATTTTGACCTAATTTATAAGTCATGCATTAAAATTTTATACATTGTGTATTATAGTACTTGTACCTTATCTTAAAGATGATATTATAACCTAAATGTAATGCTATTGAAGTTTGAACACTTGTCCTAAAAGACTAGGCATTGATTCTAAGTAGAATGCTTAATATAAGGGTTTTTAGGTCATTATACCTAAGTGACTTGTACCTTGGGTTATTTGTGTTTACATAATTGTCTTGGCTTATTGTAGGTCTTATATATTGTTTTTTGGGTTTCTCAAGATGCTACACACTTGGTTTAATAAGTTTCATAGATTAATTATTTGTACGTTGACTAATTGTCTTGGCTTATTGTAGGGCTTATACATTGGCTTGACTAGAATCCTATGCTTTGAAAACTTGTACTTTGTGCTTTATTATTTGTATGTTTACTTGAAGTAATAATATATTCTTACTATGATACTTAGTTGAATTTTATAATTGGTTGGAAAATATTAGACTTTAATTCAATATGAAATGGATTCTAGGTGGTGATCTAGACTATTATGTACATTTACTTGTACTTAGCTTTGTATGGTTTGTATTTACTTTTCGTGGATGATATTATACTTCCAAATGTTAGTTTACAAGTTGTTTATAATCTTGATATACTTATCCATATGTGTTTTACATTCATAATTCATAATTATAGAATTCACAACTCATTTATAGGGATTATAGGGTTTCTAAGGGAATTTAGAGCATCATAGTTATATTTGAGATGTTCTTATTCATAATGTACTTATTAGATTACTTTTAGAACTTAGACTTGATATAAACATTATGTTTGCAACATATAGGAATATGTTGATATGGTAGTTTGTTGATCCCAAACTTAGATCAATTTAGCTTGTGTAAACGAGATTAAATCAAGTTAAACACGTAGAGAAACTTTGTTGTATATGTAACAATTCAAGTATTATGCGGAATTAATACTTAAACAAGAACACACAAACAATGTAAACCAAACTTTCACTTTGATTGATAAAACAAACTTACGTATAATGAAAGTGTGAAAACGTATATATAACTAAAACCTAAAGGCCTCCTTTTATAGATTAAGGAGCCTTTGTACAAGAGTCTACATATCAGCTATTTTAGGTAAAGATAAACATAAGAAATACATTGTCGATCATATCTTTACTAGAAACATACTAGAAACATAATACGTATAGACTAAGTCTTCTATCAGTGCTTGACTTCTTCTTATCAACTGTTGACTTCTTCCTGTTAATGTAGAGATTTTGCTAGGTTCAATTTAATTCGGTATCTTCACGAATTGATTTCCGGTTTAAAGTACGACTCTATTGTTTTTGGTGAAACAAATATTTTTGGTTGTTTTAAAATAAAATGTGCAAAACTTTAAAGAAAAAGGGCGTTAAAGTAAATCTAAATCTAATTTAAAATAAAAGGCAGGTATTTAAAAGCGTGACGAGAATTAAAAGGCACTAAGAGTAAATAACGCAAACTTAAAACTATCTAAGGCAAACTAAAAACGCAACTAAAACTTAAACTAAGGCACGGCTAAAATAAATCTAAGGCAAGTAATCTTAAAGTGCGACTAAGTAAAAAGGCGGGAAAAGTAAAGCTTGAAAAATAAATAATTAAAAACAGAAACTAAAAATAACCTGAACACAGCTTATCCGGAATAATCCTTCGTTCGGATTAAACATTCATCCGGAATGTCACCTTCGTTCGGAATGTTCTTCTTCACTCGGAATATTTACCAAAAACCTTGATCCGGAATAAATCCTTTATCCGGAATATGTCACTTATCCGGAAAAAAAGTCTTGATTCGGAATAAAGTCTTGATCCGGAATGATGTCTTGATCCGGAATAATTCCTTGGCCCTTCGTTCGGAATATATTCCGAATGAACCTTGATCCGGAATATTAAAATATTCCGAATGAACAAGTTGATCCGGAATAAATTCCTTGATCCGGAATGTTGGAGATTCCAGATGAAGTCTTTGATCCGAAATAATTAATTATTCCGAATAAAGGTCCTTGATCTGGAATATCTCCTTGATTCGGAATGTTCTGTTGATCCGGAATGTTCTGTTGATCCGGAATGATAGGCTGATCCAGAATATGTCACTTATTCCGAATGAAAGCCTTCTATTCGGAATATCTTCTTCACAAACCTTCACTCGGAATGTCTGGGCTTGATCCGGAACGTTTCCTGGGCAAGATCAGTAACAAACAAACGAAGAACACGGAGGACAAATATAACATGAATCTAAACAAATACAATCTAAATCAACCACAAGATTAAATCAAACTAAACAAATAACATCTACCAATCATAAACAAACAGTCCAAATCAATCAAACTAAAAAAACTAATCAAAATAATCAAAACCCACTTTAATCAATAAAAAATCAAAAACATAAACATGAACATAAACATAAAGATCAAAGATTAAAGAAAGGTAGATAGGAGATAAACAATAAAAATAAAGATTGACAAGAATTAAAAGAAAACTTACTTGAAATTAAATGTAATTAAGGTGCAAGACAAGGTATTTAAATGGACATGAAAAGTAAATGACAAGGTAATTACATGTGCAAGGTAATTAAAATGGAAGAAATAGTTTGTCAAGCTATCCAACAAGAGAAAAATGAATCTAGTCTAATCTATTTATAGGGGAGGATTAGGGAGTGCTTAGGAAGCTTCCTCCCCTCTTTCTTCTTTTCCTTAATTGCAAGATTAAGTCCTTAATCTTCTTAATCTTCTTAAATCTTGGACTTTAATGACTTTGTCTCGGGATTTCTTTGAACTCGTCTTGTAATTCTTCAATAAATTAGACTTGAGTTCTTCGGCTTTTGGTAAACTTCCGTCTTTTGACTTTTTCTTCGATAAATCTTCAGAATTTGTCTTTGACTTCCGTTCTTTATGCACTCTTGACTTCTTGACTTCGTCTTTAGTCTTTTTCTTCGATAAAAGCCCGTGAATGCCCGTGTTTTCTCCACTTTTCACCTTTTCGTCCTAAATCACAACAAAAACACAAACCACGCATAATTCCGACATAAATGACATAAAATACACGTTTTGGCTCGGTTATTATTGTAATTAAGTGGTAAAAAGGATGGGTGTTTACACACCTATCAAATCCCCTACACTTGACCATTGCAATGTCCTCATGCAATGCATTAGTTACAAAACACGTTTACATTTTTCATCATAATCAATCCACGTTGGCCTTTATTATAGAGATAGAAAATTATAAACATTCAAAGTAAAGAAATCAAAAGCATACCTTGGGTTTTGGAAATGTCATGAATAATCATCATCCTCAAGTTTTCACTTTCTCCAAACCAAGCTTAAAAACGAGATCATTGTTATTATAAGTTAGCAAACTAACACGAACTCATGTGGGCCAATTATTCACTTAGACTCCCTTATTCCTAGGTGTATCTCTTATATTTTATTGTTGTCTTGAATGATCACGAGGATGCATTGTTGACTTATTTCGATAGTTATTTAGGCCGAAAATAAAGTGGGACGATTTAATCAATAGTTAGCTAAAGGACAAAATCTTTTAAAACTGCTTCTCGGGACCTCAAAAAGTTCTTATCTTGGCGTAACTCGCTTCGCGATTTGAGACCTTTCTCGGACCGATATTTGGCAGCGACTTCATACTTCAAACCTTGAGAGACGTTCATGAAATAATGGTCTTCTCTTCATAATAGGAATTTCTTCACTTGATGTTTTGAGAGATTCATACTTGGACCACGACTTCTTCATTTTTCTCCAATCTTTATTTGGGATTTTGATATACAACGATCCGCCTCCTTTTTGGACTTGGATCTATTTATCCTCATACCTTGCTAGGGCCTTTTTGGATAGACTTCTCCATGACTTTTGGGGAGTATTTGCTTTTCGTCGTGTGTCTCGATCCTTCATATTGATCTTTGATAAATGATTCTTCACATCACTTTGGATCTTTAGCAACAAAATGTAGCCCTCATGTCTTGTTAGGACCTTTTTAGAATCGCCAACCTTCGCATCCCGCTTCAATAAGTTATGCCTTGGCTATGAAATCTAATCCATACCGAGCAACTTTTAAACGATAATGGGCTAGAAGCTAAGTAACTTTTCAAATCGTTCAACCTTATTTATTGCAGATAAATTTATTAGCAAGCGATGGGAGAATAGGCTTATAATTAACTCACATAAATTCACGAAAGAATACCAAACATATAATTGACTCTATCATATCTCGTTCTCCACAGTTTAAAATCTCAAGGAATGAGACTTGTGGATGCTTAGCCTATTAAATCAAAGTTTTGGGTTTTCGAGTCATCTATAGGATCTTGCAAACTCTTAGACTTTTTCAAGTTAGAAATCGCATTTTAAAGTTCCCTTGATAAACGACTCTCTAGGATCAATTATAGGAACTTGTGAAAAGTTCTTGTTCTTAACCCGTGAGAGTTAAGACTTTCGCGTTTTAAAGCTCCCTATATAAAAGCCTAGCAAAACTTGACTTAAACACGTTAAGGATACTAGCTAGAGTAAACTAAGATAAGTAAACTCAATTGAGTCAAAAGATTCACAACGTTTGAAAATTAAAACCACTTTATTAAAAAATTATTCTAGCAAAGAAAGAAAGTAACTATACAAAGGGAAAAACTAATAGGCCAAAATAGATCAAAAATTTTGAAAAATGTCGAAAAATTGATTTTCCGGTTAAAATGAGGACAAATACAAGGAAAAGAGCCACTTAACTTCGATAGAAGTCCCCCTACACTTAAGATAAACATTGACCTCCATGTTTAAGCATGTGGGAGTAAACTCCCCTACACTTAGGACATTGTGCACGTTGTTTAAATTTCGCTAAGGAAAGGACAACTAAAGAGATTCCTATTTTAATATTGGAAAATATAAAATAGTGAATCGAAAAGAGTTTAGGATAGAACCGGGAAGATTGGAACACGGAATCACGGGTCGTCAAAAATCATCAAGAGTGGATCATTGAGCGCTCGAATCCCTGAATAGTAGAAGAGAGGAAATAGCAAACACCAACGTGTCTCCCCCCTAAACTTATGGTAAAAACAAAGAAAAAGATAGATAGATAGTCGGGTTGCCTCTCGATAAGCGGTTGTTTTTATTAACCGAGTCACGAGCCTGACTCGTCCCCGAATTAAATGGTCCATGGGAAAGCCTCAAATGTAATACCGGGATCAAAGACCTTGTCCTCATTCCCGGAGGAATATAACAAAGGAGAGGCAGGAGGATAAGTCTTGAATGGTAGGAAGGTCCTTTCAACATACGAGAAGTATGTGAAATCATGATCCACGGGAGGTGGGGTGGGTAAAGGAATCACATTGTCATCCTCCAAAGACAATGGATGCGGACCAATTGGCAAATCCGTAAGGTTATTAATCGTAGAATGGTCATTGTCACCTCCCGGGTCAAAGCACTCATCCTCAATTCCCGGAGAGTGAAAGTGATACATCACCCGCTTGGGCGTGCATTTAGTGGGATGAGGGGGAAATATAGTAGGAGAAGTAAGAGAAGAATTACCTTCCACCTGCGGTACCTTTCCAGTAGAGTCATAACTCTCCACATCTGCGATAGAAGGGGGCATGGCTAACAAAGTATGCTCATCAATAGCAAGAGAAGTAGAGCTATCAATGTCCTCAATCCCTTCATCAAAGAGAGGATTCACCTCACTAGATATGTAAGCGTCATCAAAATCAAATAAAGGGTTCGAATAAATCTTGAAAGTTTCCTTCGGAACGTCTTCATCAGATAGTGACTCGTCATCACTAGAAGTAAAATCATCATCTTGATCAAAAAGAGGATTAGAGGAAGCCAAAGAATCCTCTCCCAAAGTGTTGGTGGAAGGAACATCATCAGAAGAAAGTGCATCATACTCATCGTCACTGTCGGATTTCAACTCAGATTCACTTGGAATTGGGACAAGGTTATCCGCACTAGACGTATTGAATTCCTCGAATTCGTTTGCAGGAATTGTGCTAAGATCCTCATCCCCTAGGATGGGTGAATCCTTAGGCTCCAGAGCCGGCAAGTCGGGCGAAGGAATAGAATTCTCATCGTTCCAAGAAATAGGACTCTCATCGTCATCACTGTCATAATAATATGGAGGCCCAAGAGGAGGAGTATAAGCATTAAGGTTAGATACTTGCTCTTGGTGCTGATCCGCTTAACATTTCTCCATCATCTTATTGCAAGCTTCTTGAACTTTGTGAAAGTTGTCAAAAATTATGGCAAGTTGTTCAGGAGGAAGTGCACAAAAGGGTTGATGATTGACGGTGTGACGTGGGGGCTCAAAGTTATACACACGGGGATGATAACACGGAACTTTCTCAAAGACCTTAGACGGATCACAAGAAGAAGCATCGTGAGGTCCCCCACAAATATAGCACCACGGGTATGGAGAAAAACCCGGTGCATCTTGAGGATAAGGATTGTCATAGACGGGAGAAGGTGGGAAAGTATTGTAAGAGGAGAAGTATGAATTTTTTGAATTGCAAAATGGACAAAATCCAAATTGTGTATCGTCGATATCAAAACCACACCGCTCACAATTACACCATTGACATGTTTGAAAACCATGCCATGGTCTCCTACACCGTCCGCAAGACGAATCCATGAAGAATTATAAATAAGAGGGGTAAAGAAAAGAATTAAACATAACAGAGGATAAAGAGGAATATTTTTGGTGCAAAACTTTGAAAAAGAAATGCTTTTATGATTTTTTAAATGTTTTTGGGATTTTTTTGAAAATTTTTGACACGAAAAATAACGTTCACGAGTGAAAGGATCCCAAAAAGCAACGCGTCTCTCACAGAAAATCGTTAATCTTTACGAAAAGAGCCGGCAGCGGCGCCATTTTAATTTAGAGATTTTGCTAGATTGAAAAATTCGTTTCTCGGTATCTTAACGAATTAATTTCCGGTTTAAAGTACGACTCTATTGTTTGTGGTGAAACAAATATTTTTTGTTGTTTTAAAATAAATGTGCAAGACTTAAAATAAAACGACGTTGTAAAGTAAATCTAAGTCTAATTTAAAAATAAAAGGCGAGTATTTAAAAGCGTGACGAAAATTAAAAGACACTAAACGTAAATAACGCAAAATTAAAACTATCTAAGGCAAACTTAAAACGCAACTAAAACTTAAACTAAAGTAAGGCTAAAATAAATCTAAGGCAAGTAATCTTAAAGTGAGACTAAGTAAAAAGGAGGAAAAAGTAAAGCTTGAAAATTAAAGAATTAAAAACAGAAACTAAAAATAACCTGAAAACAGCTCATCCGGAATAATACCCTCATTCGGAATAAACATTCATCCGGAATGTCACATTCGTTCGGAATGTTCTTCTTTACTCAGAATATTAACAAAAAAACCTTGATCCGAAATAAATCCTTTATCCGGAATATGTCACTTATCCGGAATAAAGTCTTGATTCGGAATAAAGTCTTGATCCGGAATGATGTCTTGATCCGGAATAATTCCTTGGCCCTTCGTTCGGAATATATTCCGAATGAACCTTGATCCGGAATATTAAAATATTCCGAATGAACAAGTTGATCCGGAATAAATTCCTTGATCCGGAATGTTGGAGATTCCGGATGAAGTCTTTGATCCGGAATAATTAATTATTTCGAATAAAGGTCCTTGATCCGGAATATCTCCTTGATTCGGAATGTTCTGTTGATCCGGAATGTTCTGTTGATCCGGAATGAGAGGCTGATCCGGAATATGTCACTTATTCCGGATGAAAACCTTCTATTCGGAATATCTTCTTCACAAACCTTCACTCGGAATGTCTGGGCTTGATCCGGAACGTTTCCTGGGCAAGATCAGTAACAAACAAACGAAGAACACGGAGGACAAATATAACACGAATCTAAACAAATACAATCTAAATCAACCACAAGATTAAATCAAACTAAACAAATAACATCTACCAATCATAAACAAACAATCCAAATCAATCAAACTAACAAAACTAACAAAACTAATCAAAATAATCAAAACCCAATTTAATCAATAAAAACTCAAAAACATAAACATGAACATAAACATAAAGATCAAAGATTAAAGAAAGGTAGATAGGAGATGAAAAATAAAAATAAAGATTGACAAGAATTAAAGAAAACTTACTTGAAATTAAATGTAATTAAGGTGCAAGACAAGGTATTTAAATGGACATGAAAAGTAAATGACAAGGTAATTAAATGTGCAAGGTAATTAAAATGGAAGAAATAGTTTGTCAAGCTATCCAACAAAAATGAAATGATTATCCTAATGATCTATTTATAGGGGAGGATTAGGGAGTGCTTAGGAAGCTTCCTCCCCTCTTTCTACTTTCCTTAATTGCACACTTAAGTCCTTGTCTTCTTAATATTTTGTTATCTTGGACTTTAATGACTTTGTCTCGGGATTTCTTTTAAACTCGTCTTGAAATTCTTCAATAAATTAGACTTGAGTTCTTCGGCTTTTAGTAAACTTCTGTCTTTTGACTTTGTCTTCGATAAATCTTCAGAATTGGTCTTGGACTTCCGTTCTTTTTGCACTCTTGACTTCTTGACTTCGTCTTTCGTCTTTTTCTTCGATAAAAGCCCGTGAATGCCCGTGTTTTCTCCACTTTTCACCTTTTCGTCCTAAATCACATCAAAAACACAAACCACGCATAATTCCGACATAAATGACATAAAATACACGTTTTGGCTCGGTTATTATTGTAATTAAGTGGTAAAAAGGATGTGTGTTTACACACCTATCAAATCCCCTACACTTGACCATTGCAATGTCTTCATGCAATGCATAAGTTACAAAGCACGTTTAAATTTTTCATCATAATCAATCCACATTGGCCTTTATTAAAGAGAGAAAATTACAAACATTCAAAGTAAAGAAATCAAAAGCTTACCTTGGGTTTTGGAAATGTCATGAATAATCATCATCCTCAAGTTTTCACTTTCTCCAAACCAAGCTTAAAAACGAGATCATTGTTATTATAAGTTAGCAAACTAATACGAACTCATGTGGGCCAATTATTCACTTAGACTCCCTTATTCCTAGGTATATCTCTTATATTTTATTGTTGTCTTGAATGATCACTAGGATGCATTGTTTGACTTATTTCGATAGTTATTAAGGCTGAAAATAAAGTGGGACGATTTAATCAATAGTTAGCTAAAGGACAAAATCTTCTAAAACTGCTTCTCGGGACCTCATAAAGTTCATATCTTGGCATAACTAGCTTCGCGATTTGAGACCTTTCTCGGACCGATATTTGGCAGCGACTTCATACTTCAAACCTTGAGAGACGTTATGAAATAATGGCCTTCTCTTCATAATAGGAATTTCTTCACTTGATGTTTTGAGAGATTCTTCATATTTGGACCACGACTTCTTTATTTTTCTCCAATCTTTATTTTGGACTTTGATATACAGCGATCCGCCTCCTTTTTGGACTTGGATCTATTTATCCTCATACCTTGTTAGGGCCATTTTGGATAGAATTCTCCATGACTTTTGGGGAGTTTTTGCTTTTCGTCGTGTGTCTCTATCCTTCATATTGATTTTCGATAAATGATTCTTCACATCACTTGGGATCTTTAGCAACAAAATATAGCCCTCATGCCTTGTTAGGACCTTTTTGGACTCGCCAATCTTTGCATCCCGCTTCAATAAGTTATGCCTTGGCTATGAACTCTAATCCATACCGAGCAACTTTTAAACGATCTTGGGCTAGAAGCTAAGTAACTTTTCAAATCGTACAACCTTATTTATTGCAGATAAATTTATTAGCAAGCGATGGGAGAATATGCTTATAATTAACACACATAAATTCACGAAAGAATACCAAACTTATAATTGACTCTATCATCTCTCGTTCTCCACAGTTTAAAATCTCAAGGAATGAGACTCGTGGATGCTTAGCCTATTAAATCAAAGCTTTGGGTTTTCGAGTCGCCTATAGGATCTTGCAAACTCTTAGACTTTTTCAAGTTTAGAAATCGCATTTTAAAGTTACCTTGATAAACGACTCTCTAGGATCAATTATAGGAACTTGCGAAAAGTTCTTGTTCTTAACCCGTGAGAGTTAAGACTTTCGCGTTTTATAGCTCCCTATATAAAAGCCTAGCAAAACTTGACTTAAACACGTTAAGGATACTAGCTAGAGTAAACTTAGATAAGTAAACTCGGGTTGAGTCAAAAGATTCACAACGTTTGAAAATTAAAACCACTTTATTCAAAATTTATTCTAGTAAAGAAAGAAAATAACTATACAAAGGGAAAAACTAATAGGCCAAAATAGATCAAAAAATTTGAAAAATGTCGAAAAATTGATTTTCCGGTTAAAAAGAGGACAAATACAAGGAAAAGAGACACTTAACTTCGATAGAAGTCCCCCCTACACTTAATATAAACATTGTCCTCAATGTTTAAGCATGTGGGAGTAAACTCCCCTACACTTAGGACATTGTGCACTTTGTTTAAATCTCGCTAAGGAAAGGACAACTAAAGAGATTCCTATTTTAATATTGGAAAATATTAAATAGTGAATCGAAAAGAGTTTAGGATAGAACCGGGAAAATGGGAACAACGGAATCACGGGTCGTCAAAAATCATCAAGAGTGGATCATTGAGCGCTCGAATCCCTGAATAGTAGAAGAGAGGAAATAGCAAACACCAACGGGTCTCCCCTACACTTAGGATAAAGAAGGCTAAAAGATAGATGCATGGGTTGCCTCCCAAGAAGCGCTTGATTTTTGTTCACCGAGTCGTGAGCCTGACTCGACCTTGATTAGCATAGGAAGAAGCATGAAACATATCCACCAGGATCAAAGACATAGTTTTCGTCCATCAAATAACACAAGCTTAAGGCAAACAAGGCAAGCCAAAGAAGAATAGGCAAGGTTCCCTTAAGCAAAGATGGAGCACGGTGGAAGCAAGGGTGAAGTGGTGCAAGCAGATTTCCATAAGTTCCAAAGATCTTTCCTTTTATTTCATCAGACGGATACTGAGATGGCTGAATAATATCGATACCGGGGTCGAACATCTTTTCCATTAGGGGAAAATAGCACTCAGGCTCAGCAGAATGTGAAGACGATCTGCAAAGAAGATGCACAACCTCGTCCTCAGAAGGTGGACAAAGAGGTGTTAACTCATACGTGCTGCGGATGTCGGTGTCGACCGGTTGCTTCTCCTTTGAAAGAATTTTCTTCAAATCCAAAGTAGGATCAAGACGATAATCTTCAAAGTCTAAAGGAGGAGCATCACTCTCATGAGGGAAGTATGTATTAAGAAATGTAGAGAAGTCTTCCTCAAATGAGTAATCATCCAAAGTAGGATTAAGTAATGGTGGAGGATCTTCATCATGAGAAGAATCACTCGAGAGAGTATCAGCCTCTTCAAAATCATCGAAAGTGGGCATCTCGGGATACTCGGAAGTAAGGTCATCATAATCATCCAAATCTGAGCTAGAATCATCATCATAAGCATCAAAGATCGATGGAGAATCATAAATGGGTGAAGGTTCCCAATTGGAGAGAGAATCATCTACATCCTCTTGAAAAAGTGGATTATCAATGCAAGACTCGAATAGAGGATTGTTGTAGATGACAAAATCATGGAGCACATTAATCATATTCGCAGATTCTCGTCCAAAGGATTTGCTTGTAAGCTTCCCCATTTTAAAAACTTGTGCATCATCCCCGACTCTTAAGATTAATTCGCCTTCGGCAACATCAACTAAAGCTCGTCCGGTTCTCAAGAATGGCCGACCAAGTATTAAAGGAATACGAGGGTCCATTTCATAATCAACAACCACAAAGTCGACCGGAAAAGTGAAGGTGCCAACTTTGATGAACACATCTTCGACAATACCAACGGGTAAGCGAGAGTACGATTTTCTAGCTCCAGAGTCATCTTTGTTGGAGTAAGGTCGGGTAATGATAGTGTTTTCCAAACACTCAAAGGCATAAGATTAATACTGGCCCCGAGATCAGCAAGGGCAGTAAATTCTTCGGTTTTGTTAAAGATGCAAGGCAACACAAAACGACCGGGATCTCCAAGCTTTTCCGGAAGTTCTTTTAGAATAAATGCACAACAGTTTTCATTTAAGCGTGTGTTGGCGAGCTCAATCAGCTTCTCCTTTTTGTTAAGCAATTCCTTAAATGCTTTGACGAATTTCGGCATGTGGACAAGTGCTTCAACAAGGCTAATGTTGAAAGTCATTTGAGATATCATCTTCAAATAATTCGACATTTGAATGTCATCCTTGGTGTGCATTTTGGTCTTGCCTAAGCGAGATGGATAAGGGATGTTGGGGTTATAGGTGGAAGGTGTAGGTTTAGACGGTAAAGGTTGAGATGTTGAAGGATTCTTCTTGGGTACATCGTCATGACGAGGCGGAGACGGTAATGGTGTACTAATACTAGGTGTGGGAGGAGTAGGGATAAATGGTGGTGTAGGAGGTGTAGATGATGGGGCGGGATAGGTGGTCCTACTATGGTAACTCCACTACGGGTAGTAATAGCACTCACATTCGCTCGCGGATTGGTGACGGTGTTTGAAGGTAGAGAACTCGAAGAAGAAGGTTGAGTTGTGGGCAAGAAACTAGCCAGCATATTCTTCAAATCATTCGTTTGATTGCTGAAGGAGGATTGAATATTATCGCGAAGCTCGGATCTAATGTCATTTCCTTGCTTGGTGATATCTCCTTTCAAGTTAATAATTTGGCTCTGCAGATTCTTGATTTGCTCACCTTGGGTTCTCATTAAAGCTTCAACATCTTGATTCATGGGTGGGGCTTGTTGAGCGGGTGGGTGATAAGGATTAGAAGTTCTAGGTGGGATTTGGTTGCTTCTATTGTAGTTGTTGGCGGGGTTTTGGTTTTGAGGAGAAAAACCGGGTGAAAGGTAGTTGCTGGACCGGTAACTCAACAAATTTCGATCCCCTTGAGGTCGAGCTTGGTAATTTTCCGGTGAATAATTACCATAAGCTGCATACACATTTTCTGGATTTCCTTGAGTAGAAGGACAATCAGTGTATGGGTGAGGACCGCCGCATGTTTCACAAGAAGGTGCTACCGCTTTAACTTGTTGTTGTTGGTTTGTAGCGAGAAGCAAGATATTTTTGTTCATTTCAGTCATCATGCGGGTGAATTCGGTCATGTCGGGGTTTGCTGAAGTAGAAGAAACATTGACTCTCGGGTTTTTCCTTGAAGAAGCGGAGGAATCCCAGTTTTTGTGGTGAGTAGTCATGTTCTCAATAAGCTCTCTACACTCCTCGGGGCTCCTTCTCATAAATGTGCCACCGGCGGCTGCATTAATCGTATCACGATCTTGAAAAGTCAAACCGTTTTAGAAAGTATCAATCAATGTGACTGGAAGCATGTTGTGGTTTGGACATCTATCGATCAACACATTATATCTTTCCCAAGCATCAAAAAGAGATTCATCGGGATCTTGCATGAAACCGTTGATTTGATTGCGAAGGCTCGTGACCATGGATGGTGGAAAGTAGCGCGACAAAAAGCGTTGAGTCATGTCATCCCAAGTATGAATTGAATTCTTCGGGAGACGATCAAACCATTTCTCGGTGTGGTGTGATAAAGTATGTGGGAAGAGTTGTAGGCGAAGAACATCCATTGTGGCACCGGGCAACTTCATGCTTTGAGTGATTGTAATGAACTTGTCGAGGTGTTTGTTGGCATCTTCATCAGGCATTTTGGCGAATGGATTAGTTTGCACTTGCTGAATCATGTGGTGCTTCAACGAAAATTCTGGAGCCGTGATTTGCATCGGTGCAATCAGTCCTCCTCGTCCAAACATGGTAGGTTGACAAAGCTCTTCCATTGTCCGAAGATCGAGCTGTGGATGAACATTGTTGTTGTTATTATTGAGGTGCGGTGGATTATTGTTGTTGTTAACACCTGCCATAGCTAAATCTTCAGGAGTCTCGGGCTCTTGATAAGTAGAAGATCTAGTACGCATACACCTACAAAGGCAAAAGAAAACAATACCAAACACAAAGAGAATATATATACACAATAAAAATAAAATCTTTTTGGATTTTTGAAAATTTTAATTTTTATGTTTTTTTTAACAATTTTTTAATTTTTATGGTTTTTTGAATTTTCTAAGCAAGAAAATAACGCTCACAAGTGAACGGATCCCTAAAAGCAACGCGTCTCTCACTGGAAAAAACCGCAAATCTTTACGAAAAGAGCCGGCAGCGGCGCCATTTTAATGTAGAGATTTTGCTAGGTTCAATTTAATTCGGTATCTTCACGAATTGATTCCAGTTCAAAGTACGACTCTATTGTTTTTGGTGAAACAAATATTTTTGGTTGTTTTAAAATAAAATGTGCAAAACTTAAAAAAAAGGGCGTTAAAGTAAATCTAAATCTAATTTAAAATAAAAGGCAGGTATTTAAAAGCGTGACGAGAATTAAAAGGCACTAAGAGTAAATAACGCAAACTTAAAACTATCTAAGGCAAACTAAAAACGCAACTAAAACTTAAACTAAGGCAAGGCTAAAATAAATCTAAGGCAAGTCATCTTAGAGTGCGACTAGGTAAAAAGGCGGGAAAAGTAAAGCTTGAAAATTAAAGAATTAAAAACAGAAACTAAAAATAACCTGAACACAGCTTATCCGGAATAATCCTTCGTTCGGAATAAACATTCATCCGGAACGTCACCTTCGTTCGGAATGTTCTTCTTCACTCGGAATATTTACCAAAAACCTTGATCCAGAATAAATCCTTTATCCGGAATATGTCACTTATCCGGAATAAAGTCTTGATTCGGAATAAAGTCTTGATCCGGAATGATGTCTTGATCCGGAATAATTCCTTGGCCCTTCGTTCGGAATATATTCCGAATGAACCTTGATCCGGAATATTAAAATATTCCGAATGAACAAGTTGATCCAGAATAAATTCCTTGATCCGGAATGTTGGAGATTCCGGATGAAGTCTTTGATCCGAAATAATTAATTATTCCGAATAAAGGCCCTTGATCTGGAATATCTCCTTGATTCGGAATGTTTTGTTGATCCGGAATGTTCTGTTGATCCGGAATGAGAGGCTGATCCGGAATATGTCACTTATTCCGGATGAAAGCCTTCTATTCGGAATATCTTCTTCACAAACCTTCACTCGGAATGTCTGGGCTTGATCTGGAATGTTTCCTTGGCAAGATCAGTAACAAACAAACGAAGAACACGGAGGACAAATATAACACGAATCTAAACAAATACAATCTAAATCAACCACAAGATTAAATCAAACTAAACAAATAACATCTACCAATCACAAAAACAGTCCAAATCAATCAAACTAACAAAACTAATCAAAATAATCAAAACCCACTTTAATCAATAAAAACTCAAAAACATAAACATGAACATAAACATAAAGATCAAAGATTAAAGAACGGTAGATAGGAGATAAACAATAAAAATAAAGATTGACAAGAATTAAAAGAAAATTTACTTGAAGTTAAATGTAATTAAGGTGCAAGACAAGGTATTTAAATGGACATGAAAAGTAAATGACAAAGTAATTAAATGTGCAAGGTAATTAAAATGGAAGAAATAGTTTGTCAAGCTATCCAACAAGAGAAAAATGAATCTAGTCTAATATATTTATAGGGGAGGATTAGGGAGTGCTTAGGAAGCTTCCTCCCCTCTTTCTTCTTTTCCTTAATTGCAAGATTAAGTCCTTAATCTTCTTAATCTTCTTAAATCTTGGACTTTAATGACTTTGTCTCGGGATTTCTTTGAACTCGTCTTGTAATTCTTCAATAAATTAGCCTTGAGTTCTTCGGCTTTTGGTAAACTTCCGTCTTTTGACTTTTTCTTCGATAAATCTTTTAGAATTTGTCTTGGACATCCGTTCTTTTTGCACTCTTGACTTCTTGACTTCGTCTTTCGTCTTTTTCTTCGATAAAAGCCCGTGAATGCCCGTGTTTTCTCCACTTTTCACCTTTTCGTCCTAAATCACAACAAAAACACAAACCACGCATAATTCCGACATAAATGACATAAAATACACGTTTTGGCTGGGTTATTATTGTAATTAAGTGGTAAAAAGGATGGGTGTTTACACGCCTATCACTTGTCAACGCTTGTCCTGTCAACGCTTGATTTCTTCTTAACAACGTCTAGATTGCTCTTGTCAGCGTCCAAGTGTATTGGCTACATTTTATTCCCAACAATCCTCCCCTAAACTTGATATCTACTCTAGTAATCAAGTTTCTGAATAAAAACTAAGAACTAGGAGGATTCTTACAAATCTTATCAAATTGGTAATAAACATATCTAATCAAATCTTTGGCCACGTCACTTGAGTATTCAATCTCCAGCTGTGTTGTCTTCATCTTTTCCAAAACTTCTTTGGACATAGGATACTCAGCATCCACAAGAAGATATTCAGAAAAATTTGTAGAACTCAAATGATACACACCAGCTGCTAAATATAGACGCTATTGAAGTCCACTGATATCATCCTCAAGATCCTTCCAAACAGGATCTTCTTCTTCTGGTGCACACATTCTCTTGAATGTTGACCAAAGCTTTATTCCATTGACTGAAGTAGGTGCTTCAGTCTCATACTTAGTCAGCAGTAACCTCCAAAGGTCTTCCAAGTCTTCCCTATCCATACTTGCAAACAAAGACATAATAGTATTAAAAGTATGTACCTCTTTCCCATATCTGCCAATCATCCAAAACCCACTTGCATCTTCTTCATAACTAATGATAGGGTTTCTGGAATCATGAGGTAACACTTTTACCATATCTAAAGCTTCCATAGGTGAGAGCTTAATGCTCTTTCTAATAACAGCTTCACTAGGATTCACTTTATTCAAATCTGAAGGAAACTCAAGAGGAACTCCCTTCTTCAATGGTCTTGGTACAATCATAGCCTTTTGAATCTCCATCTCCTCTGCAAGTTCTTCTTTCCTTTCATCTGAAAGAAGTCTGATAAAGTTCATCTCTTGCACTCTTGCCCAAATAGGATAAGCTTTATATTCCAATTCTTCAAAGGACAATTCCTACAACTTCTGAAAAGTCCATCCTCCTTGATGACATCTGAGCAACATATAATAAAGCTCCCTTCTATCTCTCCTAGACTGTGAGAAAACTTTGCTGGCCTTATATTTTAGGATTACCTGACAATCATTTTGAATCCTAAGAAAAATCTCCAATCCCCAAATCTGATCTGATAAAGACATATATGGATTCTCCATGATCTTATTCTCCCAAGCAAAGTACATCTGGGCAACTTCTGGCATCTCATAATCCACCTTCAGTTTTAATTCTACAAGTTTCTCCCTTGCCAACACATCACCATATTCAAGTCTTTCTGGTTCTTCAATTATCATAACACTTGAATCTGTGTTTTCATTATTACTTCCTTCTTGCTCCTCAGAAGTAACCACAAATGGTGACTCAACAACCTTCTTCTTTTCTTGTTCCATAAGTTGTGCAGCCAACATTGAATTAAATTATACTTGTGATGCATCCTTAGGAACCTCTGTTTCTACCATGATTCCTTTACCCTTATCTAATGCATCAATGATGGGTAAAGATGATGATTGTACCTGTGAAGACACTTCCTTGATGATAGCTAATGACTGGAATAAATCAACCATATCTACAGGCTTATCAACGTCCAAAACCTGTGTGTCAACGCCCAACTTACTCTTGTCAGCGCTTGATTTGTCAGCATCCAAATTTTGTTTGTCAACGCTCATCTTACTCTTGTCAGCGCTTCTTGTGAACTGCTCCATCATTGCTGTAAAGGATGAATTCAAATTTGTAGGAGTAACCAAAGAGACATCAAAACCTGGTTGCTTCTTCAAATCTGGAAGAGCTTCAGCCACACTCAAAGATTCTCCATCATATGAGCCTTTGCCACTCAAATCAATTGGCTCTGTAACAGCTTCATGTGAGCCTTTATCACTTAAATTAACATGCTTTGTAGCAGCTTTCTCCCATTTGTAAGAATCCTCCCCTGATGAAAGGACTCTTGTCTTCCTTCTCCTAGATTCAGTAGTTTCCAAAACAACAATCCTCTCCCTCAATTGCTTGAGTTCAAGGCCTTGGGTAGAGACAGTATGTACCAGGTCTGCATTTTGCTTTTGCAAGCTAATGCAGACAGCCGTCAATTCTAACATTATATATGGTTCCAATCTGCCCTCCTTTAGAGTGGGGATTTGACCTCCCAAAATAGAGTCATGGGGCATGAATGAGGTCTTAATGATGTTAAGACTGGTTTGGCCTGCATCTAAGCGAGTACCAATAGTCCTAGCCTCACCCATATCACCAACCACACTTGTGGTGGTGGTTCTCTCTGCAACATGGCTAGGACCACCAGAGGAGAACACTCCAATGGTCCTTTGGTGTTTTTCCATCCTATAGTCTGGGGGTGAAGAAGATGATGTAGATTGGGTAGTAGTTTGAAGGTTAAGGGGTGTTTGGGTCTGTTGCGGAAAGGTGTCAACATTTGGATTTGAAGTGTCAACACCAACATTTAACGTGTCAGCATTGAAGGGATCTTGGTCAAGTTCCATATGTTGAGGTAAAGGTGATGGGTCACGTAATGGGTCAAGTTGTGGTTGTGGGTCATGTTGAGGTTGTGCTGCTACTATAACAGCAAGCATGGCTTGGGTAAGGGGTATGTCTCTGTGAGGGGGTGAATTCATCTTACTAAAAATAGATTTCTTTTGCACAGGGATCGCATAAAAGTCATCATGATCCCTGGTGCAATACCTTTGTTCATCAAAAATCATTTGTAAAAATCTTGGGTAAGCCAGAGTCATCTTGTTACCCTTGTTTTTACACATGCCATCAAAAATCAGTTTAGAAAAATTATACTTTTTCCCATTAGTAATACATACAATAGCACTAGCAATTGATCTGTTAATTTCATTATGTGCAGTACTTTTAGGACTTAAACATTGAAGGATGACATGTATTAAGTACTTCCAATCTGGGGGAAATTCCTGTTTATTATATTTGTTTAAAATACCCTCATCATGGAAAGGATACCCCAAAGCTTGAAGTTCCTGTTCTATCTCACCAATGGGTAGAGTCGTTATACCATCTGAATCATTAAGATGCAGCCTGGCGAACCAAGGCTTCAGTAACCACCCATGGACGCCCATGGACAATAGCAGTCAATGTAGTCACATTTTTAAGCGTTGAGGAACTAACAGTGTTCAAAAACTGTTTAATAGAGTGACAGGGATAAGAGGAGCATGAGAAAGTGTATACCGTAATGGGGATGCATTAAAATACGCCACCATCTGAGTGTATTGAGGAAACAGGGCATCATCAGCCTCCAAATAGGCAACCATGTTATGCTGACTTCTGAATCCCAATACCAAGTCACTTGGTTTAAACTTAGGCGCCACTGATGTAGAAAGCTGTTTATGAAAGATTATGAAAGATGAATATAGGAGAAAAAGTTGTTAGACAAGAATATGAAATTACCCTGTGTAAAAAGGAGCCAAATATATAGGAGAGGTAGGCACATGTGATTGGTAAAAAATGAGGCAGTTATTTTCAAAATACAATGATGAAAATCTTGAAAATAAAATAACTTATCTTGTTCATTAATTAAAAGTTACCACCTCCTAAAATTACGGCCCCAATTTTTGTCAAAAATAACAACTGGGTAGGACCCAATGAGTGTCAACGGTAAAAAAAAACCTATTAACGCCCAACGACTATATTCTTGTCAACGTTGGAAAAATCCATGTCAACGTCTAAATTGGTCATAACAACGTTTGGAAAATAATTCTGTCAACGCCCAAAAATAAAAATAATAAAAATGAAAAAGGACCTTAACAAAGTGATTTATCCTAGTGAACATAACCTATAAACTGAAAATTACTATAGGGTGGCAAGCACTGTCCAATTATGCACACTTATGCAAGATAGACATAACAGTCCTCTAGTGTCCTTGTTAACCAAAGTTCTTAACAGTGAAGTTATCTCATAAAATCCCTTGTAACTTCCCAGGTAAGTCCAATATAAATCATACCCAAGTCTCCCAACAGACCACATCCAATTCTAGGCCAAAAAGTCTTGGCAGCGTGCATAGTATATCAACTTTGCATGCTACAGTTCCTCATGAGTTAGTAAACTAATTCATACTCACCAGTGGACATAATCTAGAATTATGATAAGAGTATTATAAGAATACCCAAAAAGTCCTAAAAGGTTCCTAAACCTCCCCTTAAACTATGATACATAAGTTGCCAAATAATATGCATGGAATAAAAATTTATGTCAAGATAGGAATATAAATATTCTAACCATCATCCATAAACTAAAACATGCTCCAATAATGCTCCAAGAATCCATAAGCAACTCTGTATCCAATGGTACAATGCTAACCACGCCTGCACAATTAGATCAAAAACCACAAAACTAACATGTTGCTGACAATGTCACATTAACACTTATCAGCGTTAAAATAACCTTTGTCAGCGTTAGACAAATAAAGTGGAAAATCAAATTTTGTATAAAGACAAATAAAAAATGCAAATCCTGTACATACTGGTACAATAAAATTCCAAAACACATATTACGTGATATTGATCATTTCAATACTTGTTACCAAGTATTGAAATCTTCTAGTATCAAAAGGTTTAGTTAATAAATCAGACACCTTCTCTTCTGTGTCAACCCTATCTTGTTGTATTAAACCTTTTTCAGAACAATCCCTTATAAAATGATGTCTAATTTCTATATGTTTTGTTTTAGAGTGATGTACAGGATTTTAATAATGCATAAAGTACTGTTATTGTCTACAAAAATCTTGGTATGCATGAAATTATACCCATAATCCAACAGCTGGTTCTGAATCCATAAGACTTATCCACAACAAGCAGTTGCAGCAACATACTCTGATTCAGTTGTAGAATTGGCCACCACTGTTTGTTTCTTGCATTGCTAATATATCAATCTACTCCCAAGAAACTGGCATCCACCAGTTGTGGATTTTCTATCAAATTTGTCACCACCATAATCAGTGTCTGATTAAGCAATAAGCTCCAATAGGGAATCTTTTGGATACCATAATCCCAGGTCTGGTTAACACCTAAGGTAACTAAAGATCCTCTTGACAGCATGAAGATGACACTCTTTGGGAGTCACTTCATGGCGTGCACATGCACACACAGTAAACATGATGTCAGGTCTTGAAGTTGTGAGATACATCAGTGAACCAATCATTGATCTATAATGCCTGACATCCACTTCTTTTCCATCTCTAACTTTCCCCCAAGGGTGTTCCCTATCCATAGAAGTACTAGCCCGTTTCTCATGTGGAGAAAAGCCAAACTTATTCAAAATTTTTGCTACATATTTATCTTGAGAGAAGAAGATACCATCTTCTTTCTGCTGAACTTGTAACCCTAGAAAGAAGTTCATCTCTCCCATTGCACTCATCTTGAACTGGTCTGTCATGAGTTTGGAAAAGTCTTCACTCATCTTTGGACTAGAAGAGCCAAAGATAATATCATCCACATAGACCTGTACAAGTAAGAAATCCTTACCAGTCTTCTTGGTAAACAAGGTCTGGTCTATGGTGCCCCTTTTGAATCCATTTTCCACCAGATAGGTAGACAATGTGCCATACCATGCTCTTGGGGATTGATGAAGTCCATACATAGCTTTCTTCACTCTATACACCTTGTCTGGATGTTCTGAATCTTCAAAACCAGGAGGCTGCATTACATAAACCTCCTCTACAATTATGCCATAAAGAAAAGCACTCTTCACATCCATTTGATAGATTGTAAAGCCCATGCAGGAAGCATAGGCTAGAAAAATCCTTATGGCCTCAATCCTTGCAACTGGTGCAAATACCTCCTCATAGTTTATCCCTTCTTCTTGTGTATATCCTTGTACCACTAAATGTGCCTTGTTTCTGACCATAATGCCTCTTTCATCCTTTTTGTTCCTAAGAACCCATCTTTTCCCAATAGGTCTGACATGTCTGGGACAATCAACCAACTCCCAAACATCCTGGATAGCAAATTGGTGAAGCTCATCCTGCATTGCTTCCACCCAACTTGGTTCTTTGAGAGAATCAAAAATCTTCTTGGGTTCCTGTTGTGACAGAAAACAGGCAAACAAACATGCTTGAACAAGAGGGGTATCAACCTTCTTGTGAATATTGGCAATAAATCCTCTTTGATTCTGATGAGACCTTCTAGTTTTCACAGGAGTCATTACATCACCAATAATTAGAGAAGGAGGATGATTTTTGATCGTAGAAGTAAGCACTCCTCTTTCAATAAGTGTATTGTCCTCAATCTCATCTTCCATGTTACCAATATCCTCTTCAGACTCTCTTCCATCATCATCTGAATGAACCTCTCCATTCCTGTTTGAGGGTTCACCTTGTTCAAAATTATTAGAAGAGAAAAGATGGTCAAAAAATCTGTCAACGCCTGAACCAAAGCTGTCAACGTTTGAGCCATCAACGCCTGAATTTGTCTTGTCAGCGCCAGAATTTCCTTTGTCAGCGCCTGAAGGATCATGCATGTTTTCTACTGGTGATACTTGGGGACCACATTTTTCCTTTCCAGCAGCAGCAGCACCAGCAAATGCATCTGTCCATATGGGAATGGTAACATACTGAAGTATGGGTGCTGATTTGTCTACTTGTGATCCAACCTCTTCATCAACCTGTTTACCTGAAACATCAACAACTGGTTCTTCCACAACATTTGAAGTCACCTTCACAATGTTTGGATTAGTAACAGGCATATAATTCAATGTCCTAGATAGAGGTTCCAAGTCAAATAACCAATTTGGACCACTTTCAGGATCACTAGGTTTACTCTCTAAAAACCTAACATGTACTTTTTCAAGTATACGTTTTTCTTTCTTAAGGTAAACTCTATATCCTCTACTCTGCACATAATAACCCATGAAGTAGCCTTCATCACCTTTAGCACTAAATTTACCTAAGGCATCACTAGTATCCAACACAACTACATGACATCCAAAAGGTTTAAGAAAACCAATATTAGGTTTCCTACCCCAAAGTAACTCATAAGGTGTTTTGTTATGAATCTTGTTGACTAATGCCCTATTCTGAACATAACAAGCTGTATTCACAGCCTCAGCCCAAAAAGCAATGGGAAAATGAGCATCAGCCAACATAGTCATGGCTGCTTCTATGAGGGTTCTATTCTTTCACTCAACAACCCTATTTTGTTGTGGGGTTCTAGCTACACTAAACTGTGTAGTAATCCCTTTCTTGGCACAAAAGTCATCTAATAACTTATTTCTAAACTCACCACCATTGTCACTTCTAAGCATCTTAACCTCATTACAAGACTTCTTTTCAATTTGGGTAATAAAGTTAATCAAAGTATCAGCAGTGTCACTTTTCAAAGCTAAAAAGAAAGTCCAAGTAAATCTAGAAAAATCATCAGTGATGACAAAACAGTAGGATTTACCATTTAAGCTTTCTATATTAGTTGGAAAAAACAAGTCCATATGCAGCAAGTGAAGTGGTTTAGAACTAGAGTGCACAGGTTTAAACTTAAAAGAGACCTTATGTTGTTTGCCTTTGAGGCAAGCAACACAAGAATGGTCATTGTGGAAAGCCTTTTCAGGCAAACCATCAACTAAACCATGTCTCACAAGCCTATTTATATTCTTAAAATTAATGTGCCCTAAGCTTCTGTGCCAAAGATTACTTTCATCAACTGAAGCCTTAGCATATAGACATGACAAATTATTATTCATCCTAATTCCATTAAGATTCACATTATAAATGTCCTTATGCCTAGGTGTTCTATAATCAATGAATTTTTCATCTGGTATTTTAAAATCTTTGCTCAACATCAAGCATTCAGTATCAGTAAAAAGAACCTTATTTTTGTTATCACAAACCTTTGATACACTAAACAGATTATATTCAAGTTCTTTTATCAGAAACATGTTTTCAAAACACAAATTGTTGGTGAGAAGAGTGCATCTGCCAGTGATAGTTCCATATCCACCTCCAAAGTACACTTTGTCACCATCTTTAATGGGGATAAAATTTGACAGATAATCTTCCTTCCCTGTCATGTGCCTAGAGCATCCACTATCCCAATAACCGTAATCATTAACCTGTTTTTCAATACCCTGCACATAAAGAAAACAAATTAGTTTTCTTTGGGAACCCAAGCCTGAGCAGACTTGGATTCATTTGGTTGTTCAACAAGAACATACTTAGTCCTTATGACAACCCCTTGTTCATCCCTTTTTGGATTAAACACCTAGTTAACCCCAACTGGTTTTGTTATGACCTTTGAAATATAATGAAATATGTTACAGGTCATGGAAATCCCATTTGAATTAGGGTTTTGATCTTGCTTAGGTCTCCATGTCAAGCTAGAAGAAGTCTTAGACCCCTATCCATTTGGTTGCAAATATTTACCATTATTTGGTCTAGCAATGTTCCTGTCAGCGTTTAATTTGGTCTTGTCAACGCTAAAATTACCCTTATCAGCGTTGAACCTAGGGTTTGCTACAGGAACCCATTGTCTATTAGACCATGTATTGGTCTTCTGAAAAGGTCTTTGTCCATAAGTATTAGACCCTTTAGTAAAGAATAGGGCTGGTCTAACAACTTGTGGACTTTGTTGGACAAAAGGTTTGGGTTTGACAGTGTTTGACTTTCTATCAGCGTTGACCTTTGAAGCATTGACACACTTATAGGCTAAATGTGAAAAACTTCCACAAGTATAACAGGCTTTTCTAGACATAGCTCTAGGTCTAGAAGAAAAGAAACCTGTCCCATTATCACTAATTTGACTTTTTGGTGACCTATGTTTTCTATACATTTCTGCATATTTAATACTAGGTTTTCTATCAACGTTTAAGCCAAGGTCAACAGTCTTGCCAGTGGTTGGGTTTGTCACTTTTATGGGAGTAGACTCATTTGGGTTGCACTAAGCATGCCACCCTTAACAAACAAGGTAGGGTTGGCTTTCTTCCATTGGTCCAAATCAGTCAACTTCTGGTTGTATTCCTCTACTAGGGTAAGAACTCTTGGTGGAGGAATAAATTCCTCTTCTTAGAGTTCTGGTATACCAGTCCAAGATAAGTCCTTTTTAAGGAAACCATAGAAGTTCCCAGCAGGTGGTGGAACACCAACACACTCTTTCATCCCAATCCCAGTCATATCCCTAGAATCCCTTTGTTCACTGACACATTTTTCTAGGGTTTGTGAGGCTTTATCAAATCTCTGAATTTTAAGATCTACATTATCTATATTTTTGATAGCCTCATCTAACTTAGCCTGTAAAACACCATTGGCTCTCTCCATGATGTTTCTAACCTCAATACTAGCATTTAAATCATGAGTTAAAATATTGATTTGATCTTTTAGGTCAAACTCCATTTTGTTATACTCTGCGACAGTCTTTTCAGTTTGAGTAAGAGCAAGTTGATAGTTAGATAACTTTCATCTTTCATTAACCACATCTGTTGTAAATTTTAAAACTTCTTTGTTAAGTTTTTCAGTGTTTAGACGACAATCCTTACTACAAAATGCATCATCATATACCTCATTGTCTGGATGAAGATGAAGAATGTGCCATGAGAGCATAGTGAACATGCTCTTCTTCTTCCTTTTTAGCAACCAAAGCTTTGTTTTCTTCCTCATCCTTGGCCAAATAGCTCCAATCCCAGCCAACACCATCAATGTCTTGCATGGCAACCATAGCTTTGGAATCCTAGGCCTTGATGATTTGACTTGAGGGTTTTCCAGCATCAGATCTTCTTGGAGATCTGCATTCTCTCATAAAGTGTCCCATTCGATGAAAATTATAACACTCAAACTTGGATTTATCAAATCCAGCAGTGTCCTTAGCATTAAAAGTCATCTTCTTCATAAATCTTCGATTCCATCTATTTGCCCTTATGCTTGCAAGAGCCATATTCCACTTTATGTCCATCTCCTCCAAATGCTCATCACTAATTTGCTCAAGGTCCTCATATGTAATCACTGAACCATTGGGCAATGAAGCAATGTATGCACAAACAATATCCAGATCAATACCAGCAGGCTTAACTCTTGGAGAGTCAACATTGTATGTGTCAGCGTCTGAATGTGAAGCGTTGACAAAGCTTGATCCAGCGTTAACACAAGGTGATCCAGTAACGGGGTGCATGTATGACTCCTTTTGATCAAATTGACCTTCACTATGTGAGAAGAAGGCCATATTTCCAATGGTAGACTTGCTTCCTTGATCTAAAAAAATTTCATTCTCTACCAGCCTCAGTTTATTGTAAACATCATCAAAAGTAGAACTTTTGTGAGTATTATTAGAAATTATGGACCTTGCTTCAATCTTCCATGCATCACCAAGACTTTTAAGAAAAGTGGTGATGATATCAACATCACCAAGCACTGTTCCCAAAGGACAGCTTGCTTGTAATGTCAAGAAGTCTGCTTCTCACTCCACTTAGCTTTTCATTGGGTTGAGCTTTAAAAACAGCATACTCATGCAAGAGTTGCTTCTTTTTCTCTTGTACAGTATCAGCATTACCACCATAAGCAACTTCAAGAGATGCCCAAAGATCTTTTGTAGACTCATAGCTTCTATATTTATGCTGATTGGCTTGTCCCAAAGAGAGTTTGAGAATGCTTAGGGTTATCATGTCATTCCTTTTCTTTGCTATGTCCTCAGCTGAGACAGCTCTACCATCTTCAGGTTTTTCTTTTCGATCCTCTGTACTAGAGCCTTGAGTTGATCTTGTCTGGATAGCAGCTGCAATCTTTTCAACCTTATTGAATGTATTTCCATATTCAATAATTTCCCATAGGGTGTAGTCATGGATTCGAAGATACTGTTCAAAGTTAAACTTCCACAGCTCAAAGTTGTTTGGGTCTAGCATGGGAATCTTGATGTTGGGGTTTGAGGATGAGGAGGAGTTTAACTCTGGAGTAGACATGTTGTTTTTAAGGTTTCTTGAAAATTAGGGTTTTTGGCGATTTAGGTTTTTGTGTTCTTTAGATCAAAGTTTCTCAACAAGCTCTGATACACTTGTTGATCCCAAACTTAGATCGATTTAGCTTGTGTAAACGAGATTAAATCAACTTAAACACATAGAGAAACTTTGTTGTATATGTAACAATTCAAGTATTATGCGGAATTAATACTTAAACAAGAACACACAAACAATGTAAACCAAACTTTCACTTTGATTGATAAAACAAACTTACGTATAATGAAAGTGTGAAAACGTATATATAACTAAAACCTAAAGGCCTCCTTTTATAGATTAAGGAGCCTTTGTACAAGATTCTACATATCAGCTATTTTAGGTAAAGATAAACATAAGAAATACATTGTGATCATATCTTTACTAGAAACATACTAGAAACATAATACGTGTAGACTAAGTCTTCTATCAGTGCTTGACTTCTTCTTATCAACGCTTGACTTCTTCCTGTCAACGCTTGCCCTGTCAACGCTTGATTTCTTCTTAACAACGTCCAGATTGCTCTTTTCAGCGTCCAAGTGTATTGGCTACATTTTATTCCCAACATAGTTAAGGTTGGGGTGAGAACCAATACATCTTACCAAGTAAGGCATAGAAGCAAAAATTTCTAGTCAAATTTTCATATTCATACAATCATAACACATAACACATATGTGAAATTTAAGGATTGTCACAGTCTCTCCGCCTTAAAGAAATCGCGTCCAGAGATTTAGATAAAAAGTAATGTCATAAAACAGAGACGAGTAAAATCCTCGTGTTTGTGAGACCCCCGAAATCAGGCAAAGAAACACGTAGGCAACATGGGGGTGCCACTTCATGGTACAAGAAAAAATGAAATACTAGTGACACAAAGTTGACGTAATAAAAACATATACATTACATCATAAACATCAAAGTTTTTCTACAAAGGCCCCACAGTTTTATATGCGGATAAATCTATTATTTAAACATGGTTTTGTAACATATAGTTACCAAAAATACAGAATAAGCTTCTATCAACTTTTACCAAAACCAAACTTTTAAAATAACACAAAAATCTCCAAGCTGCGAAAATATCCTGCGGGCTCCCATTAAGAAAAACTAAGTATTATTACCTGAGATTAATACTTAAAAAGGTCAACACAAAGTTGAGTGATATTCATAGGTTTAGCAGTAAAGGTGTAGAACACAAGCATTCATTTGTAAACAAGTAATAGGGAAAATGGTTATATATGTTAACCATAGTCCGAAACCATTATTATTGCTATTTAGCTCATGACACCGAAGCTTAACAACATGTAAGTTCCCCTAGTGAGTATTCAGCCAAAATTCTCAAGTATAAACAAATGTAATGCGTCAAAGTAATACGAGACGGGGATTGTCAATCCCGATGGATCCACCCACAACATTCGCGCTTAGCTCAAAGTAATACGGGAAAATTAATGGTTCATGATCAAGAGGGGTAACTTAGTGGCTATATACACTAAATCCAATAATAATAATGAAAAACTATTGGAAAGCATATAAGTTCTGGAAGGCATATAAGTTTTGGAGAGCATACAAGTTCTGAATAGCATACAGTTTTAAATGATTGTGTTCCACCATTTAGATACAATGTACAAGTAGTAAAACGGGGTTATGAACTCACCTTATCTACAAGGTGAATCAACATGGAACTTGAGGGCTGATTAGTAACAACAAGAATTCAAGAAATTTTAAGTCATCCAAGACCTACGATAACGGGGCGCGAAAACTTAGAAGATACAAAAATAACGTTTAGAAAACACTTTGATTACTATTAGTACATAAAACATCTTATAACCCGCAAGGCATTGCAACCTATCGACTCGAATCAATTTGACTCAAAAAATCTAATTACCCACTCTATGAACATGCATACAAACTTTAGTAATACTCAATAAATCCTTAAGTAGCAAACACTTGTTCACTTTGAGTCGAACTTTAACATTTGATAAAGTGGCTGCACTAATTTTTCAGAAACATGCTGTAGAGATTGTATCATATCTAAAATTTTATAATAGCTATGAACTCAAACTTTACGGGCCTAGAAAGCTACAATTATTACCTTTTAGATCATTAAGAAACACCATCAAAGCTATTACCAATCAACAAGAAAAGCAGTTTTAGTGCAGAGCACTTTATTTTGACTTATTCGACAAAATTTGCATAAAACAGTTTTGACCATCATTTACATTCCGCAAAAGATTTTAACTTGAAACCAATTGGAAAAGTTCACTTTTGACCTATCTTACTATAATAAGTCATTAAAACATTCACTTGGACTTTTTATACTTTGACCCCAAACAAAAATTTGGCGCACATGTCGTTATTCACTGGTTTTGACAAAAAGACCATATCTTACTCATCCGGACACTTCCATGAACCACCCAACTCACCAATAGAACTACAAAACTATACCAAACCAAAACTCAAGAAATTTTCAAACCTTATGTACAAAACTATTTAATGAGACCTGTAGCAATCTGCTACCATTTTCAACCTTATTTTGACATCAAAATCTACTTCTAACATCACCTAAACACTTATACAATCTAAACAATGTCACTACAAGTTTCTACGACCATTTTGCAGCTCAAAATACTTATGATATCAAAGATATTCATCAAAATATCAAAACCTATCAATCAAACTTAAATCAAAATCATTGATATAATAACCAAAACTAGAAATAAAAGATATATATACCTTCAATATACTTGTACTAATCATTACTATTCAAGATCATTGTTCCTCCTTTTCCCTCCCTAAATTCCGAAATAAACACCCCTATAAGATGTTAAAATCTGATTTTGAACCAAAAACATGATGCATGTGTGTATAATCATAAAAAAACATGATCAAAATCCCAAAATTAACTTCATAAAAAAAGTAAAATTTTCAAATCAAAGTTTTTTAGAAAAGTGTTTGCATGTGGGATATAACACCAAAAACATGTAATTAAGGATGAATAACTTACAATTTGATATATTAATTGTCCAAGAAAATCAAGAATCAATGGTGGTGGTGATGTTTTAAGTGTCGGCAAGAACAAGGAGAAAGGGAGGAGAAGAATTTTGGTGTTTTGATCTTTGGTAAAAAATAGTGTTTTCAAATGGAAGACTTTGATTTATATGCTCAATTTTTCTAATTTAGCAAATGTGCCCAAAATGTTTTAATTTTTGATTTGCTGCCCACAAGAGGTGAAAAAAGGTAAGGTAACTTTTGGTGACGAAAATGATATTTGAAGAAAACCCGACTCATTTTGCAAGCTTGAATACATTAAAACATGAAACCTTTAAAATACAACTAGGACTCGATAAATACTCATTTTTAGCTAAGGGAGGCACTAAGGAGAAAGAGTAAAAAACGGCTATAAAATATATCATGAGGGTGTCCCGACCCGGAAAGTCAGTCCGACACTTGGAAAACGTAAAAATACAAAAATTCAACATCGTGCCCGTTATCGGTCAAGAATTAATATAAAGTAAAATTAACCATTTTTTCCTTCCTAAGGTCTAAATATTTAGCCCTCGGTACTCGTTCCGTTGATTTTGGTAAACTTTTGTAAAATGTACGCGTGTTCTTTTGAATCAAAAATTATGATTTAAATAAATATTGAAAAATAAAATAAAATTTCCATAATTCCAAATAAAATATTATCAATGATCAGAGAAATACTTAAAAATATAATTTATTAAAATTATCAAGATCTCAGGATTTATGTATGTAGAATACAAGAAAATGTAACGTGTTGAAAAATTCAAGAAGCATGAATAAAATAATAAAATAATACCGGGAAAATAGGATTTCTCATAGTCGACCCCCCCTAAAGGAACTCTGGTCCCTCAGAGTTCAACTGGAGACGGAAGAAGATGCGAAAATATGGGGATACCTAGTTTAAAACTGATTCTTTGCTTTCCCAGGTAATTTCTGCACCACGGCGAACTTAACAATTGGAATCCAACTACGCTTTGGTTTCTTAACTCCTTTTCGAATTTATTTTAAACTCGGATTAAAATAATAGCCTTTTTTTACAAAGAAATATAAAGAGATAATATGAACACGAGAATTGCTTAAACGGACAGGGTGCACTAAAACGAGTTAAGATTGATAATCGACAATGAGTTGCAAATCGCGCAAACTGTAAGACACAACAATCTACCTTACATTAATGGCGGCATAAATTTCTTTCTTCTTCCTGAATCGATTTTCTATTCCCTGTTAATCTCGAAACATTATAACGATGTTGTTTTCTCGATTAATCTTTGATTAATCTTGAGTTAACATAGCCATTATTGGGTTGAACGTTTTTCTAGGGTTTATTAATCGGTTGTTTTTTCTTTTTCTGCGTGCGATTAGTGAGGCGTTGTTTTTTTATTAAATCTAGGTCGGTGTCGTGTTGTTTGATCACTGTTATATTTGGTGTGTCTCCACTAGTTACCTACACGATTGTTCATTGTTTTGTTCTTTTTCTTGTCGTCGCTTATTAGGGTTTCGGTTGGTTTATTATTATTAGGGTTTGTTAGTCGTTTAGCTGGTTAGGGTTTCAGCCCTTGAGATGGAACTTATTTATTATGCTAAGATGGATGCGAGAGGCAAGGCTGTGGCTATCAACAGTATGTAGACTGTAACATGGACGTGATTAGGAAGGTGTTTGGGGTGCAACTAGGAACTGTTAGGGACGTTCATGATTTTATACACAGCTTGAAGATGATTAAATATGACTTCTGGTCCTTGGTGTCTAGTGCTCGATCCCAAGAAATATTTAATATGTTATGTTCCTATGAATCTTCTTTGATTGCGAAGGAGGGGATTGATCAGTCTAGGGTTTCCTCAAACTCTAACTCTGCCAAGTTGGGTAATGTCACGATGCGTCAACCTGTTAGGGTTTCATACCCGTCATTCGGTGTGCAGGATAAACAAGATGAGTTTGTTAGTATGTCTTCTCCTATGGTGTCTAATTTCATGGATGGGGATGCTAGCTTGTCGCACGTAGATGGATACCCTAATATAGGTATGTATGATCGTGAGGGAGCATCGTTTGCTGGTGAGGGCTTTGTGGTTCGAAAGGAATAAGATGGGATTGGTTTGCAGCAAAAGGATGAGTCTGTTTGGTCTACTGGTCCGTCTTTGTCAGTTCCAAGTTCTAATATAAATGTATCTCCACGAGTAAGTGGATCGAATGGTAATGGTTCTCCAAATGTGAGTGCTGCTGGTGTTCCGTTTGTTCAGGTTGCATCTGTGTCTTACGTTGGCATTACGTCGCAAAGTGATACTTCGAAATGTACTAATAATTTTACGTTTACAAAAGTGGAAAATGTGTTTGAAGGGGTGGATATATCTATTCCGCGTCGGGTTATTCAAAATGTGTGGAATCGGTTTGAAAACACTCTATATGGATACTTCATTGGGAAACGTGAAGCTTTTCCTGTGGTTGAATATTATGTGAAGAACAATTCGGCGAAGTATGGGCTTAAGAAAATTATGCTTAATGCAAAAGGTTTCTTCTTTTTCAAATTTGATTCAAGCACTAGATTGGAAAGTGTACTTGAGGGTGGACCTTGGATGATTAGGAATAATCCGATTATTCTTAAGAGATGGACGATGAATACCAGTTTACTAAAGGAGGAATTAAGCCGTGTTCTGGTTTGGATTAAATTGCATGATGTTCCTTTAGAAATGTTTGATGAGGAAGGTATTAGTATTCCTGGATCTTATTTGGGGAAGCCAATAATGCTGGATACCTATATTAGTGCTATGTGTAAGGAGACATGGGGCAGTAGCGGTTTTGCAAAATGTCTTATTGAGGTTAGTTCCGAGGCTCCTCTACGTGAATCAATTAGTGTTGGTATTCCATTATTAGATGGTACGGGTTTTACAAAGGCTACTATTAAGGTGGAGTATGAATGGAAACCCCCTAGGTGTGATAAGTGTAAGATTTTTGGGCATTCCATAGAGTCGTGTTCGGCTAGGGTGGTGGTTACTAAAGAAGATGCAACTGTTAATGATGGTTTTCAGCAAGTGGTTAACAGGAAGAAGAAAACTAATGTTAGTAATAAAGGGGGTGTTCAACCAGGAAAGAATTTTGTGTACGCTCCAAAGGCGGATGGTAAGAATGTTAAGGGAAAATCTCCTGTTGATAGACCTAATACGTCAACTGGTGGTCCAGGGAGGAATAATGAGGGTTTGCATGGGTCGTCTTCTAATCTGAATAGGCCGTTGGTGTCTAAGGCTGCTTCTTTATCACAGGCTACTCCTATTGTGATTTCTAATCCCTATGATGCTTTATCTACTCTTAATAAGGAGGATAGTGGTACATCTAAGGTTACTGTTTTCGATGATGAGGAGGATGTGGAAAATGTTTATGATGAGATGGCTAATCTTATGAATAATTCTCAATCAGGGGCAAGCACTCCTGCTGTTAATGTTTTTAATGTTTAGTATTTCTTCTTGGAATATACGAGGCTTGAACCAGTCCCCTAAGCAGATAGAGGTTCGACAGGTGGTTACTGAGAATAATTTAAGTGTCTGCGCTATTTTGGAGTCTCGTGTTGATGTATCTATTGTGTATGATACATGTCGTAAGGTGTGTAGGAGATGGAAGTGGCTTTCTATTGGTAGCTTGTGTACTAAAGGTTCTCGTATTATTGTTGGTTAGAATGATGATATGGTTGATGTTGGTGTTATGGCTCAAACGGAACTGGTTATTCATTGTCAGATTAATACTCGGGCTGACCGGAAAACCATTTCTGTTCTTTTGTGTATGCTGCCAACTACTATGTGGATCGTCGTGTGTTATGGAATTATCTTGCTGCTCATGCTTATCCTATACGTGATAAGCCATGGGTTTTGATGGGTGATTTCAATGTTGCACTTAATCTTTAAGATCACTCCTATGGTGGGTATGAGCCGAATATTGCTATGCGTGAAATTAAAGAATGTGTTTAAACCATGGAGGTTATGGATGTTAATGCTACTGGACTTCACTTCACATGGAATCAAAAACCTCAGGGTGACTGTGGTGTTCTTAAGAAGATTGACAGGATTATGTCTAATACGGTTTTTATTGATGAGTTTTCGGGTTCTCTTGGGGTGTTTCAGCCTTATCATATATCGGATCGTTCTCTGTGTGTTCTTCGTATTCCTAAGGTTAGTAGAACGAAGCCAAAGCCTTTCAAATTTTCTAATTTTCTTGTTCATAAGGAAGGGTTTCGTTCTGCTGTTCTGAAAGGGTGGAATGCTAGTGTTTCGGGTTGTGCTATGTATCGTGTGGTTAAACGTCTGAAACATCTTAAAGCGCCATTTCGCAAGCTTCTTCAGGAGAATGGTAATCTGCACGCGCGTGTGATTCGGACCAGGGATGAGCTTGACGTGGCTCAAAGGGCTCTTGATTTAAATTTATCAAATACTGATGTCCGTAAAGTTCATGCTCGATGTCTTTTGGCGTTTAGAGAAGCGTCTCTTGATGAGGAAAGGTTTTTAAAACAGAAAGCTAAGATTGAGTGGCTTGATGCAGGTAATTCTAATACAGCTTATGTTCATAAAATTATTAAGTGTTCTAATGCCCGCAGCAAGACTGATATGGTGTGAGACATGTCTAATGTGTTGTGTGAAGGGAATGATGTTGCGAATGCATTTGTGGCACATTATGAGCAGTTTATTGGTTTGGAGGGTTCTTGTATCCCTTTGTAATCATAGGATTTGTTCTCTAATGTTCTCGATGCGCAGCGTGCTTTGGATATGGTTCAGGTGGTGTCGGATGTTGAGATTAAGAATGTTATGTTCTCGATGGGTGATGATAAAGCTCCTGGTCTGGATGGTTTTACAACTGCGTTTTTTAAGAATGTCTGGGATATTGTGGGTGGTGATGTTACATGTGCTATTCGGGACTTTTTCACTAATGGTAAGTTGCTTAAGGAAATAAACCATACTATTATTACGCTTATTCCAAAGGTGACTATTCCTAATAAGATCACGTATTATAGACCTATTTCTTACTGTAATGTGATTTTTAAATGCATTACGAAGGTTATTGCTAACCGTGTTAAAGTGGTGTTGGGAGACTTGGTTACTATCAATCAATCTGCGTTTGTTCCGAGGTGTAGGATTTCGGATAATATATTACTTACACAGGAATTAATGCGAAGTTATCATAGGAATATTGGGCCTCCTCGTTGTGCTTTCAAAGAGGATATTCAAAAGGCTTATGATACTGTTGATTGGGGTTTTCTTAGGGTGATTCTGTTGGGTTTTGGCTTTCACACTACGATGGTTGAATGGATTATGGGGTGCGTGATTATGGCCTCATACTCTATTTGTATTAATGGGAATCTCCATGGCTGGTTTAAGGGTAAACGTGGGCTAAGACAGGGTGATCCCTTATCACCTTATTTATTTATGTTGGTTATGGAAGTTTTGACTCTCTTGATGCAGAGGCGTGTTCGTTTGGCGGAGGAGTTTTTGTATCATAATCATTGTGAGCACCAGCGTATTGTTAATCTATGTTTTGTAGATGATTTATTTATTTTCGATAGGGGCATCTGGATTTGGTTCGCACCATTATGGATGCTATGGAGGAATTTAAAAATGTGTCTGGTTTGGTTCCAAGTATTCCTAAGAGTACAACTTTATTTTGTAATGTTCCACATGATGTGAAAGCTAGTATTCTGGATCTTATGCCGTTTGCGGAAGGCACATTTCCAGTGCGTTATCTTGGGGTTCCTCTTATCTCGTCCAGGATGCTTTATAGGAATTGCAAAGTCCTTGTGGAAAAGTTGGAAAGTCGGGTCCAGGTTTGGCGAAACAAATTTCTATCTACTGCAGGGAGACTTCAACTTGTTAAATTTGTGTTATCATCTATGCACTTGTACTGGGCTTCAGTTTTTATCCTGCCTGTTCGGATTATTCATGATCTTGAGCAGCTTTTGAGGAACTTTTTATGGTGTCAAGGTGAGATGGAAAAAGAGAGGGCAAAGGTGGCTTGGGAGGATGTTTGTATTCCACAAAGTGAGGGCGGTCTTGGTATTCGGAGGCTTGATGATTTTAATGATGCTCTTATTACCTCTCATATTTGGTGTCTTCTAACGCGTAAGGAATCCTTATGGGTTCAATGGATACATTCGTATAAGTTAAGGGGTAGGAGCTTTTGGGATGTTTCTTGTATTGGTGATGTAAGTTGGGGTTGGTGTAAGCTTCTTCAGCTTAGGACATGTGTGTGGCCGTTTATTTGGTATAGGCTTCATGATGGTAAATCTGCCTCTATGTGGTTTGATAGGTGGGCTGCTGAGTGTCCGTTACGGGATACTCTTACGGTATGCAATATTGTTAGGACCGGTTTTACCCTTCATGATACTGTTGCTGACTTGATTGAGAACAACGCCTAGAAATGGCTGACTGATTGGGTGGACAGATTTCCTGCTATCGCCTTTATCCCTGTTCCCGCTCTGGATGAGGGGCGGCCGGATTCTCTGGTATGGCGTGACGGTGGTGGTTCTTTGCAGTCATTTTCTATGGCTCTGTCTTGGGATACGCTGCGAACCAGACGCCAGGTTGTGGTATGGTACCATGTTGTTTGGTTCTCCCATTGTATTCCTCGACACTCGTTGCATATGTGGCTTGTTGTTAAGCATAAACTGAAGACTCAGGATCGTTTGCGGCAATGGGATGTTGGGCCTGCTGTGGATTTAAGCCTACTTCGGTGTCCGTTGTGTGAAGTCACACCCGATTCTAATTCTCATATATTTTTTGAGTGCTCTTATTCTTCAAATGTTTGGACGCAAATTAGGGTGTTTTGTGCTATGGATTCTATTCCTCCTCGGTTGGATGATGTTTTGGCATTTCTTATACCAATATCCGAAGGAAAATCTACTACTAGTATTATTGCTCGTCTGGTTGTTGTGGCTAGTGTATACTTTGTTTGGATGGAACGGAATGCTAGATTGTTCAAAGGGAAACAACTTTCTGTGGATAAACTTGTTAGTATCATTACTTCTACTGTTCTCCTCAAGCTTATTACTTTCAGATTCAAGAAGATGACTACACGGTCTTTGGCTATTTTGGATCGGTGGAGACTTCCGTCCTCAAGTGTTTCTCATGATAGGGGTACCGGGTAAGGGTTGTACTCTTTTTTCCTTTTTGGGGTTTTTCCCATAGGGTTTTTCTCAAAAAGGTTTTTTAAGGAGGCAGCCTTATCTGGATCCTTTACTTCCATTATGTTGTTGCTGGTGTTGTGGGGTGGTCGCCTGGTTCCAAGATTTCTTCTTATTGGAGTTTGCTAATGTTGTTTTTACACTAGCTTTCGATTTGTAATATTAGCTTTGTGTTGCTGTGTTTATGGCATGTCATAAGCACTTGTTGATCAAGCTTTTGGCTTGAGGTTAATACGGTATTTCAGCATTTGTACTTAACTTTGGTTTTTTGGTTAATATATTTACCGGGGTAACTCCCTTTACCTAAAAAAAATTAAGGAGAAATATGAATTACATATAGATGTTTAAAATAAGAGTTGCCACAATTATCCGTCTCGGATTTGGTATTAATTTAAAACTCGACTTAGGTGCTTTCTTGATTAAAAGAAAACTTTACAAGGTTTGATGATTTGAAATCAAAATATATAAATTTAATGAGTAAAAAGTCGCTATGTCTTTTTCTTGATAAGGATTTTCAAGTAAAATTATAGTAGTTCAAGATAATTATTTGGATCGTCCTAAAAGCTTTTGGATGACTGTTATGAAATTGTTATCAAAACTCGGGTTTATGGTTACTATCAGAGAAAATTAAATTTCCAAATTAATTAGAATCAGTGATAGAAATATATATTAAATCGATATGATAAAATCAAATAGTTTAAAAGATAAGGTATGATGCCCTTTTAAACATTAGTTATAGTTCTACCAAAGAGGATGTGTAAATCCGACATTTAACTTGAAACGGGTATTTTGATAATTTAAACTCTTGATAAAATGTGTAAATCGTTCTCAAAAATTTATAATAATTTATAGAAATCCATGAAGGTGTTTAATGCATCAAATGGTAAACATGGGACATATTCGGGTTTTCAAAATGTGACAAGATAGCATACAAATATAAAGTAAACATTAGTCAACAATTAATATGCAAGCAATAGCACGAGGGAATAAAACGAATTCGTACCAATTTCTTAACGAACATGATTATATAGATTCATTGATGATAAAGACAATAAGAAACAAAGGATTTAGCAAGGAATTAAATCATGAGAATGGTTGTTGTCACCAATAACGGCTTATTAAGTTCTAGGTAGTCGATACACAGTCGAAAGAGGAAAGCCACACAATAAATTTTCGAATCAAAGAAAATTCTTAAGAAGTCACTTGAGAGTAATTTCAGCAAAATGAACAACATTAGCAATGAGAGAGCGAAGTCAACACATGGTTCACAGGAATGAATTTCGAGACGATAGAGTCTAACACACATCATGACAAATACACGAAATGATTGTTCACTTCCAGTCATAAAACTTTATTCGTGTCGGGAGATGTTTCAAAGGTCTACCAAAATAGATAAAGAAGGTCGGTCGATGTAGAAGCATAAAAACGTTGAAACTTTTAAGTCTGGTATCAATGGTCGGTAATTAGACGAACTATAAATAGAATTATATCATGAGTGAAAAATGAGGTAACAAGTAGAACATATATCATTGAGTAAAGAAATATGTACTTGTAGGCACGTAATTTGTTCAAGAAAAGATAAGGGATAATATGCATATGTCGAGAAAGGGTGCTTCTCGCATAAGATGTAAAAGTTTTCAAAACTTTATTTTATCTAGCTTCTTCCGAAACACAAGTAAAAAAATGGTTCTTTCACAAAATATTTAAGGTGACTACTATTCGGCCTCGCATGGCTCCTTCTAAATATGCATAGGTGATCAGACCATGCATAATTTAGGACTAGCAATGCGATGCACAGTTTCGTCAAACTAGTATTACATGACATATATTTTATAATATATATATATATATATATATATATATATATATATATATATATATATATATATATATATATATATATATATATATATATATATATATATATATATATATATATATATATATATATATATATATATATATATATATATATATATATATATATATATATATATATATATATATATATATATATATATATATATATATATATATATATATATATATATATATATATATATATATATATATATAATACCATTTGTAAAATAGGAATCAAAGTAATTTATGAAACTTTTTGAAAGTTAATAATTCGCTAGATAGTTAATCAACAACTTTAATGTTACAAGATTTCTTTATAAGACCAAAGTAGAACAATTAGTGAAAATAAATCGTAAAATTAATGTCAATTAATTTAATAAGGTAACATTCAAGTATTTAATAAGGCCTGATACGAGGCTTTTGACACCCTGTATAAAAATTAATTAAGTTCGTTGTGTTGGTCTAATCGAATTGATCTAGGTTCTCTATGTGACTCTATTGTATTTTGGTGGAACAAAAAGGTTGTCGTTGTAGTATTTAAAATAAATGTGCAAAACAATTAAAGTAAATGACTTAAAAGTAAAACTAAGTATAATTAAATCTAAAACTAATTAAAATAATGGGCAAGTATTTAAAACGTGACTGAAATTAAAGGGCACTAAACGTAAATGACGCAAACTTAAATCTAACTAAGGCAGTCTTAAAACGCAACTAAAACTTAAACTAAAGCAAGGTTAAAATAAAGCTAAGGCAAATAAACTTAAAGTGCAAGTAAGGAAAAAGGCGGGAAAATTAAAGCTTAAAAATAAAAGACAGAAATTTTAAAACATATACTAAAAAAAACTGAAAGAAACCTTGATTCGGAAGTTCTTGAGTTCCGAATGAACTGGTTTGACTCGGAACTTTTTGAGTTCCGAATGAACCTATCTTGATTCGGAACTTCTTGACCCGGAACTTTGGTTCGGAAGACTTCCGAATGAACTACTTGGTTCGGAACTTTTTGAAGTTCCGAATAAGTTGCTTGACTCGGAAGATTTGGTGTTGATTCGGAACTTTTTCCTTCGAAAGTTTTCGTCCGGAAGTTTCGTCCGGGACTTTGAATGTTCCGGATGAACCTTGCTTGAGTCAGAACTTTTGTTCGGAAGCTTCTTTATTCGGAACTTTTGGTGTTGACCCGGAACTCTTCCGGATGAAGCCCCTTGATCCGGAACTTTCGTTCGGAAGACTTGACTCGGAACTTTTCCGGATGAAGCCACTGGTTCGGAACTTTGAATGTTCCGAATGAAAGAACTCCTTCTCTTGGCTCGGAACTTACCTGGGAATACAGTAACAGAAACAAACACCCCCGAAGAACAAGGGATCACAATAACACGAATCTAACCACAAATTTAACCAAAATCAAACACACGATTAAACTAAACTAATAACAAAACAACAATTAATCATAAACAAACAATCTATATCAATAAAACTAACAAATTTAACCACAATAATCAAAAACCCACTTGATCAAAATAAAAGCATGAACATAAACATAAACATAAACACAAAAATCAAAGATTAAGAAAGGTAGATGAGAGATTAACAAGATAAAATAAAGATTGACAAGAATTAAATGGAAACTTACTTGAAATTAAAGGAATTTAAGGTGCAAGACAAGGTATTTATATTTGACAAGTATTTAAATTGACATGAATTAAAGGTGCAAGGTAAATAAAATGGAAGACTAATTGTCACACTTAGCGAACAAAGAAAATAATTAACTAGTCTAAACTATATATAGGGGAGGATTAGGAAGCTTCCTCCCCTTCTTCCTTTTCTCTTAATTGCAAGATTAAGTCCTTCCTTCTTTAATCTTCTTTTAATTGCACCATTAGTCCTTTATTCTTCTAATCTTCTTTAAAATTTGGACTTTAAGGACTTTTGGCTTGGGATTTCTTTGAACTCGTCTTTAATTTCTTTAATAAGTTAGACTTTGAGTTCTTCGGCTTTAAGTAAACTTCCGTCTTTTGACTTTTTCTTTGATAAATCTTCAGAATTTGTTTTGGACTTCCGTTCTTTTTTTGCACTCTTTACTTCTTGACTTCGTCTTTTCATTTTTTTCTTCAATAAAAGCCGTGAATGCCCGTGTTTTCTCCACTTTTCACCTTTTCGTCCTAAATCATAACAAAAACACAAACCACGCATAATTCCGACATAAAAGACATAAAATACACGTTTTGGCTCGGTTATTATTGTAATTAAGTGGTAGAAAGGATGGGTGTTTACACACCTATCAAATCCCCTACACTTGACCATTGCAATGTCCTCATGCAATGCATTAGTTACAAAGCACGTTTACATTTTTCATCATATTCAATCCACGTTGGCCTTTATTAACGAGATATAAATTTATAAACATACAAAGTAAAGAAATCAAAATCATACCTTAGGTTTTGGAAATGTTATGAATAATCATCATCCTCATGTTTTCACTTTCTCTAAAACCAAGCTTAAAAACGAGATCATTGTTATTATAAGTTAGTAAACTATCACGAACTCATGTGGGCCAATTATTCACTTAGACTCCCTTATTCCTAGGGGTATCTCTTATATTTTATTGTTGTATTGAATGATCACGAGGATACATTGTTTGACTTATTTCGATAGTTATTTAGTCTGAAAATAAAGTGAACGATTTAATCAATAGTTAGCTAAAGGACAAAATCTTTTAAAACTGCTTCTCGGGACCTCATAAAGTTCATATCTTGGCATAACTCGCTTCGCGATTTGAGACCTTTCTCGGACCGATATTTGGCAGCGACTTCATACTTCAAACTTTGAGAGACGTTCATGAAATTATGGTCTTCTCTTGATAATGGAATTTCTTCACTTGAAGTTTCGAGAGATTAATACTTGGACCACGACTTCTTCATTTTTCTCCAATCTTTATTTTGGACTTTGATATACAACGATCCGCCTCCTTTTATGACTTGGATCTATTTATCCTCATACCTTGTTAGGGTCTTTTCGGATACACTTCTCCATGACTTTTGGGAGTTTTTGCTTTTCGTCGTGTGTCTCAATCCTTCATATTGATTTTCGATAAATGATTCTTCACATCACTTTGGATCTTTAGCAACAAAATATAGCCCTCATGCCTTGTTAGGGCTGTGGAAACCTTGATTTCCGGATCTTTGAAGCAACTAGGAATGCATCATGTTCATATGATTATACAATCAAAGCGGAATTAGAACACGACACATTAACAAGGTGTTTAGGCACAATAACATGAAAAAAAACACAATTGGATTGTTCATTATATTAATAACAAACAATCACTAGACGTGTATACATTGAATCCCACGTCTAGTCGACACACGCTTTAGGTTTACATTGTGAATGAAAGTTATGAATAAACCTAATACCCTTGGTTCCTTTTATAGTGTAAGGATTAGGGTTTACAAGAGATAAGAATGAATAAACAAGTAAATCTTCTATTTAAATAAACTTATGCAGAATATATTTGCATGTTTATCTAAATAGAAGCTTCCATAAGCTTCTTTGTCTACGTTTTGTCAATGATGGAATTGCATGTAACAATGCTTAGATTGTACATGACAACTCTTGAGCTAACAACGCCTAATTTGCTCTTATCAACGCTTGATTAACTCTTGACAACGCTTGGACAATATCTTCATGTTTTCTTCGTTTTTGAGTTTCTGCCACATCAACTTTTTGACCCAACAATCTTCCCCTAGTTGATAGTGGCAAAACTCTATGTGTATCTCTTGTAAGTTTTACATGATCTTCAAGTTGCTTCCCCTCAAGTGTAGCATGTATTTCTTCCCCTTTTTGTCACATCAACAAGGAAGTAAACAATGTATGCAATCTTTGAAGATTCTCCAAATGTAGCTCTATGTAATGATCTTGAAGAAAAATAAATAAAGTATTCTTGATGTAGAAGTAGAATAACCCAACCTTGTGTTCCATGTCTTGTACTATCCACGTGATAAGAACTTATACCTTTAGCATTATAAGCAGACCTCGATCTCTTGTCAATATTCTCATCCTTTGTGAGACACTGAGCACGATAATGTAACTCCTTCAAGTGTTATGACAAGTCTTCATCACCAACCATGTAAAGCACGAACAAGTTACCTTTAAAGTCAATGTATGGTATTCATGACTTTAAGATATGATAGAACACAAACTCGCGAAAATCTTCTTCAATCATCAAACTTACCATAAGAATTCTTCCCCTTAAGCTATCACCTCTTCATGATGAATTCAATGGAATAACATCTTCATACCATATGTAAAAGCTCCTGATGGATAACTCTTTCACAAGGCTATCCCGATTACATAGTTTAAAATATCCATCAAATCCCCACAAAAAGTTGCTAATTCTCTTTAAGATCATTAATCCCTTTTAAAAATATCCGAGCCATAAATATCATCATGATATTCTAAATTAAAACGGAGATTCCATGTACCTTCGTGTGTAATTACTCCTTTTTGTGTGCTAAAAACGTACCAATTTTCTCAAACAGCAGCAATCATTGTGTTGTCCAATATCCTCTTCTGTCCAATATCTTTGGCAAATGTATTGTCCGATATCAGACAATACCTATCAGCGTTGAAGTTCATATATCGGACGACGCTGTCAATGCTATCAGCGTTGAATTATTCTGTCAGCGTCAAAATGCTTCCTGTCAGCGTCTGGATTACAAACGTCAGCGCCAACCATAAACCTTGTCAGCGTCCATTCTTATCAGCGTCAAACCATACTCTGTCAGTGTTGCGTTCACTCTTTCTTGTCAACATTGCTCCAAGACTTTGACAGCGTCAAACATTAATAAAAATTGACCAATAAGAGGCTTCCAACCGTGTGAACAGAAGAATTTTTATTCTCCCTTTTGGTCGTGTGAACATATTCTGAATCATGTTTGGGATCGTGTGAGCTTGTTTTTCTTAACCAATCAGAACAATGACATCGTGTAAACACACTAATCATAACCGTGTGAATGCAACAACTTTCCACCAATTAGAATCAAATGGTTTGTATCTTGACTTAGCCCCACGTGAGTAATCATAGACCAGCATGTAGAGGATTCAAAACTTAGATAACGAATATTAGGGTTTTCTCTTTTGGCCGTGTGAACGCAGTAACACAATAACGAATGTAAACTTCATGGCAGCTGCATCCTTTTGCTTTTGCTTTTGCAACAAACAGTAACATTCGCACGTCCCTTTCTTTTGTATCCATTGAAGCTCAGTCATTATAACAAATCCCTTTAAACAGTGAACTTCGACCTTGAATAACGTCTTCATTAGAGCTCAGATCGAAAATCCCTTCGGTGAGATTCTAGACACAAGTACCAAGAATCTTTAGTTCAAAAATCACAAAGATCCAACGGTTAACGAAGGAGAGATCGTGTTTTGAACATGGCTGTCCACAGAAAACTGCATTCACTCCCTGCTGACTTTGACGCTTAATAACTTTTGTCTGGGGATAAAACTCGACAATCCCTCCGGTGGATGTTTAGATCTATGTATGTAGAACACACATATAAAATTTCGTGACGATCCAACGGTTCAATCAAAAGTTATGACCTTGTGAATACTGCTGCGCACACAAAAACGTCCAGAAAAACCCTAGACGGATTTTTCTTCTTTTCACCATACACGAACACCTTGTTGGTCCTATCATCACGAGCCACCTGGCTCTGATACCAATTGTGGAAACCTTGATTTCCGGATCTTTGAAGCAACTAGGAATGCATCATGTTCATATGATTATACAATCAAAGCGGAATTAGAACACGACACATTAACAAGGTGTTTAGGCACAATAACATGAATAAAAACACAATTGGATTGTTCATTATATTAATAACAAACAATCACTAGACGTGTATACATTGAATCCCACGTCTAGTCGACACACGCTTTAGATTTACATTGTGAATGAAAGTTATGAATAAACCTAATACCCTTGATTCCTTTTATAGTGTAAGGATTAGGGTTTACAAGAGATAAGAATGAATAAACAAGTAAATCTTCTATTTAAATAAACTTATGCAGAATATCTTTGCATGTTTATCTAAATAGAAGCTTCCATAAGCTTCTTTGTCTACGTTTTGTCAATGCTTGTATTGCATGTAACAATGCTTAGATTGTACATGACAACTCTTGAGCTAACAACGCCTAATTTGCTCTTATCAACGCTTGATTAACTCTTGACAACGCTTGGACAATATCTTCATGTTTTCTTCGTTTTTGAGTTTCTGCCACATCAACTTTTTGACCCAACAAGGGCCTTTTCGGACTCGCCAATCTTCGCATCCCGCTTCAATAAGTTATGCCTTGGCTATGAACTCTAATCCATACCGAGCAACTTTTAAACGATCTTGGGCTAGAAGCTAAGTAACTTTTCAAATCGTACAACCTTATTTATTAGCAGATAAATTATTTAGCAAGCGATGGGAGAATAGGCTCATAATTAACTCACATAAATTCCCGAAAGAATACCAAACTTATAATTGGCGCTATCATCTCTCGTTCTCCACAGTTTAAAATCTCAAGGAATGAGACTCGTGGATGCTTAGCCTATTAAACCAAAGTTTTGGGTTTTCGAGTCGCCTATAGGATCTTGCAAATTCTTAGACTTTTTCAAGTTTAGAAATCGCATTTTAAAGTTCCCTTGATAAACGACTCTCTAGGATCAATTATAGGAACTTGCGAAAAGTTCTTGTTCTTAACCCGTGAGAGTTAAGACTTTCGCGTTTTATAGCTCCCTACATAATAGCCTAGCAAAACTCGACTTAAACATGTTAAGGATACTAGCTAGAGCAAACTTAGATAAGTAAACTCGGGTTGAGTCAAAAGATTCACAACGTTTGAAAATTAAAACCACTTATTTAAACATTTATTCTAATAAGGAAAGAAAATAACTATATAAAAGGAAAAACTAATAGGCCAAAATAGATCAAAAATTTTGAAAAATGACGAAAAAATTGATTTTCCGGTTAAAATGTGGACAAATACAAGGAAAAGACCACTTAACTTCGATAGAAGTCTCCCCTAAACTTAAGATAAACATTGTCCTCAATGTTTAAGCATGTGGGAGTAAACTCCCCTATACTTAGGACATTGTGCACTTTGTTAAATCTCGCTAAGGAAAAGACAACTAAAGAGATTCCTATTTAATATTGAGAAAATATAAAATGGTGAATCGAAAAGAGTTTAGGATAGAACCGGGAAAAAGTGAACACGGAATCACGGGTCGTGAAGAATCATCAAGAGTGGAGCATTGAGCGCGAATCCCTGATTAGAAGAAGGGAGGAGATGAAATAGCAAACCAACGGGTCTCCCCTACACTTATGATAAAGAAAGAGAAAAGATAGATGCATGGGTTGCCTCCCAAGAAGCGCTTGATTTTTGTTAACCGAGTCGTTAGCCTGACTCGACCTTGATCATCAACGGAAGAAGCATGAAACATATCCACCAGGATCAAAGACATAGTTTTCGTCCATCAAATAGCACAAGCTTAAGGCGAACAAGGCAAGCCAAAGAAGAGTAGGCAAGGTTCCCTTAAGCAGTGATGGAGCACGGTGGAAGCAAGGATGAAGTGGTGCAAGCATGTCTTCAAAATGTCCAAAGATTTTTCCTTTTATTTCATCAGGTGGATACTGAGATGGCTGCAGAATGTCAATACCGGGGTCGAACACCTTTTCCTTTAGGGGAAAATAGCACTCAGGTTCAGCAGAGTGTGAAGAAGATCCGCGAAGAAGCACAACCTCGTCCTCAGAAGGGGGACAAAGAGGTGTTAACTCATACGTGTTGCGGATATTGGTGTCAACCGGTTTCTTCTCCTTAGAAAGAATGTGCTTCAAATCCAAAGTAGGATCAAGACGATAATCTTCAAAGTCATAAGGAGGAGCATCACTCTCATGAGGGAAGTAAGTGTTGAGAAACGTAGAGAAATCTTCCTCAAATGAGTAATCGTCCAAAGTTGGATCGAGTGATGGCGGAGGATCTTCATCGTGTGAAGAATCGCTCGAAAGAGTATCGGCCTCATCAAAATCATCGAAAGTGGGCATCTCGGGATACTCAGAAGTACAATCATCAAAATCATCCGAATCTGAGCTAGAATCATCATCATAAGCATCAAAGACCGGTGGAGAATCATAAATGGGAGAAGCTTCCAAAGTGGAGCGAGAATCATCCATATCATCTTGAAAGAGTGGATTATCATTGCAAAACTGGAATAGAGGATTGTTGTAGACGACGAAGTCCTCATGCACATTAATCATATTCACTGATTCTCGGCCTCCAAAGGATTTGCCTGTAAGCTTCCCCATTTTAAAAATTTGTGAATCATCCATATCATCTTGAAAGAAATTATTCCAATTAATTTCTCATTTAAAAATTAATAATTGAAAGTGAATAATTAATTTACTAAAAATTAATAATTAATAATATAAATTAATTAATAATTGATTAATTATTAATTAATTAGTTATTAATTAATTTAAATTAAAATTAATTAATTAATTAAATAATTATTATTAATTAATTAATTAATATTAAAAATTAATTAATTAATTAATTAATTAATTAATTATTGATTAATTAATTATTAATTAAAATTAATTAATAATTAATTAATAAATAATAAAAATTAATAATTGAAAGTGAATAATTAATTAATAATAAAAATTAATTTCTAAGTGAATAATTGGCCCACATGAGTTCGGCCTCCAAAGGATTTGCCTGTAAGCTTCCCCATTTTAAAAATTTGTGAATCATCCCCGACTCGTAAGATTAACTCACCTTCGGCCACATCCACTAAAGCTCGTCCGGTTCTCAAGAATGGCCGACCAAGTATTAAAGGAATACGAGGGTCCATTTCATAATCAACAACGACAAAATCGACCGGGAAAGTAAATGTGCCAACTTTGATGAACACGTCTTCGGCTATACCAACGGGGTAAGCGAGAGTGCGATTTGCAAGTTCGAGAGTCATCTTCGTTGGAGTGAGGTCGGGCAATGATAGTGTTTTCCAAACACTCAAAGGCATAAGATTTATACTAGCCCCGAGATCAGCAAGGGCTTGAACACGCAAGGCAACACAAAACGACCGGGATCTCCAAGCTTTTCCGGAAGTTCTTTAAGAATAACTGCAGAGAAGTTTTCATTTAAGCGTTTGTTGGCGAGTTCAATCAGCTTCTCCTTCTTGTTAAGCAATTCCTTAAATGCTTTAACAAATTTGGGCATGTGGACAAGTGCTTCAAGAAAGCTAATGTTGAAGTTCATCTGAGAGAGCATCTTGATATAGTTTGACACTTGGCAGTCATTCTTGGTTAGCAAGTTGGGCTTGTCCAAGCGAGAAGGATATGGAATGTTGGGTTTATAGTTGGAAGGTGAAGGTGTAGTCGGTAATGGGTGAGAAGTTGAAGGGTCCTTCCTAGGAACATCGTCATGACGAGGCGGAGACGGTAATGGTGCACTAATACTAGGTGTAGGAGAAGTAGGGATACATGGTGGTGAAGGAGGTGTAGATGATGGGGGTGGGATTGGTGGTCCTACGATGGTAACTCCACTACGAGTAGTAATAGCACTCACATTAGCTCGCGGATTAGTGACGGTGTTTGAAGGTAGAGAACTTGAAGTAGAAGGTTGAGTGGAGGGCAAGAAACTAGCCAACATATTCTTTAGTTCATTCGTTTGAGTGCTGAAGGAGGATTGAATATTATCGCGAACCTCGGACCTTATCTCATTTCCTTGCTTCATGATATCTCCTTTCAAATTGATTATTTGGCTCTGTAGATTCTTGATTTGCTCATCTTGGGTTCTCATAATGGCTTCAACATCGGAGTTAATGGGTGGGGTTTGTTGGGCGGGTTGGTGATAAGGATTAGAAGCTCTTAGTGGGATTTGGTTGCTTCTATTGTAGTTGTTGGCGGGGTTTTGGTTTTGAGGAGAAAAACCGGGTGAAAGGTAGTTGTTGGACCGGTAACTCAGCAGATTTCTATCCCCTTGAGGTCGAGCTTGGTAATTTTCCGGTGAATAATTACCATAAGCAGCATACACATTTTCCGGATTTCCTTGTGTAGAAGGACAATCGGTGTATGAGTGAGGACCGCCGCATGTTTCACAAGGATTAGCAACAGCTTTAACTTATTGTTGTTGTTGGTTTGAAGCCAAGAGTTGCATACTTCTGCTCATTTCAGTCAGCACACGGGTGAGTTCGGTCATATCAGGGTTTGCTGAAGTAGAAGAAACACTGACTCTCGGATTGTTCCTTGAAGAAGCAGAGGAATCCCAGTTTTTATGATGAGTAGTCATGTTCTCAATTAGCTCTCTACACTCCTCGGGTCTTCTTTTCATGAATGTGCCACCGGCGGCTGCATTAATCGTATCACGATCTCGAAAAGTCAAACCATTGTAGAAAGTATCAATTAAGGTTACGGGAAGCATGTTGTGGTTTGGACATCTATCGATCAAGACATTATATCTTTCCCAAGCATCAAAAAGAGATTCATCAGGGTCTTGCATGAAACTGTTGATTTGATTGCGAAGGCTCGTGACCATGGATGGTGGAAAGTAGCGCGACAAAAAGCGTTGAGTCATGTCATCCCAAGTATGAATAGAATTCTTTGGGAGACGATCAAACCATTTCTCGGCATGATGTAATAAAGTATGTGGAAAGAGTTGTAGGCGAAGTTCATCCATTGTGGCACCAGCCAACTTCATGCTTTGGGTGATTGTAATGAACCTGTCGAGGTGTTTGTTGGCATCATCATCAGGCAATCCACGGTACGGGTTTGTTTGCACTTGCTGAATCATGTGGTGCTTCAACGAAAACTCAGGAGCGTTGATGTGCATCGGCGCAATCGGTCCTCCTCGTCCAAACATGGTAGGTTGACAAAGCTCCTCCATGGTCCGAGATCGGGCTGTGGAAGAACATTGTTGTTATTGTTGAGGTACGGTGGAATATTAATGTTGTTAACACCTGACATACTTAAATCTTCTTGAGTCTCGGGCTCTTGATAATTAGAAGATCTAGTACGCATACACCTGAAAATGCAAAAGAAAAAGAAACCAAACACAAAGACAATATATATACACAATAAAGATAAAATCTTTTTGGATTTTTGAAAATTTTAATTTTTATGGATTTTTATCAATTTCTAATTTTTATGATTTTTTTTAATTTTTGTGGAAGAAAAGTAACGCTCACAAGTGAACGGATCCCAAAAAGCAACGCGTCTTTCACAGAAAACCGTTAATATTTACGAAAAGAGCTGGCAGCGGCGCCATTTGATACGACTTTTTTGACACCCTGTATAAAGATTAATTAAGTTCGTTGTGTTGGTCTAATCGAATTGATCTAGGTTCTCTATGTGACTCTATTGTATTTTGGTGGAACAAAAAGGTTGTCGTTGTAGTATTTAAAATAAATGTGCAAAACAATTAAAGTAAATGACTTGAAAGTAAACCTAAGTCTAATTAAATCTAAAACTAATTAAAATAATGGGCAAGTATTTAAAACGTGACTGAAATTAAAGGGCACTAAACGTAAATGACGCAAACTTAAATCTAACTAAGGCAGTCTTAAAACGCAACTAAAACTTAAACTAAAGCAAGGCTAAAATAAAGCTAAGGCAAATAAACTAAAAGTGCAAGTAAGGAAAAAGGCGGGAAAATTAAAGCTTAAAAATAAAAGACAGAAATTTAAAAACATATACTAAAAAAACTGAAAGAAACCTTGATTCGGAAGTTCTTGAGTTCCGAATAAACTGGTTTGACTCGGAACTTTTTGAGTTCCGAATGAACCTATCTTGATCCGGAACTTCTTGACCCGGAACTTTGGTTCGGAAGACTTCCGAATGAACTACTTGGTTCGGAACTTTTTGAAGTTCCGAATAAGTTGCTTGACTCGAAAGATTTGGTGTTGATCCGGAACTTTTTCCTTCGGAAGTTTTCGTCCGGAAGTTTCGTCCGGAACTTTGAATGTTCCGGATGAACCTTGCTTGAGTCGGAACTTTTGTTCGGAAGCTTCTTTATTCGGAACTTTTGGTGTTGACCCGGAACTCTTCCGGATGAAGCCCCTTGATCCGGAACTTTCGTTCGGAAGACTTGACTCGGAACTTTTCCGGATGAAGCCACTGGTTCGGAACTTTGAATGTTCCGAATGAAAGAACTCCTTCTCTTGGCTCGGAACTTACCTGGGAATACAGTAATAGAAACAAACACCCCCGAAGAACAAGGGATCACAATAACACGAATCTAACCACAAATTTAACCAAAATCAAACACACGATTAAACTAAACTAATAACAAAACAACAATTAATCATAAACAAACAATCTATATCAATAAAACTAACAAATTTAACCACAATAATCAAAAACCCACTTGATCAAAATAAAAGCATGAACATAAACATAAACATAAACACAAAAATCAAAGATTAAGAAAGGTAGATGAGAGATTAACAAGATAAAATAAAGATTGACAAGAATTAAATGGAAACTTACTTGAAATTAAAGAAATTTAAGGTGCAAGACAAGGTATTTAAATTTGACAAGTATTTAAATTGACATGAATTAAAGGTGCAAGGTAAATAAAATGGAAGACTAATTGTCACACTTAGCCAACAAAGAAAATAATTAACTAGTCTAAACTATATATAGGGGAGGATTAGGAAGCTTCCTCCCCTTCTTCCTTTTCTCTTAATTGCAAGATTAAGTCCTTCCTTCTTTAATCTTCTTTTAATTGCACCATTAGTCCTTTATTCTTCTAATCTTCTTTAAAATTTGGACTTTAAGGACTTTTGGCTTGGGATTTCTTTGAACTCGTATTTAATTTCTTCAATAAATTAGACTTTGAGTTCTTCGGCTTTAAGTAAACTTCCGTCTTTTGACTTTTTCTTCGATAAATCTTCAGAATTGGTTTAGGACTTCCGTTCTTTTTTTGCACTCTTGACTTCTTGACTTCGTCTTTTCATTTTTTTTCTTCAATAAAAGCCGTGAATGCCCGTGAATGCCCGTGTTTTCTCCACTTTTCACCTTTTCGTCCTAAATCACAACAAAAACACATACCACGCATAATTCCGACATAAAAGACATAAAATACATGTTTTGGCTCGGTTATTATTGTAATTAAGTGGTAGAAAGGATGGGTGTTTACACACCTATCAAATCCCCTACACTTGACCATTGCAATGTCCTCATGCAATGCATTAGTTACAAAGCACGTTTACATTTTTCATCATATTCAATCCACGTTGGCCTTTATTAACGAGATATAAAGTTATAAACATACAAAGTATAGAAATCAAAATCATACCTTGTGTTTTGGAAATGTTATGAATAATCATCATCCTCAAGTTTTCACTTTCTCCAAACCAATTTTTATTATTAATTAATTATTCACTTTCAATTATTATAAGTTAGTAAACTATCACGAACTCATGTGGGCCAATTATTCACTTAGAAATTAATTTTTATTATTAATTAATTATTCACTTTCAATTATTAATTTTTATTAATTATTAATTAATTATTAATTAATTTTAATTAATACTTAATTAATTAATAATTAATTAATTAATTAATTAATTAATCTTTAATGTTAATTAATTAATTAATAATTATTATTTAATTAATTAATTAATTAATTATTTAATTTATTAATTAATTAATTTTTAATTAATTAATTTAAATTTAAATTAATTAATAATTAATCAATTATTAATTAATTTTTATTATTAACTATTAATTTTTAGTAAATTAATTATTCACTTTCAATTATTAATTTTTAAATGAGAAATTAATTGGAATAATTTCTTTCAAGATGATATGGATGATTCATAAATTTTTAAAATGGGGAAGCTTACAGGCAAATCCTTTGGAGGCCGAGAATCAGTGAATATGATTAATGTGCATGAGGACTTCGTCGTCTACAACAATCCTCTATTCGAGTTTTGCAATGATAATCCACTCTTTCAAGATGATATGGATGATTCTCGCTCCACTTTGGAAGCTTCTCCCATTTATGATTCTCCACCGGTCTTTGATGCTTATGATGATGATTCTAGCTCAGATTCGGATGATTTTGATGATTGTACTTCTAAGTATCCCGAGATGCCCACTTTCGATGATTTTGATGAGGCCGATACTCTTTCGAGCGATTCTTCACACGATGAAGATCCTCCGCCATCACTCGATCCTACTTTGGACGATTACTCATTTGAGGAAGATTTCTCTACGTTTCTCAACACTTACTTCCCTCATGAGAGTGATGCTCCTCCTTATGACTTTGAAGATTATCGTCTTGATCCTACTTTGGATTTGAAGCACATTCTTTCTAAGGAGAAGAAACCGGTCGACACCAATATCCGCAGCACGTATGAGTTAACACCTCTTTGTCCCCCTTCTGAAGACGAGGTTGTGCTTCTTCGCGGATCTTCTTCACACTCTGCTGAACCTGAGTGCTATTTTCCCCTAAAGGAAAAGGTGTTCGACCCCGGTATTGACATTCTGCAGCCATCTCAGTATCCACCTGATGAAATAAAAGGAAAAATCTTTGGACATTTTGAAGACATGCTTGCACCACTTCATCCTTGCTTCCACCGTGCTCCATCACTGCTTAAGGGAACCTTGCCTACTCTTCTTTGGCTTGCCTTGTTCGCCTTAAGCTTGTGCTATTTGATGGACGAAAACTATGTCTTTGATCCTGGTGGATATGTTTCATGCTTCTTCCGTTGATGATCAAGGTCGAGTCAGGCTAACGACTCGGTTAACAAAAATCAAGCGCTTCTTGGGAGGCAACCCATGCATCTATCTTTTCGCTTTCTTTATCATAAGTGTAGGGGAGACCTATTGGTTTGCTATTTCCTCTCCTCCCTTCTTCTAATCAGGGATTCGCGCTCAATGCTCCACTCTTGATGATTCTTGACGACCCGTGATTCCGTGTTCACTTTTTCCTGGTTCTATCCTAAAATCTTTTCGATTCACCATTTTATATTTTCTCAATATTAAATAGGAATCTCTTTAGTTGTCTTTTCCTTAGCGAGATTTAAACAAAGTGCACAATGTCCTAAGTGTAGGGGAGTTTACTCCCACATGCTTAAACATTGAGTACAATGTTTATCTTAAGTGTAGGGGGGACTTCTATCGAAGTTAAGTGGTCTTTTCCTTGTATTTGTCCTCATTTTAACCGGAAAATCAATTTTTCGACATTTTTCAAAATTTTTTATCTATTTTGGCCTATTAGTTTTTCCTTTTGTATAGTTATTTTCTGTCCTTATTAGAATAAATGTTTAAATAAGTGATTTTAATTTTCAAACGTTGTGAATCTTTTGACTCAACCCGAGTTTACTTATCTAAGTTTGCTCTAGCTAGTATCCTTAACATGTTTAAGTCGATTTTTGCTAGGCTATTATGTAGGGAGCTATAAAACGCGAAAGTCTTAACTCTCACGGGTTAAGAACAAGAACTTTTCGCAAGTTCCTATAATTGATCCTAGAGAGTCGTTTATCAAGGGAACTTTAAAATGCGATTTCTAAACTTGAAAAAGTCTAAGAATTTGCAAGATCCTATCGGCGACTCGAAAACCCAAAACTTTGATTTAATAGGCTAAGCATCCACGAGTCTCATTCCTTGAGATTTTAAACTGTGGAGAACGAGAGATGATAGCGCCAATTATAAGTTTGGTATTCTTTCGGGAATTTATGTGAGTTAATTATGAGCCTATTCTCCCATCGCTTGCTAAATAATTTATCTGCTAATAAATAAGGTTGTACGATTTGAAAAGTTACTTAGCTTCTAGCCCAAGATCGTTTAAAAGTTGCTCGGTATGGATTAGAGTTCATAGCCAAGGCATAACTTATTGAAGCGGGATGCGAAGATTGGCGAGTCCGAAAAGGCCCTAACAAGGCATGAGGGCTATATTTTGTTGCTAAAGATCCAAAGTGATGTGAAGAATCATTTATCGAAAATCAATATGAAGGATTGAGACACACGACGAAAAGCAAAAACTCCCAAAAGTCATGTAGAAGTGTATCCGAAAAGACCGTAACAAGGTATGAGGATAAATAGATTCAAGTCATAAAAGGAGGCGGATCGTTGTATATCAAAGTCCAAAATAAAGATTGGAGAAAAATGAAGAAGTTGTGGTCCAAGTATTAATCTCTCGAAACTTCAAGTGAAGAAATCCCATTATGAAGAGAAGACCATAATTTCATGAACGTCTCTCAAAGTTTGAAGTATGAAGTCGCTGCCAAATATCGGTCCGAGAAAGGTCTCAAATCGCGAAGCGAGTTATGCCAAGATATGAACTTTATGAGGTCCCAAGAAGCAGTTTTAAAAGATTTTGTCCTTTAGCTAACTATTAATTAAATCGTTCACATTATTTTCAGACTAAATAACTATCGAAATAAGTCAAACAATGTATCCTCGTGATCATTCAAGACAACAATAAAATATAAGATATACACCTAGGAATAAGGGAGTCTAAGTGAGTAATTGGCCCACATGAGTTTGTGTTAGTTTACTAACTTATAATAACAATGATCTCGTTTTTAAGCTTGGTTTGGAGAAAGTGAAAACTTGAGGATGATGATTATTCATAACATTTCCAAAACCCAAGGTATGATTTTTATTTCTTTACTTTGTATGTTTATAATTTTATATCTCGTTAATAAAGGCCAACGTGGATTGAATATGATGAAAAGTGTAAACGTGCTTTGTAACTAATGCATTGCATGAGGACATTGCAATGGTCAAGTGTAGGGGATTTGATAGGTGTGTAAACACCCATCCTTTCTACCACTTAATTACAATAATAACCGAGCCAAAACGTGTATTTTATGTCTTTTATGTCGGAATTATGCGTGGTTTGTGTTTTTGTTGTGATTTAGGACGAAAAGGTGAAAAGTGGAGAAAACACGGGCATTCACGGGCATTTACGGACTTTTGTTGAAGAAAAAGATGAAAGACGAAGTCAAGAAGTCAAGAGTGCATAAAGAACGGAAGTCCAAGACCAATTCTGAAGATTTATCGAAGAAAAAGTCAAAAGACGGAAGTTTACTTAAAGCCGAGAAACTCAAGTCTAATTTATTGAAGAAATTAAAGTCGAGTTCAAAGAAATCCCAAGCCAAAAGTCCTTAAAGTCCAAGTTTAAAGAAGATTAGAAGAATAAAGGACTAATGGTGCAATTAAAAGAAGATTAAAGAAGGAAGGACTTAATCTTGCAATAAAGAGAAAAGGAAGAAGGGGAGGAAGCTTCCTAATCCTCCCCTATATATAGTTTAGACTAGTTAATTATTTTCTTTGTTGGCTAAGTGTGACAATTAGTCTTCCATTTTATTTACCTTGCACCTTTAATTCATGTCAATTTAAATACTTGTCAAATTTAAATACCTTGTCTTGCACCTTAAATTCCTTTAATTTCAAGTAAGTTTCCATTTAATTCTTGTCAATCTTTATTTTATCTTGTTAATCTCTCATCTACCTTTCTTAATCTTTGATTTTTGTGTTTATGTTTATGTTTATGTTCATGCTTTTATTTTGATCAAGTGGGTTTTTGATTATTGTGGTTAAATTTGTTAGTTTTATTGATATAGATTGTTTGTTTATGATTAATTGTTGTTTTGTTATTAGTTTAGTTTAATCATGTGTTTGGTTTTGGTTAAATTTGTGGTTAGATTCGTGTTATTGTGATCCCTTGTTCTTCGGGGGTGTTTGTTTCTGTTACTGTATTCCCAGGTAAGTTCCGAGCCAAGAGAAGGAGTTCTTTCATCGGAACATTCAAAGTTCTGAACCAGTGGCTTCATCTGGAAAAGTTCCGAGTCAAGTCTTCCGAACAAAAGTTCCGGATCAAGGGGCTTCATCCGGAAGAGTTCCGGGTCAACACCAAAAGTTCCGAATAAAGAAGCTTCCGAACAAAAGTTCCGACTCAAGCAAGGTTCATCCGGAACATTCAAAGTTCCGGACGAAACTTCCGGACGAAAACTTCCGAAGGGAAAAGTTCCGGATCAACACCAAATCTTCCGAGTCAAGCAACTTATTCGGAACTTCAAAAAGTTCCGAACCAAGTAGTTCATTCGGAAGTCTTCCGAACCAAAGTTCCGGGTCAAGAAGTTCCGGATCAAGATAGGTTCATTCGGAACTCAAAAAGTTCCGAGTCAAACCAGTTCATTCGGAACTCAAGAACTTCCGAATCAAGGTTTCTTTCAGTTTTTTTAGTATATGTTTTTAAATTTCTGTCTTTTATTTTTAAGCTTTAATTTTCCCGCCTTTTTCCTTACTTGCACTTTTAGTTTATTTGCCTTAGCTTTATTTTAGCCTTGCTTTAGTTTAAGTTTTAGTTGCGTTTTAAGACTGCCTTAGTTAGATTTAAGTTTGCGTCATTTACGTTTAGTGCCCTTTAATTTCAGTCACGTTTTAAATACTTGGCCATTATTTTAATTAGTTTTAGATTTAATTAGACTTAGGTTTACTTTCAAGTCATTTACTTTAATTGTTTTGCACATTTATTTTAAATACTACAACGACAACCTTTTTGTTCCTCCAAAATACAATAGAGTCACATAGAGAACCTAGATCAATTCGATTAGACCAACACAACGAACTTAATTAATTTTTATACAGGGTGTCAAAAGCATCGTATCAAATGAGTTCGTTATATAAAAATAATTTTTAAATGAGAAATTAATTAATTAATTATTCATTTAATTAATTAATCCATATCATCCAATTATTCCCCGGCAGCGGCGCCATTTGATACGAGGCTTTTGACACCCTGTATAAAAATTAATTAAGTTCGTTGTGTTGGTCTAATCGAATTGATCTAGGTTCTCTATGTGACTCTATTGTATTTTGGTGGAACAAAAAGGTTGTCGTTGTAGTATTTAAAATAAATGTGCAAAACAACTAAAGTAAATGACTTGAAAGTAAACCTAAGTCTAATTAAATCTAAAACTAATTAAAATAATGGGCAAGTATTTAAAACGTGACTGAAATTAAAGGGCACTAAACGTAAATGACGCAAACTTAAATCTAACTAAGGCAGTCTTAAAACGCAACTAAAACTTAAACTAAAGCAAGGCTAAAATAAAGCTAAGGCAAATAAACTTAAAGTGCAAAAAAGGAAAAAGGCGGGAAAATTAAAGCTTAAAAATAAAAGACAGAATTTTAAAAACATATACTAAAAAAAACTGAAAGAAACCTTGATTCGGAAGTTCTGGAGTTCCGAATGAACTGGTTTGACTCGGAACTTTTTGAGTTCCGAATGAACCTATCTTGATCCGGAACTTCTTGACCCGGAACTTTGGTTCGGAAGACTTCCGAATGAACTACTTGGTTCGGAACTTTTTGAAGTTCCGAATAAGTTGCTTGACTCGGAAGATTTGGTGTTGATCTGGAACTTTTTCCTTCGGAAGTTTTCGTCCGGAACTTTGAATGTTCCGGATGAACCTTGCTTGAGTCGGAACTTTTGTTCGGAAGCTTCTTTATTCGGAACTTTTGGTGTTGACCCGGAACTCTTCCGGATGAAGCCCCTTGATCCGGAACTTTCGTTTGGAAGACTTGACTCGGAACTTTTCCGGATGAAGCCACTGGTTCGGAACTTTGAATGTTCCGAATGAAAGAACTCCTTCTCTTGGCTCGGAACTTACGTGGGAATACAGTAACAGAAACAAACACCCCCGAAGAACAAAGGATCACAATAACACGAATCTAACCACAAATTTAACAAAAATCAAACACATGATTAAACTAAACTAATAACAAAACAACAATTAATCATAAACAAACAATCTATATCAATAAAACTAACAAATTTAACCACAATAATAAAAAACCCACTTGATCAAAATAAAAGCATGAACAGAAACATAAACATAAACACAAAAATCAAAGATTAAGAAAGGTAGATGAGAGATTAACAAGATAAAATAAATATTGACAAGAATTAAATGGAAACTTACTTGAAATTAAAGGAATTTAAGGTGCAAGACAAGGTATTTAAATTTGACAAGTATTTAAATTGACATGAATTAAAGGTGCAAGGTAAATAAAATGGAAGACTAATTGTCACACTTAGCCAACAAAGAAAATAATTAACTAGTCTAAACTATATATAGGGGAGGATTAGGAAGCTTCCTCCCCTTCTTCCTTTTCTCTTAATTGCAAGATTAAGTCCTTCCTTCTTTAATCTTCTTTTAATTGCACCATTAGTCCTCTATTCTTCTATTCTTCTTTAAAATTTGGACTTTAAGGACTTTTGGCTTGGGATTTCTTTGAACTCGTCTTTAATTTCTTCAATAAATTAGACTTTGAGTTCTTCGGCTTTAAGTAAACTTCCGTCTTTTGACTTTTTCTTCGATAAATCTTCAGAATTGGTTTTGGACTTCTGTTCTTTTTTTGCACTCTTGACTTCTTGACTTCGTCTTTTCATTTTTTTCTTCAATAAAAGCCGTGAATGCCCGTGTTTTCTCCACTTTTCACCTTTTCGTCCTAAATCACAACAAAAACACAAACCACGCATAATTCCGACATAAAAGACATAAAATACACGTTTTGGCTCGGTTATTATTGTAATTAAGTGGTAGAAAGGATGGGTGTTTACACACCTATCAAGGCCCAAGTGGAACATTTTGTAAAATGATTTGCAAACAATACGAGTTTGAATTTATATGGTAACTTATAAAAATAGCGAGTGGGTTACATGAGAGTAGTAAAGAGTAGTTCATAAGACAATTGATGAAATGGTTACAAGGTGATAAGGTTTCAAAAGGTTTAGCCGGAATCGTCATGAGACACGTGCCAAAAATGATAACGAAGAATGTGAAAACAAGAACTTCAAACCTCGACCCAGACCAGTGGTACGATGGAAGAAAAGAAAGATAATTTAGATTGACAAATAAGTCATGTATAAAAGAAAGGATAAGGGAATCCATATGTGTTCACATCGTAATTTATTCGACACAAATATACTTTTAAGAAAGTATAATATCAGTTTTCGAATGATACAACTACCCCAAAAGGTTTCTATTTTTTGAAAGTTTCTATATTGGGAAAGTTTCCGATTCTCAAAAGTTTAAGAATTTAACAAGTTAATAGTGACGCATAAAAATGCACAACTTTTTCGACAAAAACTAGTTCATTAAAAGTGTTATCCAAACACTCCATATCAAAAGTTCACGATATATATACGTATAATCCGCACTCAAAGTTACTATTTTTAAACGTTTTCAAACGCAATTAATGTTTGGTAGTTGTGAAATCTCATTCATTATAGTTTTACGAGCACAAACGAACTCAAAAGCGCTTCAAACCATATTTTTAAATTTTATCATCTTTGACTTTTAAGTTTGATTTTTCGGTCTGACCAGACCAACTAATTCGCTAAATGACGTTTTCAAGACTCTGAGTCTAAAGCAATTTGGTGTAAAACGATGTTTCGGACAACTTTCTAGTTTATCTTAGACATGAAACCTAACGTAAAATGCCCATAAAAAATTCTATATCAGCAGTAAATTTCCATATACGCAGAAAATAAGTTCTTCAATTTTAGAAATTTTGAATGAGCGTAACTTTCTCGTTTTAAGATTTACGGGTCGAATTTTATGTCCTAAACGAACGTCTCAACAAGTAGAAACATATTTTTATGTCTAAAGTTTATACAAATATTTTCTCGACATCGTTAAATTACATGTAACTTTTCTGTAGAAAGTATATTTTTCGATACATCTTGAAGTTTAATCAAACTTCATAAGGACCCGGAATTTATGTACACACATGACTTATGGATTCTATAAAGACAAAAAAGAATAGATTGTTTAATTAAGGATATAAAGAAAAACATAGTATAAAAATGGTTTTAAGAATACCAACGATAATCTAAGAAACCAAAAACGGCGCATGACATCCATGTCTTAGATTTCAAGATGCAATGTAGGAAGGTCTCTTGGCGGCGTGATTTTCCAAAAACACAAAACATACCGAGAAAGAAATGGAACATTAACGAGTCGTACTCCCGGAGCGAGGAGGTTAATGAAAGGGAAGGATACAAGTTTATAAAAGTAGAATCGTATTCCAAAAAAAAGCACCACATTATATTATCGGATATGAATTACAAGATGACTGTGGTGTTTCCAAGGTACAAACGAACGTTGTAATTCAAAATCGAAACGTAGAATGGTCAATTAATTAATATTTAATCCATATACGAGTGTCGTGTAACAAGGTGACGTAAAGGTCAATCAAGGTTATGAAAACCCACGATGTTATTCAACACGGATTCAAGGAATGCTTCGAGATGTGTGACTCACACGATGTCCTTTAGTCTTTTTCGGAGACACATTGAGCTACACAATGGTCTATAGACTATTTTTCAAGACATCCAATCACAAATGGTCGGAAGAAAATTTAGATATCTAAATTGATATCTTAAAGGAGTTAAACAATGAAAGTAACACACACATTAGTCAACTGATAATCGGAAGTTTCATCAAAAGCAACACTTACTTAATCCCAAACAATGGTATCACAAGAGTTTGCACAACATATAAAAGTTAGTGGAGAAAACAAACAGTTCAAAACGAACGAGTATATGAGGCAGTCATATCACGCATAAACGAAATAGCAGTAGTACTCAGAAAAGTGAGTATGAAAAGTCGGCAGTACATGCGCTCCGAATACAAGTATGTAATGCCATAACAATTTAAAATTATTATAACAAGATCAAGTTTACAAGAACAATAATCCAAGTAATAAAGTAAAGGCATATGTAATCATAGTAATATCCAATGATAATTCATTAAGCACAAAGGATTTAGAAAGAGATGGTAATTATCGTCATGAAAGTACTATAATATTTCAAAATGTAATCAATGAATAAAATATTATAAGAATAATTAAAGTAATTAAAGTAAATTATAAGGATTAGAGAGTTACCCGCTCATATATCGAACAACATTGGCAGATTATGTGTTTGACACTAAGAAACATGAAACATTGAAACATTTAAATTTTCGGTTATAGACAAAGTTTTAGAAAACGACCTATTTCCCTATAACCATCGCTCAGATACCAATCTATGAGACCCCCGAGATCAGGCAAGGAAACACGTAGGCAACATGGGGGTGCTACGTCATGGTACAAGAAACAATGAAATATTGTTGACACAAAGTTAACGTAATAAAAACATATACATTATATCATAAACATCATAGTTTTTAAACAAAGGGTCCTCGAGTTTTATAAGCGGATAAATCTAATATTTAAACATGGTTTTATAACATATTGTAACACCCCCAAATTTATACAACTCAGTTCAGCGGAAGACTAGTTTGTGTTACGGGATAGCACATTACTCACATCATAGACAACGCTTAAAAGTCGCGTCGTTTTAATAATAAAGAATTTCCATTCATAAATATCAAAGTTACATAGGTCCCAAGTCATATTATTTCATACAAAGTTTTACAAAGTATTTGAATGGAAAATATTGTTTAAGTGCGGGCCATGAATTCTTGTCGTCTTCCCGAGAATTACCTTCAAGTACCTGAGATAAAACATGTTAAAAGAAAAGGGTCAGCGATAACGCCGAGTGAATTCATAGAGTTTCATAAATTCCATCAATATAACTTTGGTATAAAATTAGTACCAAAAATCAATACGTACAAATCATTGTAATAGGCCGTAAAATAGCCAAAATCATTTTATACAAATCTTTGTAATAGGCTATAAAATAGCCAAAGTCATTTTATATAAATCCTTATCGAAAATCATAATATAGGCATTTGCCTTAAAAATCGTTATACGAATCATTATCGTTAAAAACACCATACAATACGTTTTTGCAACGTTGTATAGATTAAATAAAACCATTATATGAATATGGTTATAAAAAGCCTTAAAAATCATTATACGAGCCAATGTCGTAAAAACGTCATACAATACGTCTTATGACGTTGTATAAAATCAAATAAAAACCGTTATATGAATATGGTTATGAAAACCAAAATACAATCATAATATCAATAGTATGACCCTGTATTGCTAGTCAGGCAATACATCGTAATTCGGAGCGTCTATTATTATTTTGTTGATTCGGATTATTATAAGCCGCATGACATTGTTACCTTACTAAACCAACAACGGGTAGCTAACCCGATACCAATTTTTCCCATCTAAAGTAGCGTGTCGTCACAAAGGTCACGCTATGGAAATCTTCTCATACATTAATTTGCTTACCAATCAATGTGGCACGACGGGGATCAACCGTCAAGGCGCGAACTGGGGTGATCGTCCCTAAATAGTACTATTAAATGCATAAGCGTCTACCAAATCCCGGTAGTTCACAATTCATGCTAATGGGACTTTTAGTGACATAACCTAACTTTAATAATCCATTTAATTTCATCTATCGGGTCCATTAATCATTTATCGGGTCATACAATCGGGTCATTCAATCATTCGGGTCCAAAATCAATAAACAAACAATCGGGACAAATGGTGTCCAAACTTTTATAAAAACTAACATGTTATCTCCCTCGCGGGTTTATAAAGCATTTATAAAACATTTAAAAGAGTGCGAGGCTATGAACTCACGTTGATGTGGGAAAGCGGGTTGTCGGCAATTCGGACGTACGGTACGTGCTTCAATCACGGAAACCTAGACAAATAATACACGGTCTTAGACTCATGTCCAATGACTTTATAAAAATAACAAGTATGTATACATATGATGATTATGTATATATGATGATCAAGTGGGTTTACATATTCTCGTTTACTCATTTTAGAGTTGTGTGTCGATAACTTTTATACTAGTTTACTAGTTTTGCCTATTTACGTGTTTTAAGTCCAATAAACTTATTATAAGTTCTTTAACTCTTATTAATCCTTTTCACACTTATATTATCAGTATCTAAGCTTTTACAAGTTGGGCCTAAATGGTTTAAGCCCAATAGATTCTTTTTACAAGTTTTTATCCTATTGAGTCCATTTACTGGTCCAATATGTTTATTTAACTTGTTAATGTCCGTATGCCCTATAGTTCGGGTTTTGTCGGTTTTTACTTGTTATACATGTCTATATATCAGTATATAAGTTTTATAAAGTTTTCATTAGACGGGTCCAACCATCTAAGTTTTATTTAACAAGAACGTTAATTTTACGGCAATAGCCGAAAAAGTCGTAAAAATCATATTTATAGTTTTATAACTTATAAAACTTAACAAGTTTCCATTTTTATCATTTATACACTTATTACACCTTTTATATATTTATATAAATAGAATCCATGAGTTAGTGGGTTTTAATTATATTTTATACATTAAAATTTTGAGTGCTTATATAATAGTATTATACTTTATTTTTCCAAAATCTGATTTTTAACTTCACTTTCACCAAAACTGCCATATCTTGAGTTCTATATGGAGATAGAAGCTCAAATTTTTATCACATAAACTACATGATATGTGCTACATTTAACTCTTTTATAGCTACTGTTGAATCATCTTCTAAATATTTTCTAAAAATCGTCCAAAACAGTAACTTCAGATTTATACCCTAAACTTGTTTTGATCATATCTCACTCATTATTTTGATTCCATTGCATGGCCAACTCTCACATGTGTACAAGACCCATAGCTTACTGTAAATCTACTCCACTTCATCATTTTATCAGTTTATGACTTACTTCTTTACTGTTTTATACAGCCATCAAATTTAACCAAGATTTTAACCTTGTTTCTTATGGTTTTTCACCTTTTTATCCATGATTATCAACAACAAATCCCCACATAACATTTTTATCATCATATAATCATCATAAATATATACAATAGGAAATAAAATACATGTTTACATAATCAAAATAACAAGAAGATGAGGAGGACAATCTTTATACCACCATGATGATGTAGGTTGATCAAAACATGGATTTTTGATGGAGAAACTTGTGATGCACCAAAACCATCTCCATGACCACCATGCTTCATAAACACCTTGGGGAAAATCAGCCTCAAGACACCAAGGAAACTCCTCCATGGATGTTATAATCACCTCCATTCAATAAGTCTTCAAAAGGATATCATCTTATGCAAGAATAACATAAGATTTGTGGTGAAATTTTGATTAAATGAGGGTTTTGTGTGAGTTGAGGGACGGCACAAGCAAGAGAGAAAGAGAGGATTGTGTGGTTTTGCATGTGTGTAAATGAGAGCAAATGGTTTGCTTGGTGGTTTTTGTGTTATGAAAGCTTCATTGTGAAGCTAAGTATGACAAGTGTTATACTTGTTAAATAAAGTTTGACACATCACTAGCATGTGTTGCTATTTTTTGGCCGTCCCATGTGGGGGTGGGGCAAAACTTGTTTTTGTCTCATCCCCAATTATTTACGGGTACTCCTCGATTCTAGTTTCCTCGATTTGCATGCCCTCGGGTCGTTTTACGAAAAACGTTTTTATAAATTGCGAATCAACGGCACAAAACGAATCCAATAAAAATTGTCTCATCAAAAACGGAGTTCGAAAACGTAAATACGTAATCCTAGGGTTTCCGGTTTAGTCGTAAAGGACGTTAAAATAAAATCGTAAGTCCTAATCTCTTCTCGTAAATTTGTGAGTTTATGAACTAACACAAATTTAAAACTCCAAAATAATATTCGCGAATAAATTTATTTTCTGAAATGTCGGACTGTCACCAAAGACGGTGTATGTAAACGTAAGCACGTAACGTAGAATCCTCCGGTTTAAACGTAGTCGATGCTACTTCAAGACGTAATCCAAATTTCTTCCCAAAAATATGTGAGTTCTGTTGTATCATTAAAATAATATTTTCAAATAATATTTGAGAATAAAATATCAATCGAAAATTGACAGATTGTCACAGCATTTACCCCTAAACAGGATCTTTGTCCTCAAAGATCATCTTACTACTCGCTTCTTATGGAGTTAAAGCCATGTGGGTATTTCCTCCACATTCGGTCTTTTCTCACAACTTCAATTCATTATAATACGCGAGTTTCATCAAAAATAACTACGGGAATAAGATCAGGCTTAATGTTGACTTACTTTCTCTATCCATGATGTTCACGGGTTTCTGATGAATGCAACTTTTCGCCGATCTAAGCTTTACTAAGAATAATCAGATTTTCACTTGATAGGTATTCCATCAAGTTCGATTTACGAAACATAATTCACGCAGTCTTTGAAGTCCTAGGGTAGATCCAGCTTATATGCCTTTCAATCCCAACTTTTACATCATTTCAATGGTCCCATACAACGGGGACTTATATCCCATGATATGTCAGATCATGAATTCATTTTTCCAATGTTAAAAATTGTGGCATAACTTCGCTACCCATTTGGCACTTCAAGATCTACATTTCACATTCACATAACCTCCTGCTCACTATCGGCAGTTAATAATCAAATCCTAATTTCAACAATCATTTCAGATCTCGCGGGTCGAGTATTTTGCAAGGATAGGTTCGCCATCATAGGAAACCTTAAACCTAAAAGACACGTCCAACTCACAATGGGTGTATGTCGGGTGTCTTCATCTCAACTCCTGCTTACAGATGCTCTAATATAGATTCTAACAAGATTCGATCTCAATCCTAATACGACGATTATCAAGGATAATCTCTCCAGAGGAAAACGATTATACGGTCTATTACCAAAGGTCAATCATTCAAACATAAAACAGCACTTCTATTACTCTGTATCGTTACTTTACCTCGTCCCTTCGATTTGGGATGGTACATAGTACTCTCATCAAGGTTCATTCTCAATGACTTCTGAGCAAATCTCTAGAAATTCGATGCGAAGCGAGGATCTTGATATAGATGATCGATACAGGCACGCTATGTTTACATAACTCTTTTTGCATTTATCATTAACGAGAATGATATTAGCAGATTTGGTCAGTCTGTTGACGATGACCCAAATCGAATCAAATTCAGATGATGACCTTTGCAATAGCTAGACGTTTACTAATGTATGAGGCGATCTCTACCTTCATAATTGTCATCAGTACAACTTCTTTAGACAAAGATACTTTTAGTCATAAATGACATAAATAGAATACTTATACTTACAAATTCCAACATAACTATATCTCAAAATCTTCATATTTACACAACTACAAGTGGCCTTTAAAATATTTAATGCTATCGGCTTCTCATTCTTTAATGGTTCATATTAGTCGTGAAATCCTTCACTATTTATATTATCCTTTTTACAAACATCGGCTATTTTATATTGTTCGGCACTTTAATTTGCACCTTCATTATTAAGGAACATGTCCTAACTGGTTCTTTATCTTTTCTACATATTGCGTCGGTATCTATATTCACTTCTCATGATGATATAATTATCATGTCCACAATTCACTTAGATATTCTTTCTACATTATGCGTCAGTAATTACGTTTACCTTCCTGATGAAATAAATATCACAACCGTATTTATTCAAAATTCCTTCTTCATATCTTCTATGTTTTAGTTTCGTCTTTACTATCATTTTTATCTGTTTTACTCAATCTGACGTCTAAAGCGTCAATAATTATTACAACTAATTAAATAATAAACATTTAATTTTTATGAACATAACGTAAAAATTTTAATTTTCTTAGTTCGACCAATTATATAAAATGTTCAAAATTAAATTTGAATTTAATTAACAAGATTTTTGTTGATTTATCGAAAATATTTAATAAGATTTCGTAAATGTTCGAAAAATCTTTATTTATACTTTGGTCAAAGTTTTCTTATTTGAAAAGCAAAAATTGTCGTTCCAAATTTCCAGTTATGGTTTTAATGGGTTTTCTCAATCTCCTTAAGTTGTCTAAAAGTATACACAAACATTTACCCCTAAACAGAAGTTTAGTTAAATGGTTTGTGTATAAGGGAATAATCCCTTAAAATCCTTTGTTAAAACATTTGTCAAAACATATTTCCATTTCTTTTTGGTAAAATCCAAAGTCTTAAAAGGGCTCTTAATTTTTGAAGAGTCTATATGCATACATCTTACCATTATTAATCCAACGGTCATTTTATGTAAAGGATTAAGTTTTTAATCCCTAAGCGTTAATGGTTCTAATCTTTGAAAAGTCAATATAGCTTCCATTATCTATTAATCACACGGTTAAATCATATAAAGGATTAAGTCCTTAATCTCATATTAATTATTCAAGGTACAGGTTTTAATTGTTCGTCCAATTCAGGGCAATTTATAACTAATTATTAACTCATTCTTATTCTGATAAACAAACATGTAGTTCTTAATGATCACGAGCATGAATTTATCAAATTACAGCCTACACACGTGATTCACCAAATTTATGAATACTACATGTGCATTAATCAATCCAAACGACATCACGTGAAACTCATAATGTTCATTACAAGTACCGGATGTAGTGATTGGAATATATAATCTTCTTCGCAGATGCGAAGTTGATGATAACCATGTCGTGGATCAAATCTTTAAAACATACAGTAGAACCTTGTAAATGATCGAACAAATCTTCCATTTCGAGTTATGGATATCGTTTTCGATTGTCAATTTACTCAGTCACAGTAATCTATACATGTAAGGAAAGATAACACCATAGCTCTTCAGGATGACATGCTTGGTATAATAAAATCTTTCTCCGACAACTTTCTCAGTTGTACGGTAATTCCTTAAATTCAGATGGTGCTGACGTATAGTGCACAAGTCACAAGTGCAGCACCGGAAATATAACCAATACCAAATTCAACTTGCCTTAGTGGCGAAAGTCTAGGTAGTTCACCAACAAATACCTCCTAAAGTTTCAGATAAGATAAACATCTTTTAATAAATTCATATTAGGTTCTTTCTAGATTATAATATCTATAACTAGTTCACAACCATTAACGGTATAATTTCAAGTCACCTATCAAGAATTATTTAGATCACTTTTGATAATCAACATCTTATCATTTAGGGGAATTCTACTCGAGTTCCCATCAATCAAGACAATGTCGTCATGTCATAATCAATCACTCCATTCTACTGGCATTACCAACTTTTCAGTTTTATTGCCGTTGATAAGATGTGAACTTCTCAAAAGTCTAATAATAACTCATAATCCTTCACAAATTCAAGGATATATGAGAACACAACTATCATCTAAAGAGTAAGGTCAACGCATAATCTACGCGAGAGAATTTCAAATCAGATACAGACGAAAACATTTAACGAATATGAATATATCCCATGTTTTCATAATTTGAGTACGCATTCGAAAGCTCCTCGGATCGTTACCCAGGTCATTCAAATGAAATCAAATCATAAGAAATGATAGGAACGTCGATACATCCAATCGGGTATCAACACTCGATAATCAGATACTTTTCCTAAGAATCTCGCTACGGGAGAATCGGACAAGAAAGAATTGTCAATTGTCAAATAAGAAAATTTCCACAGATGAGTAAATTCGACTCAGAACAATAGATGCTACAGGCACATATGTAGGTGTCCCTAACACTATGTCCTTATTTTTCACTTCTTGCAAATCTCATAAAATTTATTCTTTCACAATCTTCAAAGAAAATTCAGTGTTTATTCATTAGTTTTATAGTGACTACTAATCAGTCTTGCATAGTCCATTCCAAATTGTATGTAGGCGCGCAACTATATACAATTTCAAGATCAACAATGCAATACTCAGTTCGTCAAAATTTTAACATCATGTTTATAGTAAAAACATTTTCATGCTTAATTCTTAAATACGAATCAAACATAAGTTTACAAAGATTTTCTTTGTTATGAAAACAATTAAGTTTTCAAAGCGTCTCATAAACAACTTCATTCAAATAACAATCACTTATAAATCTCACTATGAATAATCCTTATAGTGATGAATATTCAATTTTTCTCAAGGAATACTGTTTTATCTTTATAAAAACAATGAGTGATCTGCAAAAGAGTGATGAAAGTTTGTTCACCAAGAATTAACTACGATATCATAGGAAATGAGCTTAGCCAAATAATCATGAGGTTCATGACCTCGATGGCACTCACGAAGAATGATTCACAACGTAGCTCAAATCAAGATGAGTACTTGTTCAATGGTTGCATCACTAATGCGAACATTAGGATGAAGCAATAAAAGATAGATAACATCGATACATGTAGAATTTAGCAATCAAAGGTATTCTTTTTCATTAATCACAAACAAGTCAGAATTGTACCGTAACACATTACGTGTCACTATGTCATACAATTCTCAGAACTCATCCTACCAACTGATATCTCAGTTAAGTTAGGGATTCTTAAAAGATACCACAATGAATACTAATCTACAAGAGTCATTAGGTGTTCCACATGTCCCAGAAGATCCATCGGTCCCAATTCAGAAGAAGATTTCTTCAATTTATTTCTTGGACACTGGGCATCCTCATTAGTGGACAATGGCCTAGGAACAACACTTAACACGATCTAACAATCATTTAAAACCTCATAATTCAATCAAAGAACTTAACGAATTCTTCTTAACAATCTCATATTCCATACAAGTTAAATTTTACTTTATTCAAGTTTCAACCAATTTTATACTCAATTCGATATCCTACCTCATTTTCCAATACTTTCAATCTTATTCTTCGGCCTTGTAAAGGCAATACAATCTCAATATGAATCCACACTTAATTTCCAATCCTATTAGCTCTTACAACAACAATTATCAAATGTGTCATTAATATGAAATGACTTGATCATTCAATTAGGCTTCTCGGAAAGGTATTAGTGGCATGAGGCTTTTGGGTAATGGTTCCAATAACAGCCTCAAGTGCAACATTCACCCTTTCGATTTCAATTTAAGAATTGGATGACAACGAATCAGATGACATCTTTCTAGGTGGTAGTGTTTTGTCAAACTCCACTCTATAAGAAAAGATCGTCAAAACATCGATATCAGTTTTAATCTCACCAATTCTTTTTCAATATCACAATCAACTAATATCTACATTTCTACGAATATCAACCATTTGTTGGGATCATAAATATCCACAACTTGGTTTAGATCTAGGATAGCTAGAATTCCTACGAGAATAGCTTCGATTAATTTACTAGGGGATTTAGGGTTTACTTGTGACAATCTACGTCGTATAAATACCTCGTATAAATATCAATATAATCATCAAACAATCATGTAATAAAATTACATCATATGTATATATATAATCCAAGTTATATATATATATTAAAATAACACTTCTCAGTCTGGCGTTGTCGGTAACTCGGGAATTCTTCGGCACCGTTATAGTCAAAAGATTTTTAGACATTTTTAGAAAAATGTTTATAGTTAAAAGATTTTGAAAAGTTTTATTCAAAACCTTAGTTTTAAAAATCTTTCGTTCTCTATAACGAGAGCTCTGGTACCAAACTGTAACACCCCCAAATTTATACAACTCAGTTCAGCGGAAGACTAGTTGGTGTTACGGGATAGCACATTACTCACATCATAGACAACGCTTAAAAGTCGCGTCGTTTTAATAATAAAAAATTTCCATTCATAAATATCAAAGTTACATAGGTCCCAAGTCATATTATTTCATACAAAGTTTTACAAAGTATTTGAATGGAAAATATTGTTTAAGTGCGGGCCATGAATTCTTGTCGTCTTCCCGAGAATTACCTTCAAGTACCTGAGATAAAACATGTTAAAAGAAAAGGGTCAGCGATAACGCCGAGTGAATTCATAGAGTTTCATAAATTCCATCAATATAACTTTGGTATAAAATTAGTACCAAAAATCAATACGTACAAATCATTGTAATAGGCCGTAAAATAGCCAAAATCATTTTATACAAATCTTTGTAATAGGCCATAAAATAGCCAAAGTCATTTTATATAAATCCTTATCGAAAATCATAATATAGGCATTTGCCTTAAAAATCGTTATACGAATAATTATCGTTAAAAACACCATACAATACGTTTTTGCAACGTTGTATAGATTAAATAAAACCATTATATGAATATGGTTATAAAAAGCCTTAAAAATCATTATACGAGCCAATGTCGTAAAAACGTCATACAATACGTCTTATGACGTTGTATAAAATCAAATAAAAACCGTTATATGAATATGGTTATGAAAACCAAAATACAATCATAATATCAATAGTATGACCCTGTATTGCTAGTCAGGCAATACATCGTAATTCGGAGCGTCTATTATTATTTTGTTGATTCGGATTATTATAAGCCGCATGACATTGTTACCTTACTAAACCAACAACGGGTAGCTAACCCGATACCAATTTTGCCCATCTAAAGTAGCGTGTCGTCACAAAGGTCACGCTATGGAAATCTTCTCATACATTAATTCGCTTACCAATCAATGTGGCACGACAGGGATCAACCGTCAAGGCGCGAACTGGGGTGATCGTCCCTAAATAGTACTATTAAATGCATAAGCGTCTACCAAATCCCGGTAGTTCACAATTCATGCTAATGGGACTTTTAGTGACATAACCTAACTTTAATAATCCATTTAATTTCATCTATCGGGTCCATTAATCATTTATCGGGTCATACAATCGGGTCATTCAATCATTCGGGTCCAAAATCAATAAACAAACAATCGGGACAAATGGTGTCCAAACTTTTATAAAAACTAACATGTTATCTCCCTCGCGGGTTTATAAAGCATTTATAAAACATTTAAAAGAGTGCGAGGCTATGAACTCACGTTGATGTGGGAAAGCGGGTTGTCGGCAATTCGGACGTACGGTACGTGCTTCAATCACGGAAACCTAGACAAATAATACTCGGTCTTAGACTCATGTCCAATGACTTTATAAAAATAACAAGTATGTATACATATGATGATTATATATATATGATGATCAAGTGGGTTTACATATTCTCGTTTACTCATTTTAGAGTTGTGTGTCGATAACTTTTATACTAGTTTACTAGTTTTGCCTATTTACGTGTTTTAAGTCCAATAAACTTATTATAAGTTCTTTAACTCTTATTAATCCTTTTCACACTTATATTATCAGTATCTAAGCTTTTACAAGTTGGGCCTAAATGGTTTAAGCCCAATAGATTCTTTTTACAAGTTTTTATCCTATTGAGTCCGTTTACTAGTCCAATATGTTTATTTAACTTGTTAATGTGCGTATGCCCTATAGTTCGGGTTTTGTCGGTTTTTACTTGTTATACATGTCTATATATCAGTATATAAGTTTTATAAAGTTTTCATTAGACGGGTCCAACCATCTAAGTTTTATTTAACAAAAACGTTAATTTTACGGCAATAGCCGAAAAAGTCGTAAAAATCATATTTATAGTTTTATAACTTATAAAACTTAACAAGTTTCCATTTTTATCATTTATACACTTATTACACCTTTTATATATTTATATAAATAGAATCCATGAGTTAGTGGGTTTTAATTATATTTTATACATTAAAATTTTGAGTGCTTATATAATAGTATTATACTTTATTTTTCCAAAATCTGATTTTTAACTTCACTTTCACCAAAACTGCCATATCTTGAGTTCTATATGGAGATAGAAGCTCAAATTTTTATCACATAAACTACATGATATGTGCTACATTTAACTCTTTTATAGCTACTGTTGAATCATCTTCTAAATATTTTCTAAAAATCGTCCAAAACAGTAACTTCAGATTTATACCCTAAACTTGTTTTGATCATATCTCACTCATTATTTTGATTCCATTGCATGGCCAACTCTCACATGTGTACAAGACCCATATATTACTGTAAATCTATTCCACTTCATCATTTTATCAGTTTATGACTTACTTCTTTACTGTTTTATACAGCCATCAAATTTAACCAAGATTTTAACCTTGTTTCTTATGGTTTTTCACCTTTTATCCATGATTATCAACAACAAATCCCCACATAACATTTTTATCATCATATAATCATCATAAATATATACAATAGGAAATAAAATACATGTTTACATAATCAAAATAACAAGAAGATGAGGAGGACAATCTTTATACCACCATGATGATGTAGGTTGATCAAAACATGGATTTTTGATGGAGAAACTTGTGATGCACCAAAACCATCTTCATGACCACCATGCTTCATAAACACCTTGGGGAAAATCAGCCTCAAGACACCAAGGAAACTCCTCCATGGATGTTATAATCACCTCCATTCAATAAGTCTTCAAAAGGATATCATCTTATGCAAGAATAACATAAGATTTATGGTGAAACTTTGATCAAATGAGGGTTTTGTGTGAGTTGAGGGACGGCACAAGCAAGAGAGAAAGAGAGGATTGTGTGGTTTTGCATGTGTATAAATGAGAGCAAATGGTTTGCTTGGTTGTTTTTGTGTTGTGAAAGCTTCATTGTGAAGCTGAGTATGACAAGTGTTATACTTGTTAAATAAAGTTTGACACATCACTAGCATGTGTTGCTAGTTTTTGGCCGTCCCATGTGGGGGTGGGGCAAAACTTGTTTTTGTCTCATCCCCAATTATTTACGGGTACTCCTCGATTCTAGTTTCCTTGATTTGCGTGCCCTCGGGTCGTTTTACGAAAAACGTTTTTATAAATTGCGAATCAACAGCACAAAACGAATCCAATAAAAATTGTCTCATCAAAAATGGAGTTCGAAAACGTAAATACGTAATCCTAGGGTTTCCGGTTTAGTCGTAAAGGACGTTAAAATAAAATCGTAAGTCCTAATCTCTTCTCGTAAATTTGTGAGTTTATGAACTAACACAAATTTAAAACTCCGAAATAATATTCGCGAATAAATTTATTTTCTGAAATGTCGGACTGTCACCAAAGACGGTGTATGTAAACGTAAGCACGTAACGTAGAATCCTCCGGTTTAAACGTAGTCGATGCTAGTTCAAGACGTAATCCAAATTTCTTCCCAAAAATATGTGAGTTCATATTGTATCATTAAAATAATATTTTCAAATAATATTTGAGAATAAAATATCAATCGAAAATTGACGGATTGTCACACATATAGTTACAAAAAATACAGAATAAACTTCTGTCAACTTTTACCAAAACCAAACTTTAAAAATAACACAAAAATCTCCAAGCTACGAAAATATCATGCGGGCTCCCATCCAACCAAAACTAAGTATTAGTACCTGAGATTAAACATGAAAAAGGTCAACACAAAGTTGAGGGATATTCATAGGTTTTGTAGTAAAGGTGTGGAACACAAGCATTCATTTGTAAAACAAGTAATAGGGAAAATGGTTATATACGTTAACCATAGTCTGAAACCATTAATATTGCTATTTAGCTCATGACACCAAAGCTTAACAACATGTAAGTTCCCCTAGTGAGTACTCAGCCTAAATACTCACGTATAAACAAATGTAATGCGTCAAAGTAATAACGAGACGGGGATTTTCAAAATTGATGGATCCACCCATAACATTCGCGCTTAGCACAAACTAATACGGGAAAATTAACGGTTCATGATCAAGAGGGGTAACTTAGTAGCTATGTACACTAAAAACAATAATAATGAAAAACTGTTGGAAAGCATAAAAGTTCTGGAAAGCATACAAGTTCTAGATAGCATACAACTTCTGGATAGCATACAGTTTTAAATGAATGTGTTCCACCATGTAAAATATCACCCCACGTTTAGAAACAATGTACAAGTAGTAAAAAGAGGCTATGAACTCAACTTAGCTACGAGGTGAATCAACATGGAACTTGAGGGTTGAGTAGTAACAACAAGAAATCAAGAAACTTTAAGTCATCCAAGACCTACGATAACGGGGTGCGAAAACTTAGAAGATAAAAAATAACGTTTAGAAAATACTTTGATTACTATTAGTACATAAACCATCTTATAACCCACAAGGCATTGCAACCTATCGACTCGAATCAATTTGACTCAAAAACTCTAATTACCCACTGTATGAACATGCTTACAAACTTTAGCAATACTCGATAAATCCTTAAGTAGCAAACACTTGTACACTTTGAGTCCAAGTTTAACGTTCGATATAGTGGCTGCACCAAATTCCAGAAACATGTTGTAGAGATTGTATTATATCTAGAGTTCTATAATAGCTATTGTGATAACCCGAACCCGCGATCATTATTTAATATTATTTTACGAATAATTTTGAAATTTTGATGAGCTTGAATGCTATGACGGTTGATGGTTTAATTTAAAACCGATGTTGGAAGTCTTTTTTTACCTTTTTACTAATAGTGAGGATTATTAGTGATCACGATATCGACGGATGCCCGAGATTTTATGTTTTATTATTTGTTGTTTCGATGTTTATATTTTTGACGTTTTTTTAAATTGCGTATTAAGTCGTTCCGAGATTATATTATTATTATATTCTGAGTGCGTTTTAATTTTTGACAAGTATTTTAACGAAACCCGAGCCTCGTAAATATTTTCAAAATTGATTACATTTTCTACCCTTTAAACTATTTTATTGCATTTTGGACCAAAACTATCACAAATTGGCAAAATAAACCCTTGGAGCACCATATATAGGCCAAAATCTCACCTAATTTTTACATAGTTACATCAAACTAGAAAAAATTTCTCCCACCTCCTCTTTTCTTTATCATGTCATCACCCCCTAGCCCCCTTCAATCAATTTTCATTCCAAATCAAGCTTGATTCAAGCTAAAACAATTAAAGTCCCTATCTTAGATTTTTAAGAGGCTTCTTTTGATAAAAAAATCTTCAACATGCATGAAGTTTGATTTTTCTAAGAATGGCAGGTCAAGTTTATGATCATGCATGTGTTGTTGGTAATGATCAAGAGATGATCATGCTAAATTTTTTTAAAAAAACTTATTTTTGATTTTGGGTTTTTGATTTTGAGATTGATACAAGTGTTAGAGATGAGTTATGTTGTTATTAGGGGTTTAGGTTGATGATAAAAATGGTTGATTTTGGTTAAAAAGAAGATTTTAGGAGTTGTTTTAGATCAGTAGGTAAAAGGCTATTTTTGGATATCTTATGATTTAATTATGGCCTAAATAATTGCATAGGTCTGTAGATAATTCGATTAGCTTCGATTTGATATAAAGTAGAGCTTCTAGCTCCAAACGAGCGAGAAGTTGTGATGATTTGATTATTCGTGTACCGGGAGACGAGTATCGGCACAACATGTAGTTGTCGTCGATATTTGGATCGAATCTCGGGGACTATAGAATGAGTTTTTAAATGATTCAAGGACTGATGTATAGTTGTAAACCCTAGGTTGTGAGTCTATTTTCAAACTCAAGTGTCGGATTTGTAAACAGGATTGTTTAGAATGAACAAAATAGTTGTATGAGTCGGTGACGTAAAACTGTCCGGTTTTTGTAGTTCAAAGATGTGTCGGGCAGGGAACTTTAAATGTAAAATCTTTTGATGGGATTTTAAGAGGAGTTTCTATAGATAGTAAGTGAGGTATCTGAGTAGTACCATGAATATTTGACGTGTTTAATTGGGGTAAATGAGCTCGTACATTTGGTATGTACCGGCAGATTTTTATCGAGTGTATTGTCTAATAAAGTAAACATATAGAAGGAAGTAATAGGTCACTTGTATTATTTTTCTTTTGGTTTTGTTGTGATTTTATTATTTTGAGTTTAATATTATTAAGTATAGATTTTACTTGAGTCTATTATTAATGAACGCGCCTTATTTGATAGGTTGCGGTTTTCTTGTTTATCGGGCATCAACTATCGTCGAAGATCGTCATGCTACTTATATTACCTAAGGTGAGTCTATAGGCTCGCTTTTGTACAAGTTGTTTGAATGATTTTAAAACCTGCGAGGGGGATACATGTTATTTGAAAATAAAATGGAACACAAGTCATGAATAATTGTTTGGACCCGTATGTTGCCTTTGGACCCGAATGTTGCCTGATTGTGTTGAGTACCTAGTTGTAGAAGGACCTAAATTCATGAACCGTTAACTATTTTCTTGCCCTTGTGTGGGTTAGAAATAGCCGCTTAAACAATTGATAGTACGATCGGGGTTGACACCCCTATCCGAGACGAGAGTTAGTACGCTGAGTGCGCTGCTCGGACGGATAACTTGAATAAGAGACAAGGTAAATTTTACAACGATTACCTTAAGAGGGACAAAGGTTTCACTTTTATCATGCCGGCCTTTTGGCGGATGATTGGTCATAATGGGTCGGTGTCATGAGCTTAAACACAATTGTATAGCTTATGCTATAAGATGAAATGCATGATCAATAGATTGTGACGACAATTCTATTAAATGATTACAATTGATTTTTCTCTTGTGTTCAAATAATGATTTGACAAACTTATAGACTTTCTCAACCGTTGTGTTGATGATTTTAAGCATGTATTTCAGGTTTGAAGTTGACTGATGATGGAGCTTGCTGGAGAAGGTTGCGGGTTGCTTTTGTGGTAGTGGAGTCTAAAACTGATTTCTTTCCCTGTTGTCATAAAAATAATTATGAATGTTCATGTACTTTAGTAAAAATGTTAGTTATTTGGTTGAGATCGTTGGGGGACCGAAACGCTACTCTGATTATTAAACTCTTGTGTTAATTGGGATCGACGGTTTTAGACAAATGAATAAATTCTTTCCTTTTATATTTCCAACGTACCATTTTAAGATCATTTAAAGGGTTTTGTGTAATGAAGTTTGAGTTTAGCACCCAAATGTGTATTTCCGTTGCACAATGTATTTTGGGGGTGTTAAAGATTGGTAATCAGAGCTTTTTAGTTATAGAGAATTAGGTCGATTTTGAAAAATGTCCTAAACTATAACTTTGGTGTCGAAAATATTTGACAAAAACACGCAACTTCTCAGCAAGGCTCCAGTAAGATTATTTTTGTTTTGTTGTTGTATTATAGATGTATCCCTTAAAATTGAAATGATTTTTAGATTATTTATTAAGTAAATACTATGATATATTGATGTCGTTGAAAGTACGTTGAGTACTTGTATCGTTATTTTCTTTATGCAATGCATATGTATATAATTTTAAATAATGACCTTATATACCGCCGAGGGTCTAGGACAATAGACCAGATGATGAACGATTTTACAACTGATTTCTTACGACTTGTATCAGGTATGAGGAAGTTTGATTGATTGATGTATGATAGATATGTGGTTGAAACTTGTGTGATTAGGAGGTTTTATGTGTATGTAAATTGTTCTAAAGGTTGTATCTAGTATGTGGAGATTGGAGTTTGTTAGGACTCGGAAGATGGACGAATTTCTAGTCTTAGGTTGATGGTGATAAATTTGAGTGCTTGAATTGAAATGTTTAAAGAGGAGTAGGTAAGGTTTGAGAGGTTGAGTGAATGGGAGTCTCATGTGAGATCAATTCTGAGTCAAGCTTGGAAGTATAGGAATGTTGAAAGTCGTACTAAGTATCGCCTTGTGATTAATCTACCATGTAGGGGTGAATATTTGAATTTTGAGAGTTAGCTGCAATCATGATATAGATTCGACTTTGAAGTGCAAAAGGGGAAATAGACGAGTGTGATGAAGCTGACAGCAACCTTAAGGAGAATGAGGAGCCGGTGTCTAAGAAACTAATCACGTGATGGATTTCTCTGTATTTTATTTTCTTTCTATGATCGAACTTATTTAGACTTTGTGTCGTAGCATTGTGATGAAACTTATTATCTTTTAAGTTTGTTCGGTAGATGATTGTAGTGAAAGACATTACCACTATCTTGTTGAATCCTCAACGCAATCTGAATTACCCTCATGATCTATGATGTGTCTTTATTAACTCTTTTAGAGTTTTGGTTGATGAATCATTGTAGTTTGTATTGTTCGTGCATGTAGTATCCATAATATGTCCTGATAAAGAAATCCTTCTTTTATCTTGATATGTATACTTATCATGTTTCTTTCTTCTATGATGATATAAGAAGGAGTAGAGGAACATATTTCTGTCATTAGCGGATCGTTGCGTGTCAAAGTTTCTTGAAATATGTCGCTAAAGCTAATGACTGCTACCGTGAACACTATGATTGAACGAGTTATTGCTAGAGCACTTGAAGCTGATCGTGCTGCAAGGAATCAAGGTGCTGAACATGATGCTGCTGGGAATAATGATAATGCAGCTGGGAATAATGATGTTGCTGCTGGGAATAATGATGATGTTGCTGATCTAGCTGAAAGTGTTGTTGTTGTTCCACAGGTTACAAGAGAATGTACGTATGCTAGTTTTATGAAGTGTGGTCCTACTTAGTTTCGCGGTACTTGTGGTGCTTTAGAATTACGTAGATGGATTGAGAAGATAGAGAGTACATTTGAGATTAGCGAGTGTTCTAAAGCCAATAAGGTGAAATTTGTTGCTGCTACATTTTAGGATGATGCACTGAGTTGGTGGAATAGTCTAGTGGCTACTGTAGGATTAGTTGTGGCTAATGGTAGGACATGGACTGTGACTAAGGAATTATTGACTGCTATGTTTTGTCCTGAGGAGGAACTAGGACAGTTAGAAGACGAATTGAGGCACTTAGTGTTAAGAAATGATAATATTACTGCTTATACTAGGAGGTTTTCTGAGCTGTGTTTGTTATGTCCTGATGCTTTTTCGAATGACCGTAAGAAGATGAAGTAGTACATTAAAGGATTGTCTAGTAACATCAAGGATGAGACTAATTCTTCAAGACCTAAATCTTTCGATGAAGGTGTTTAGATGGCGCATGCTTTAATGGACGTGAAGTTGCAAGATAAGAAAGATAGCATTGCTGAAAGCAATAAGAGAAAGTGGGAATATGCTCAGTCCAGCCAGAATCAAGGCCAGAATCGTGGGAATTACCGTAATAACTACAACCAAAGACAGAACTAAAATCAGTATTTAGACCATGGAAGGAATGAGGGAATTCGTGCTACCACTGTGTCTGGAAATAACAAGATAAATCCCAAGTGTGTTTGTTGTACTTAATACCATGTAGGTAATTGTCCACATTTGCGACAAGAGTTAGGACAACCTGGTCATAAAGCTACTAAGTGTAGGACAAGAGGATTAGTTACTGGAATTAGTACTCCTGGAGTTGTGATATGTTTTCGATGTGGTGAGAAAGGACACAAGCAAGGAAATTGTCCAAGGAGAGGAAATCGACAAGATGGGAATGCTGCCGCTCCAACTTATGTTTTGGGTGATGCTGACAACCCTTAAGGTCTGAACGTTGTAAATGGTATGTTCTTATTTGATGTTCTTTATGTTAGTATGTTGTTTGATTTTAGATCAGATAGAAACTGTAGAAATGTAAAGATTCAGTTGTTTTATCAATGGAGAATTAGTAAGATTGACAATTAACTACGATGTGGAGTTAATCTATGGAAGGTTGTTAGTGTTAGTTCCATACAAAGAATGTGTTCCTTGAATTTAAGGAAGTAGGTGTTTAATATCGACTTGATAATCATACAGTTTGGATTTTTAGATGTAGAATATTGGTATAAACTGGTTAGTTGTGCGTGGTGCTGATGTTTGAGATTGATCCAAACCCTACTATAAATTGATAACTAGTGGTTTAGATTAGGCTGAGAAGCTAAGTGTTGACTGTGAAAGATGATGAGTGAACTTTTCTGTTTGAGAAGTGTCTTGTTTGGAAATAACGGGATACGTGGAAGAGGGATATGATGTATTTTTAGCTCAGGTAACTAGTGATAGTGTAATTAAGAGGAAGTTGGGAAATGTGTTAATGATTCGAGAGTATTCTAAAGTATTCCTAAAGTATTTCCGAGTTTACTGTCGTCTCATGAAATGAAGTTCGTGTCGATTGAGTGTTGTAAGAGATAGGTGTAATGCTCCTGCGTTTCGTTGTGTAGTGCTTCTGCGTCTCGTTTAGTAGTATTTGTATGCCTTATCAGTTGGCATCGTCAGAGTAGAATGAGTTATCCGGTCAACTGCGAGAATTGATGGATAAGGGATGTATTAGATTAAGTTTTTTTTGCCATAATGATCGCTTGTGTTATTTGTAAAAAGAGGATGGATTGTTTCGGATGTGTATCGATTATTGTGAGCTTAGCAAATTAACTGCCAAGAAATGGTATCCACTACCAAGGATTGACGTTATTTGACCAATTGTAAGGATCCAGTGTGTACTCAAAGATCTCTTTGAGATCTGGTTATCATTAACTGAGAGTTAGGAAAGAAGATATTCCTATAATTGTTTTTCGTACTTGATGTGGGTATTTTAGGTTTTAAGCTATGTCTTTTTGGATTGACAAATGCTTCTGCCGTATTCATGGACTTGGTGAATCGTGTGTGTAAGTCATATTTGGATTAGTTAGTCATTGTATCTATTGGCGAAATTTTGTTTTATTTCAAGAGGAAAGAAGGAGCATAAGTAGCATATGAGGATAATTTTGGAATGGTTGAAGAAAGAAAAGTTGTATACAAAGTTCTCTAAGTGTGAGTGTTGGTTGAAATTAGTGTATTTTCTGAGGCATGTGATTGACAACAAAGGTATTCGTGAAAATCTTACCAAGATTGAAGCGATTAAGGATTGGTCAATACCAACGACGCCGAAAGAAATCTTTTAATTCTTTGGTCTAAGTTGGGAATAATCGAAGGTTTATCGAAAGGTTTTCACTGATTATTGAACCATTGATTAAGCTGACTAAGAAGAATTGGATGTGTGAGTCCCACTTGTGCATCTAAATTTGTAAGTTTCGAGATCTGATTCCTATTAGATGAGGAAGCTATTTTCTGAACACTAAAGAATAGGTTGTGTTCTGCATCGATGTTGTCATTATTGGAAAGATCAGAAGGATTTATAGTTGGTTGTGATGCGTTTCATAAGGGTTATGAAGTTTTGGTAATGACTTTGCTATTTTGAAAATATTACTTGTATGGAATCAAGTGTGTAGCAATTAAGGATCATAAGAGTTGTATCATATTCAATTTCTTTGGAAGGCAAAGGAGATGAGTAAAGGATCACTAGTTATAAATTTCGAGTACTTGAGTATGTTGGTGGTTATGACTGTGAGTGATTATGACTACGAGATTCGCTACCATCCGGGAAGAGCGAATGTGGTAGCTGATGCACTTATCAGGAAGAAAAAGGAAAAATCTTCTAAGGTTTGAGTTTTGGTGATGACAAGAAGTGTGGACTTGATAGAAAGGATATTGAAATTTTAAGTTAGTGGTCTAATACGGAAGGATGTCAAGGTAAGTGGTTTCAACATATTCTCAAACTTATAAAAAGGATTTTGTTGTAAAGTCAAGTGAGACATGGTATATTGAGCACTCCTAACATACCTAAGTTGAGAGTGTGAGACTTAGTGAGGAAGGAATCTCACAAGCCAAGAATCCGATATATTCTGGGTTGGGTAAAGGTGAAAGTTGAGTTGAGTACTGTGTGTTATACAGAGACTGATGGACAAAGTGAAAGGAAGATTCGAACATAGGATGATATACTTTTGTGCGTGTGATTGACTTAGGAAATTGTTGGAATTCTTATACAAGAATAGTTACCATGCTAGTAATGAGGTTGTACTGTTTGAAGGTCCATAAAGAACTTCAAATTGTGAAGATTAAAGACCTTGAGTTATGGATTTAAGTTAGGTTTCTGTGTATTGAAGTAATGTAGGAAGAATTAAATGACTAAACTAGGAATGATGTTGGTGATTACTGATACGATTGTAAAGATTAAGGATCACTTGATAGCTACGAGGAACCGTCAGAAGAGTTATATTGGCAATCGAAGGAAATCGATTCAATTTGAAATTGGAAACATGATTATGCTTAAGGTGTCGTTATGATGGGTGGAACTTGTTTTGAGAAACAAGGAGAAAATTCAACTTGAATATAAGTTGCATTTTATAGAGAGAATTGTTAAGAGTTCTTAAGAGGTTGAAGTATAGTAAGGGTTATATTGTGATGATACACGAAATCTAGGAGTGGACCAAATTTGTGAAAGAAGCATGAGGATTTCTTTAAGGAAAGGAGTTCTCTTTTGTTCTAGAAGTATCGAATGTGAGTATAAAAGGGGCCGAGCGCTGGGGACATCACTCTCTTTTAGGAGGGTAGGATGGGATAACCCGAACCCGCGATCATTATTTAATATTATTTTACGAATAATTTTGAAGTTTTGATAAGCTTGAATGCTATGACGGTTGATGGTTTAATTTAAAACCGACGTTGGAAGTCTTATTTATACCTTTTTACTAATAGCGAGGATTATTAGTGATCACGATATCGACGGATGCCCGAGATTTTATGTTTTATTATTTGTTGTTTCGATGTTTATATTTTTGACGTTTTGTTTTTAATTGTGTATTGAGTCGTACCGGGATTCTATTATTATCAGATTCTGAGTGCGTTTTAATTTTTGAAAAGTATTTTTAGGAAACCCGATCCTCGTAAATATTTTCAAAATTGACAATTTACATTTTCTACCCTTTAAACTATTTTATTGCATTTTGGACCAAAACTATCACAAATTCGTAAAATAAACCCTTGGAACACCATATATAAGCCAAATCTCACCTAATTTTCACATAATTACATCAAACTAGAAAAATTTTCTCCCACCTCCTCTTTTCTTTATCATGTCGTCACCCCCCTATCCCCCTTCAATCAATTTTCATTCCAAATCAAGCTTGATTCAAGCTAAAACAATTAAAGTCTCTATCTTAGATTTTCAAGAGGCTTCTTTTGATACAAAAATCTTCAACATGCATGAAGTTTGGTTTTTCTAGGGTCAAGTTTATGATCATGCATGTGTTGTTGGTAATGATCAAGAGATGATCATGCTAAATTTTTGTTAAAAACTTATTTTTGATTTTGGGTTTTTAATTTTGATATTGATACAAGTGTTAGAGATGAGTTAAGTTATTATTAGGGGTTTAGGTTGACAATAAAAATGGTTGATTTTGGTTAAAAAGGTGTTTTTGTGTAAGATTTTAGGAGTTGTTTTAGATCAGTAGGTAAAAGGCTATTTTTGGATATCTTATGATTTGATTATGGCTTAACTAATGGCATAGGGCTGTAGAGAATTTGATTAGCTTCGATTTGATATAAAATAGAGCTTCTAGCTCCAAACGAGCGAGAAGTTATGATGATTTGATTATTCGTGTACCGGGAGACGAGTATCGGCACGACATGTAATTGTCGTCGATATTTGGATTGAATCTCGGGGACTATAGAATGAGTTATGAAATGATTCAAGGACTGATTTAAAGTTGTAAACCCTAGGTTGTGAGTCTATTTTCAAACTCAAGTGTCGGATTTGTAAACGGGATTGTTTAGAATGGTCAAAATGGTTATATGAGTCGGTGACGTAAAACTGTCCGGTTTTTGTAGTTCAAAGATGTGTCGGGCAGGGAACTTTAAAAGTAAATTCTTTTGATGGGATTTTAAGAGGACTTACTATAGATAGTAAGTGAGGTCTCTGAGTAGTACCATGAATATTTGACGTGTTTAAGTGGGGTAAATGAGCTCGTACATTTGGTATGTACCGGCAGATTTTTATCGAGTGTATTGTATAATAAAGTAAACATATAGAAGGAAGTAACATGTCACTTGTATTGTTTTTCTTTTGGTTTTGTTGTGATTTATTATTTTGAGTTTGATATTATTAAGTATTGATGACGTATAGTCCCAGCCGGGTCATGAACCCGGCCCACGGGTACTACCCGTATCCGGCCCATCACGAATGGGTGGGAATAATGTTATTTGAGCTTATGGGCTTGGATGAACAGTAACCATACACACGTGTGCGGCCCACGGCCCGGCATGCCCGGTGCAGGGTTAGACATAATCATACTCCTACTATAATTAGGATTTATCCCAAAGGGAAGGATATTCACTCACCATAATTAGAAGATAACAATCAATCTAAATCTGGTGATTATTCTTTCCTTGGGGCCGAAGCATCAGTGACAGCCCATTAGGGTTTCACTGCCTATATAAGGAACCCCCAAGGGTTCCACAAAGGTATTACATTCTACACACTTTCAACTCTCTTCCGATCCCTATAACTTAACCGATTACTTACTCTCACGCCGGAGTCTAATCGTGGGAAACATTCCCACGGTAAGCCTAACGCGTGTTGTTTAGTGTGCAGGATCACAACCAGATAATTCACTTGGTGTAGGAGTCGGAATCCAGCCAACCCGAATTAAGCCTAATTAAGGTCTATCAAGGATCACCTAACTTTTGCATCAACAAGTTGGCGCCATCCGTGGGACCATTACACTAAGCTAGAACAAAATCTCATCTCGAATTCTCAATGACGAAGGGGCATCCGCAAGGAAACCCAAGGAACACAAACCCTGGAAATCGGAAGTTCCTAGGGGAAGGGATACTCATTCCCAATCAATCCCCTAGCCACCAAGCTGGCGGACCAAAAAACCGAAGTGGTCTTCAGTCCATGGGCATGACAAGCACGTTCTCTCTCACCCCACCAGCTACTTCGACCTTGGATAATCCTGATCCAGGGAGTGCGCCCAACCCCCCTAACAAGGAGCCGCACAGACCATCGACTGAGGAAGAAGTAGAGGTCGAACCACTCAGCGAGGAAGATCTCACTCAAGTTCTCATGCAGAACTTTGAGAGGATAGTCCCAGGAGTTGCATCAAGGTTGAACCTTGGGAGGTACCTCCAATCTAGGCTCAACTTTGGCAACGCCGGACCAGGCACCTCTTCTCAAACTCAAAGGAAGCGAAGGACACGACCTCAGGAGAGGAACCTCTTTGAGGAAACTCCCCGACCCAGGAATGTGTTCGAACGCATAGGGGATCGTCTCATGCAGGAACTAATACAATCCAGAGAAGAGGAAGAGAAGTCCTACGGTTCACCCGAACGACCAGATCTGGAACTAACCAGAACTAATCGCCGCACAAGCGTGTGGGATAGGATGAATACCGGGAAGAAGGCTCCTGGCTCTTCTCACAAAAGCGGTCCTCACCCAAAGGATGGGGCACCACCTCCTTCTCCCGGTCCATCAGGAGAGGACTCGGATGACCATCCACCCAAGCGTCGCCGACCTAGGCGTACTCCTCCACCGCCACCAGACAATGAGGAGTACTATGGCGGCCCTATTATCGAGATACGGAAGCAGAAGATCTTTCCCGCCCGTGGTGTGACCCTAGTCTCACCCGTCCATGGGCAGATCCCAGGGAAGATCCTTTTACTCTCCGCATACGGAATTACTCTGAGGATACAAAGCGTCGCATGCCGGCGTGTGTCAAGACTTATGATGGGACTGGTGATCCGGATGATCACCTAAAGATATTTGACACGCAGGTAAAAATTGAACGATGGCCCATGCCTATATGGTGCCAAATGTTCAATTCAACCTTGATCGGCAATGCTCGTGATTGGTTTGAGGGACTTCCTCCGCGAAGCATTGATAGCTTCACTGAACTACGTACTGCATTCAAGAATAATTATACTCAGCGAAAGAAGTATAATAGAGACCCGGTCTCATTGGCAACCGTCAAGCAACGGCCTGGGGAGTCTACGGAGGCCTTCAATGAACGCTTCAATGACGAGTGCACACGCACAAAGACAATGCCGGAACTTCTGAAAATTTCCGATTATATGCATGCCATAACAGACAGGGAATTAATAAGACGTCTCAATGACAAACGTCCGGAGAGGTATGACGACCTTATGGAAAGGGTCAAAAACTTCATAGAGGGAGAAACCGCGGTAGCCGCGGCCTATCCTTCAAAAGGAAACAACTACCGATCGAACGACCAGTCCAGGAGACAGTCGGGCGGTCAAAACAACCAGAACAGTGGGAGGGGCTCAGATTACAAGAGCCAAAACAAAGGAGAACGGCCGGAGGACAAATTTACCCCTCTAAAGATGTCCTACCGGGAGATCTTGCTGACGGAAGGGGCCAATTTCCCGAGACCTCCCCCAATGACGACTCTGCTGGACCGTCGTCAAGGAAATCGCTTCTGCGAATTCCACAACGACAAGGGCCATGGCACGGAGGAATGTATCCAACTCAAGAAGCACATTGAGTCACTGATCAAGTCAGGCAAACTCAAGCATTTGGTCAAGGATTAGAAGGATGGAAAAGACAACAAGAAGTATGACAAGAAGGATCCCCAAAAGGACAAACCTTCAACTATATACATGATCCAATCCAGGCAGCGCCGCACAAGGCAGAAAATTAGTCAAAAGTTTTCGCGCGGCGGAGAAATCTCATTCCCTCCCATTACGGCAAGTGATGTGATTGATGCGCCTCTCACTATTGAGATAAGCATTAGAACACACAATGTCCGCCGTATGTATGTGGATGGAGGGTCATCAGCAGAAGTACTATACGAACACTGTTTCGTAGAGTTACGACCAGAAATAAGGAGCCAATTAGTACCGGCCACGGTGCCGCTCATCAGTTTTAGTGGAGACACCATCTGGCCAATAGGACAGCTGCGTCTGCTTGTAACCATTGGGAATGAAGAGCACTCCACCATGGCGTGGATGAACTTTATGGTGATACGCTCACACTCTCCATACAATAGGATCATAGGCAGACCAGGCATCCTGGCCATACGAGCGGTACCCTCCACGGCGCACGGGATGATCAAATTCCCATTGGAAGGAGGAATTGTCACTATCTATAACACAATCATACCAGCACCCGAGTTTCATGCCATGACAACATCGGTTCCACCCGTTCCCCCCAAAGACGGGTCACCACCTCCCAATTGGAAGGTGGCAATCCATCCTGATTACTCGGAACAAGAGGTGTCCATAGGGGGAACGCTCTCGGATAGCGGCAAGAGGGCCATGTGCTCTCTCCTGAAAGCAAACTTAGATGTATTCACATGGGAGCCCAAGCATATGACGGCGTACCGCGTGCGATAGCAGAACATAAGCTCTAAATCCGCCAGGGATATCCTCCCGTTAAGCAAAAGAAGCGCGGTCAGGCACCCGAACGCAGCCAAGTAATATTGGATGAAGTACAGAAACTGGTGGATGCATGTATCATGCGCGAGGTATACTACCACGAGTGGTTATCCAACCTAGTCATGGTCAAAAAGCATGACGGTAGCTGGCGCATGTACGTGGATTTCATGGATCTAAACAAAGCCTGTCCACAGGACTGTTACCCGTTACCGGAGATTGACTGGAAGGTGGAATCCCTATGTAGATATCCCTTTAAGTGCTTCTTAGATGCATATAAAGGATACCACCAGATCCAAATGGCGGAAGAGGACGCAGAGAAGATGGCGTTCCATACTAGTCAAGGCGTATACTATTATACAAAAATGTCGTTCGGACTAAAGAACGCCGTGGCAACATATCAGCGGCTTGTTGACAAAGCCTTTGACTCACAGATAGGCCACAACCTGGAGGTCTATGTTGATGATTTAGTCATCAAAAGTCGTACGGAGGATTAATACAAAGCTTTTGGCTAAGTATAAAATATTTATCGTCTGTATCTTTTCGAATTGATTATTGGAAGAAAGTACGACTCAGTTGTTCTTGGTGGAATAATAAATGGGGAAAAGTTATCTATTTTAAACTAAAAATAAAAATGTCGTTGAAAGCTAGAAAATTTACTCTAAGATAAAACAAGTCAAAACAATGCTAAGTAAAAAGGCGGGAAAAATTAAAGTTGGAAAATAAAAACAATTCATAAAACAAACAATGAAACTAAGTCTAAAAATTTCAAAGAAACATAATCTTCGGAATAACTGAATTTTCGGAAAAATGGTAATTTCAGAAAAAGTTGGATTTTCGGAATAACAAGCTTTTCAGAGAAATTGGTATCTTCGGAATAACATGATTTTCAGAGAAATTGAGAATTTCGGAATAACAATATTTTCGGAAAAACAATATTTTCGGCAAAAAGGTCTTTTCAGAAAAAAGAACTTCTTCGGAAAAATGGTGATTTCCGAAAAAGGGATTCTTCGGAAAAAGAGGATTTTCAGAAAAAGTGGATTTTCGGAATAGTGACGAATTCAGAGAAAGAAGGGATTTCGGAATAAAGTTGTTTTCAGAATAATGGGTTTCTTCAGAAAAAGGAGTTTTTCAGAAAAATGAAGATTTCACACAAAGAATGAATTCAGAGTTTCAGCAATTTCAGAAAAAGGAATGTTTTCAGAGAAACAAAACCCTTTTCCGAAAATGTTTAAAGCACGAATACAGTAAACAGAAACAAACAATCTTATGAGATAAGTTACCAATAAGCACAAACCAAACAAGTAATTAACCAAAACTTTAACCAAATAAATTTTAAGAAGAACTAAATAAGCCAAAAATTAAAAACTATAAAAACATTAAATAATAAAAACATTAAAATCAACTAATAAGCAATCCTATTAAGCTATCAAAACAACTTAATCAAAAATAAGCCAAACACTAAAAGATCAAATACCATAATAAGCTTAAAACATCCACCACATCAAAACTACAAGATCAATCACAAGAACAAATCAACCAATTATCAAAGAGATGAGATTAACTACATCATTATCAAGATTAACAAAAAGATTAAGAAAGGTAGTATGAGAATTAAGAAATTAAGCTTGATTGATTAAAGATGAATGTAAAAAGATTACAAGATTAATGGAAAGATTAACAAGTTTGAAAGAAAAACTAGAGAGAAAAATAAAACACACTTAAAATTAAACTACACCTATTAAAAACTAAAACACCTAACACCCTCCTAATGACACATTAGGAGGGTATTTATAGGAGGTGAGGAGACTACATGCTTAAGCTATCTAGTTTCTTTCTTCTCGACTCGACTCGACTTAATCTTTGTCTTTCTCGACGTCGTCTCGAGATTTGTCGATATAAGTTGAACTTGTCTAGTAATTTTCTTCTATAATTAGACTTGAATTCTTCGACTTCAATAAACTTCCGTCTTTAGACTTTTTCTTCGATAAATCTTCAGAATTGGCCTTGGACTTCCATTCTTTTTGCATTCTCGATCTTTTGACTTCGTCTTTAGTCTTTTTCTTCGATAAAAGCCCGTGATAGCCCATGTTTTCTTCCTTTTGCATCTTTTGGTCCTAAAATACAATAAAAACACAAACCACGCATAATTCCGACTTTTACGACATAAAATACACGTTTTGGTCTTGTTATTATTGGAAATAAGTGGTAAAAGGATCAGTGTTTTCACATTTATTAAATCCCCTACACTTGACCATTGCATTGTCCTCATGCAATGCACTAATTTCAAAGCACGGTTTACATTTTTCATCATAGATAACCCACCTTGGCCTTTATTAAATACTAAACACTAAGAAAACTTAAAAGAATAAAACAAGTAGAGAAATCGAAGACTTACATTGGGTTTTTGGTTGTCATGAATGTTCATCATTCTCAAGTTTCACGTTCCCCATACCAAGCTTAAAAACGAGATCATTGTTATTATAAGTTAAAAAACTAACACGAACTCATGTGGCCCAATTATTCACTTAGACTCCCTTATTCCTAGGTGTATCTCTTATATTTTATTGTTGTCTTGAATGATCACGAGGATGCATCGTTTGACTTATTTCGATAGTTATTTAGGCTAAAAACAAAGTGGGACGATTTAACCAATAGTTAGCTAAAGGACAAAATCTTTTAAAACTGCTTCTCGGGATCTCATAAAGTTCATATATTGGCATAACTCGCTTCACGATTTGAGACCTTTCTCGGACCGATATTTGGCAGCGACTTCATACTTCAAATCTTTGAGAGACGTTCTTGAAAATATGGTCTTCTCTTCATAATAGGAATTTATTCACTTGAAGTTTTGAGAGATTCTTCATATTTGGACCACGACTTCTTCATTTTTCTCCAATCGTTATTTTGGACTTTCATATACAACGATCCGCCTCCTTTTAGGACTTGGATCTATTTATCCTCATACCTTGCTAGGGTCTTTTCAGATAGACTTCTCCATGATCTTTTGGGGAGTACTTGCTTTTCGTCGTGTGTCTCGATCCTTCATATTGATTTCCGATAAATGATTCTTCACGTCACTTTTGGATCTTTAGCAACAAAATGTAGCCCTCATGCCTTGTTAGGGCCTTTTCGGACTCGCCAATCTTTGCATCCCGCTTCAATAGGTTATGCCTTGGCTATGAACTCTAATTAATACCGAGCAACTTTTAAACGATCTTGTGCTAGAAGCTAAGTAACTTTTCAAATCGTACAACCTTATTTATTGTAGATAAATTTATTAGCAAGCGATGGGAGAATAGGCTTATAATCAACTCACGTAAATTCACGAAAGAATACCAAACTTATAATTGACTCTATCATATCTCGTTCTCCACAATTTAAAATCTCAAGGAATGAGACTCGTGGATGCTTAGCCAATTAAATCAAAGTTTTAGGTTTTCGAGTCATCTATAGGATCTTGCAGATTCTTAGACTTTTTCAAGTTTAGAAATTGCATTTTAAAGTTCCCTTGATAAACGACTCTCTAGGATCAATTATAGGAACTTGCGAAAAGTTCTTGTTCTTAACCCGTGAGAGTTAAGCCTTTCGCGTTTTAAAGCTCCCTATATAAAATCTTAGCAAAACTTGACTTAAACACGTTAAGGATACTAGCTAGAGTAAACTTAGATAAGTAAACTCGGGTTGAGTCAAAATATTCATGACTTTGAAAAATTTAAAACCACTTTATTCAAAATTTATTCTAGCAAGGAAAGAAAATAACCATAATAAAGGAAAATACAACTATACAACTAGGCCAAAATAGATTAAAAATTTTGAAAAATGTCGAAAAACAAATTTTCCGGTTAAAATGAGGACAAATTCATGGAAAAGACCACTTACTTCAATAGAAGTCCCCCCTACACTTGATATAAACATTAATAAGTGTGAAAACACTTATCCTTTTACAACTTATTTCCAATAACAACAAGACCAAAACGTGTGATTTATGTCGTAAAAGTCGGAATTATGCGTGGTTTGTGTTTTTATTGTGTTTTAGGACCAAAATATGAAAAAGGAAGAAAACACGGGTTTTCACGGGCTTTTATCGAAGAAAACGGGAAAAGACGAAGTCAAAAAATCAAGAGTGCGAAAAGAACGGAAGTCCAAGGCCTATTCTGAAGATTTATCGAAGAAAAAGTCTAAAGGCGGAAGTTTAACGAAGTCGAAGAACTTAAGTCTAATAGAAGAAGAAAATTAAAAGACATGTTCAAATCCCGAGACGACAAAGACAAAGAATTAAAGTCGAGTCGAGAAAACGTGAAGAAAGCAAGAAAGAAGATGCAACACATGCACTCCTTCCACCTTCCCTATAAATACCCTCCTAATAGTCATTAGGAGGGTGGTTAGATAGTTTTAGTAAATTTTCACTTTTTCATTTTCTTTTCTAGTTTTAGAGAGAGAAAGTCTTAAACTTTCTCTCACTAAGTTTCATCTTTTTCTCTTAATCTTTCTAGATTAAACATCTTTGTATTGCTTATTTTCATTAATCAAGTTTTATTTTAAGCTTTTAATCCTTAATCTCATTCTACTCTTCTTTGATTTTAGATTGATTTTGGTGCGATTATCATATGATCCGTGTTGTTCTAATTGATTTCGTGCTTAAAAAGTTAATCTTTTGATCATCACCTAAGTTTTCATGTGAATAAGCTTTAAGACTCTTGTGCTTATTGGCTTATTTTTATGATTAGCTTATTTACTTTATAAAAAGCTTTCTTAAAAAGTTGATGTTTTTATTGTTTGATCCAAAAAGTTGTTTAATTTCGAGTTAGATAAGTTGATAAGTGCTTATTTGATCCGGATTGTTTTTGGTTCGTACTAGTTTTCGGGGTAAGCTTATCACAATAGCTTATTTCTTAGCTTTTTACGAATTCCACCATTTTCGGAAAAGGTTATAACCCTTTTCCGATCCAGCTATTCCGACCAGCAACATTCCACCCTTTCCGATTGATCTAATCGAAAAAGGGTTTTGCACATTCAGATTTTGCACCTCACTTATTCCGATCACTCTTGATCGGAATAGGGTTAAGTATTCCGACGGTTACCCATTTGAGCATTCCGATTGGGATTTTCTGTTTAGTATTCCGATTGGAGCATTTCTCCATATTCCGATTGGGATCTTCATTTGGTATTCCGATTGGGACTTTTAGCTTATTTTCCGATTAGTGTGCTTAATATTCCGATTGACCCCCTTGTGTTGTATTCCGATCAGTACTAATCCCTATTATTCCGATTGATAAATTTTGGGGTGTATTCTGATTAGATCATTTCTCATATTCCGATCTGGGCTATGTGCACATTCCGATTGCACCCCTTTTTCACCCATTACTCCGATCAGTGTTACTTATATTCCAATTTAGAGTTTATTGTTTTTTACATAATTTCTAAGTGTTAGTTGTTAATAAGTGATCTAGTATTTTTCTTAATCTAGTCTATAAGTTTGCAAGCATTTTCTTTTAACTTTAATATTAATCTTTATTCTTCCATTTTACTCATCGACACTTTAATTACTTGCTAATAGTTTAAAACAAACATTCAACCAAACCATTCTCTTGATTCACCAAAAGATGATTGAGTCGCACTTAAGACCGGTTTTCAATTTGAAAAGATCGGTTTAACGAACTTTCATACTAGGCCTAAAACCCAAGTATTAAATGGCACCGCTGCCGGCTCTTTTCGTTACGATTAACGGTTTTTAGTGAGAGACGCATTGAATTTTGGGATCCGTTCTTTGAACGTTATTTTCCTTGCTTGAAAAATTTTCAAAAATCCTAAAAAATATAAAACTCTTCAAAAATACAAAAACATTAAAAAATTATTAAAAGCAATTCTTTTCAAAAGGTTTTGCACCAAAAATATTATATACATATTTTCTCTGTGTATATTTTTCTTCTGCAGGTGTATGCGTACTAGATCTTCGAACTATTCTGAGCCCGAGACTCGTAAAGATTTAGATATGGCTGGTGTTAATAACAACAATAATCACCCACCTCAACCCAATTTGAATAACAACAACAACAACAACAACAACAATGTCCTCCTACCTGATTTACGAACGATGGAGGAATTGTGTCAACCCACCATGAACGGACGCGGAGGCCCGATTGCGCCGATGCACGTCACGGCTCAGGAGTTTTCGTTGAAGCATCACATGATCCAGCAAGTGCAAACGAACCCATTTCGTGGAATTCCGGATGATGATGCCAACAAACACCTCGACAAATTCATTACCATAACCCAAAGCATGAAGTGCTCCGGTGTTTCTATGGATGACCTTCGCCTTCAACTTTTTCCCCACTCGCTTTCTCACCATGCCAAAAAATGGTTTGACTGTCTTCCTAAGAATTCTATTCATACGTGGAATGACATGACTCAACGCTTTTTATCGCGCTACTTTCCCCCATCCATGGTCACTAGCCTTCGTAACCAAAATCAGTGGATTCATGCAAGAGAATGATGAATCGCTTTTCGATGCTTGGGAACGGTACAATGATTTGATCGACCGCTGTCCAAATCACAATATGCTCCCCGTCACTCTCATTGACACCTTCTACAATGGTCTCACTTTTCGTGATCGTGACACGATCAATGCTGCCGCCGGTGGTACCTTTATGAAAAGGAGACCGGGGGAGTGTCGAGAGTTGATCGAAAACATGACTACTCACCAAAAGAATTGGGATTCATCCGCATCCTCAAGATCTAACTCGAGAGTCAATGTTTCTTCTACTACTTCCAATCCTGAGATATCCGAACTTACCCGACAAATCGCGAGTATGCACAAGGATTTCATGTCCATAGCCACAAACCAATTTCAACAAGCTAAAGCCGTTGCTATTTCTTGTGACACATGTGGTGGTCCTCATTCTTACAATGATTGTCCTTCTACCCAAGGCAATTTTTCTGAAAACGTTAACGCAGCTTACGGTACTTATCCCACGGGAGGCTATCAAACCCGCCCTCAAGGAGACCGTGGTTTGCTAAGTTATCGTTCCAACAATTATCTTGCTCCTCCTGGTTTCCCTCCTACAAACCAAAACCAACAACAAAGCTATAACCGAAACAACCAATCTCAACCTCGTGCTCAAAATCAATATCAATCCCAAAGAAACCCATACCCAACTCAAGGAAATTCTCAAGCTTACCAAGCTCCACCTCTCAATCAACTGATGGCATTAAACCAAGACGTCGAGACGTTCATGAAGACTAATCGTGAGATGGTGACGAATCTTCAGAGTCAATTTGTCAACTTGAAGAATGACATGGTGAAACAAGGGAGCGATATTCGAGCCGAGCTAAGGAATGATATGGCCAAACACAGCAATGAAATTAATGCAAACATGCAAAACTCTTTTAATAATCAAGCGGTTCACCTTCGTGATATGATTGGTTCGCTCATCCAAGGTAATCAACCCTCTTCTTCGGGTACTCTTCCGAGTAATACCGTTGCGAATCCAAGAGGGGAGATGAAAGCAATCACCACTCGTAGTGGAAAAGGTTATATGGAACTCGAGCTTCCTACACCTCCACCCGTGATTGTGAACAAGGAAAAAGAGCAACTTTCCCCACCTCCTTCACCTTCTATCCCCGTTTCCCCGCCACCCGTGGTTGTGAGTGATCCTATTCCCTTAAAGCCTTCTTCTTCATCCAATATACCTTATCCTTCAAGGTTCAGGAAAGAGAAGCAAAAGAGCAAGGATGATATTCAGGTTTCAAACTTTCTAAAAATGTTTAAACAATTGAATTTTAACATCTCCTTTGCCGAGGCTCTCGCTCACATGCCCAAATATGCTAAGATGTTTAAAGATCTTCTAAGTGATAAGGAAAAGCTTCTTGACATCGCTCAGACCCAACTTAATGAGAACTGCTCCGCAGTGCTCTTAAGGAAATTGCCCACCAAACTTGGTGATCCGGGTCGCTTCTTTATTCCTTGCAACTTCCCGGGAGTAGAGAATTGCATGGCCCTAGCCGATCTAGGTGCCAGTATAAACTTAATGCCTTTAAGTGTTTGGAAGCAATTATCTCTCCCCGAGCTAGTCCCCACCAAAATGACTTTGGAATTAGCCAACCGTACGGTTGCTTATCCAGTGGGGATAGCCGAAGATGTCTTTGTTGGCGTCGACAAATTCACCTTCCCGGCGGATTTTGTCATCGTTGACTACGAGATGGATCCCCGTGTTCCATTAATCGTTGGACGTCCATTCCTGAGGACCGGCCGCACTCTTATTGATGTAGCCGCGGGCGAAATAATCATGAGAGTTGGTGACGATAAAATTGTCTTCAACATGGGTAAGATTTCTAAGCAACCTTATTCGTATGAGAGTGTTAATGCTATTGATGTTCTCGATGAGGCTTGTGAAGAACATTTTCATGATGCTTGCAAAAGTACTCTTTCTTTTCTACCCAATGTTGAGACCGTTGCCTCAATTGCTCCAGCATTGACTCCTTTTGGAGAAAGTGACTTGGATGATTTCGAAGCTAGCTTGGGTCCTCTTGATATTAAGTATGATAATTTGTCCACCAATTGGGACGAAGATATTCGTACTATTGAGAGACTTCTCAATGAGGACCCGTTGTCTCCTCCTGCTCCTAAAGAGGTGACTAATGATGATCCATCGTTAGTTTCACCATCTATTGAGGATCCTCCCACTCTCGAGCTTAAGGACCTACCTCCTCATCTTGAGTATGCTTTCCTGGAAGACAACGAGAAGTTACCGGTCATCATCACGAAGGATCTGAAAGAAGATGAATGAGCCCAACTTGTCGATGTGTTGAAGAAGCATAAAAGAGCTATCGCTTGGAATATCTCCGACATCCGTGGAATTGATCCTCACTTTTGCACACATAAAATTCTCATGGAGGACGACTTTAAGCCCACAATTCAGAGCCAACGAAGGGTGAATCCTAAAATCCATGAAGTCATCAAAAAAGAGGTTATCAAACTTCTTGATGCGGGTATGATTTACCCTATTTCGGATTCACCATGGGTTAGTCCAGTCCATTGTGTGCCTAAGATAGGCAGAATTACCGTTGTGCCCAATTCAAACAACGAGTTGATTCCTACCCGTCTCGTTACTGGGTGGAGAGTTTGTATAGACTACCGCAAACTCAATGATGCCACGAGAAAGGATCATTTCCCTCTACCTTTTATGGACCAAATGCTTGAACGTTTAGCGGGTAATGAATATTACTGCTTTCTTGATGGTTTCTCGGGTTATTTCCAAATACCCATCGATCCCCAAGATCAAGAGAAGACAACATTCACTTGTCCCTATGGCACATTTGCTTATAAACGAATGCCTTTTGGCTTATGCAATGCCCCCGGGACTTTCCAAAGGTGCATGTTGGCTATCTTCCATGACATGGTTGAGCAAACCATGGAAGTCTTCATGGATGATTTCTTGGTCTTCGGGGATTCCTTCTCTTCTTGCCTTGCCAATTTGGAACGTATGCTTAAGCGGTGCGAAGACACTCGCCTTGTTCTGAATTGGGAAAAATGCCATTTTATGGTAAAAGAAGGCATTGTGCTAGGACACAAAATCTCTAAAGTCGGTCTTGAAGTCGACCGTGCTAAAGTAGATGTCATAGCCAAATTACCTCCACCTTTAACTGTGAAGGGTGTGAGAAGTTTTTTGGGTCATGCGGGCTTCTATCGTCGATTCATTCAGGATTTCTCTAAAATCGCTCGCCCGATGACCCACCTCTTGGAAAAAGATACTCCTTTTATCTTTTCTAAAGAGTGTCTCCAAGCCTTCAATCTTCTTAAGGATAAGCTAACTAAGGCACCGGTCTTGGTTACCCCTAATTGGGAGCTGCCTTTTGAATTGATGTGTGATGCTAGCGACTTTGCCATTGGTGCGGTTTTGGGCCAACGAGTGAATAAACACTTCCAACAAATCCACTATGCTAGCAAAACAATGACGGGGGCTCAATTGCATTATACGACAACCGAAAAAGATCTTTTAGCTGTTGTCTATGCTTTTGAGAAATTTCGCCCCTATCTTGTTTTATCCCCCACCATCGTATACACGGACCATTCCGCGTTGAAGTACTTGATGACTAAGCATGATTCTAAGCCAAGAATTCTTCGCTGGGTTTTACTCTTTCAAGAATTCAACATTGAAATTCGTGACAAGAAGGGAGCCGAAAACCTGGTCGCGGATCATCTGAGCAGACTTGAGGATCCATATCAAGGGGAACATCCGAACAAAGAGATCAATGACTCTTTCCCCCTGGAGACCTTAATGTCTATAAATCTCAATCTTGATGGCACCCCGTGGTTTGCAGACATTGCAAACTACTTAGCGGGTGGTATTCTCATCAAAGGGTTAACATCCCAACAAAAGAAGAAGTTCTTGAATGATGTTAAGACTTACTTTTGGGATGACCCTTATCTATTCAAACAATGTGCTGATCTGATCATTCGTCGTTGTGTTGACGGACCGACAACTTTTGACATTCTTCAAGCTTGCCACAAAGGACCCACCGGTGGTCACTTTGGTCCCAACTACACCGCTAAGAAAGTGTTTGATTCTGGATTCTATTGGTCCACCATTTATCGTGACGCTCACGAAATGGTTAAGCATTGTGATGCTTGCCAACGCCAAGGCAAGATCACACATAAGGATGAGATGCCTCAAAATTTCATACAGGAATGTGAAATCTTTGATGTATGGGGCATCGACTTTATGGGGCCATTTCCATCCTCCAAAGGGAACAAGTACATCCTCGTGGCCGTCGACTATGTTTCTAAATGGGTTGAAGCTAAGGCTCTTCCTACGAATGATGCGAGGGTGGTTGTGAACTTTTTGAAGCAGCTTTTCGCTCGATTTGGCGTTCCTCGTGCTATTATCAGTGACCGCGGGACTCATTTTTGCAATGATCAATTTGCAAGAGTCATGGCTAAGTATGGTGTCAATCACCGTCTTTCCACCGCCTATCATCCCCAAACCAATAGGCAAGCCGAGATATCCAACCGTGGATTGAAGCGAATTTTGGAGCGTACTGTGGGAGAGCATCACGCCGCGTGGGCCGATAAGTTAGATGATGCTCTGTGGGCTTTCTGTACTGCTTACAAGACCTCGATCGGTTGTACACCTTATCGTCTTGTGTACGGGAAAGCCTGCCACCTCCCAATCGAGCTGGAACATAAGGCGCACTGGGCCTTGAAGTGGGCTAACTTCGACATCAACAAAGCTGGTGATTTTCGCAAGATTCAACTCAACGAGCTACAAGAATTGAGGAATCAAGCTTACGAGAACTCATTGATCTACAAGGAGAAGACCAAGATTATCCACGATGCTAAAATCAAGAACCGAGAGTTCAACATTGGTGATCAAGTCTTACTTTTCAACTCTCGGTTGAAGATCTTCTCTGGCAAGTTGAAGAGCCGCTGGTCTGGTCCATTCACCGTCGCCAAAGTCTTTCCTTATGGGACCATTGAGCTTTCTCAGCCAAATGGGCCCAATTTCAAGGTGAATGGCCAGCGTCTGAAGCTGTACTTTGGTGAGGACATCTCTCAAGAGATGATTCCATCCCTCACCACGTTCCCCATGAACTAACATTGGGTCGAGTCAGGCTCGTGACTCGGTGAACAAAAACAAGCGCTTCTCGGGAGGTAACCCGTGATCTATCCTTTACTGCTTTCATAATAAGTGTAGGGGAGCTCCGTATGTGTTTGTTGTCTTGTTTCTTGTGCTGTGCAGGGATTAAAGCTTCAAAGATCCACCTTGATGACTTTTGACGAACCGTGATACCGTGTTCCCATCTTCCCGGTTCTATCCTAAACTCCTGTGATTCAATATTTCATATTTTATATGTTCACATTGAATTCACTTTAGTTGTCCTTTCCTTAGCAAGATTTAAACAAAGTGCACAATGTCCTAAGTGTAGGGGAGTTTACTCCCACATGCTTAAACATTGATGACAATTTTTATCTCAAGTGTAGGGGGACTTCTATCGAAGTAAGTGGTCTTTTCCATGAATTCGCCCTCATTTTAACCGGAAAATTTGATTTTTCGACATTTTTCAAAATTTTTAATCTATTTTGGCCTAGTTGTATAGTTGTACTTTCCTTTATTATGGTTATTTTCTTTCCTTAAATAAAGTGGTTTTAAATTTTTCTTAGTCATGAACATTTTGACTCAACCCGAGTTTACTTACCTAAGTTTACTCTAGCTAGTATCCTTAACGTGTTTAAGTCAAGTTTTGCTAGGCTTTTATATAGGGAGCTATAAAACGTGAAAGTCTTAACTCTCACGGGTTAAGAACAAGAACTTTTCGCAAGTTCCTATAAATGATCCTAGAGAGTCGCTTATCAAGGGAACTTTAAAATGCGATTTCTAAACTTGAAAAAGTCTAAGAATTTGCAAGATCCTATAGATGACTCGAAAACCCAAAATTTTGATTTAATAGGCTAAGCATCCACGAGTCTCATTCCTTGAGATTTTAAACTGTGGAGAACGAGAGATGATAGAGTCAATTATAAGTTCGGTATTCTTTCGTGAATTTATGTGAGTTAATTATAAGCCTATTCTCCCTCCGCTTGTTAATAAATTTATCTGCAATAAATAAGGTTGTACGATTTAAAAGGTTACTTAGCTTCTAGCCCCAGATAGTTTAAAAGTTGCTCGGTACGGATAGAGTTCATAGCCAAGGCATAACTTATTGAAGCGGGATGCGAAGATTGGCGAGTCCGAAAAGGCCCTAACAAGGCATGAGGGCTATATTTTGTTGCTAAAGATCCAAAGTGATGAGAAGAATCATTTATCGAAAATCAATATGAAGGATCGAGACACACGACGAAAAGCAAATACTCCCCAAAAGTCATGGAGAAGTGTATCCGAAAAGACCCTAACAAGGTATGAGGATAAATAGATCCAAGTCATAAAAGGAGGCGGATCGTTTTATATCAAATTCAAAAATAAAGTTTGGAGAAAAATGAAGAAGTCGTGGTCCAAAGATGAAGAATCTCTCAAAACTTCAAGTGAAGAAATTCCTATTATGAAGAGATGGCCATTATTTCATGAACGTCTCTCAAGATTCGAAGTATGAAGTCGCTGCCAAATATCGGTCCGAGAAAGGTCTCAAATCGTGAAGCGAGTTATGCCAAGATATGAACTTTATGAGGTCCCGAGAAGCAGTTTTAAAAGATTTGGTCCTTTAGCTAACTATTGATTAAATCGTTCACCTTATTTTCGGACTAAATAACTATCGAAATAAGTCAAACAATGCATCCTCGTGATCATTCTAGACAAAAATAAAATATAAGAGATACACCTAGGAATAAGGGAGTCTAAGTGAGTAATTGGCCCACATGAGTTCGTGTTGGTTTGCTAACTTATAATAACAATGATCTCGTTTTTAAGCTTGGTATGGGGAACGTGAAACTTGAGGATGATAAACGTTCATGGCTGCCAAAACCAATGTAAGTTTTTAATTTCTTTACTTGTTCTATCTTTTTATGTTTAGTATTTAATAAAGGCCAAGGTGGGTTATTTATGATGGAAAATGTAAACCGTGCTTTAAAATTAATGCATTGCATGAGGGCATTGCAATGGTCAAGTGTAGGGGATTTAATAAGTGTGAAAACACTTATCCTTTTACCACTTATTTCCAATAATAACAAGACCAAAACGTGTGATTTATGTCGTAAAAGTCGGAATTATGTGTGGTTTGTGTTTTTATTGTGTTTTAGGACCAAAATATGAAAAAGGAAGAAAACACGGGTTTTCACGGGCTTTTATCGAAGAAAACGGGAAAAGACGAAGTCAAAAGATCAAGAGTGCGAAAAGAACGAAAGTCCAAGGCCTATTCTGAAGATTTATCGAAGAAAAAGTCTAAAGGCGGAAGTTTAACGAAGTCGAAGAACTTAAGTCTAATAGAAGAAGAAAATTAAAAGACAAGTTCAAATCCCGAGACGACAAAGACAAAGAATTAAAGTTGAGTCGAGAAAACGTGAAGAAAGCAAGAAAGAAGATGCAACACATGCATTCCTTCCACCTTCCCTACAAATACCCTCCTAATAGTCATTAGGAGGGTGGTTAGATAGTTTTAGTAAATTTTCACTTTTTCATTTTCTTTTCTAGTTTTAGAGAGAGAAAGTCTTAAACTTTCTCTCACTAAGTTTCATCTTTTTCTCTTAATCTTTCTAGATTAAACATCTTTGTATTGCTTATTTTCATTAATCAAGTTTTATTTTAGGCTTTTAATCCTTAGTCTCATTCTACTCTTCTTTGATTTTAGATTGATTTTGGTGCCATTATCATATGATCCGTGTTGTTCTAATTGATTTCGTGCTTAAAAGGTTAATCTTTTGATCATCACCTAAGTTTTCATGTGAATAAGCTTTAAGACTCTTGTGCTTATTGGCTTATTTTTATGATTAGCTTATTTACTTTATAAAAAGCTTTCTTAAAAAGTTGATGTTTTTATTGTTTGATCCAAAAAGTTGTTTAATTTCGAGTTAGATAAGTTGATAAGTGCTTATTTGATCCGGATTGTTTTTGGTTCGTACTAGTTTTTGGGGTAAGCTTATCACAATAGCTTATTTCTTAGCTTTTTACGAATTACACCATTTTCGGAAAAGGTTATAACCCTTTTCCGATCCAGCTATTCCGACCAGCAACATTCCACCCTTTCCGATTGATCTAATCGGAAAAGGGTTTTGCACATTCAGATTTTGCACCTCACTTATTCCGATCACTCTTGATCGGAATAGGGTTAAGTATTCCGACGGTTACCCATTTGAGCATTCCGATTGGGATTTTCTGTTTAGTATTCCGATTGGAGCATTTCTCCATATTCCGATTGGGCTCTTCGTTTGGTATTCCGATTGGGACTTTTAGCTTATTTTCTGATTAGTGTGCTTAATATTCCGATTGACCCCCTTGTGTTGTATTCCGATCAGTACTAATCCCTATTATTCCGATTGATAAATTTTGGGGTGTATTCCGATTAGATCATTTCTCATATTCCGATCTGGGCTATTTGCACATTCCGATTGCACCCCTTTTTCACCCATTACTCCGATCAGTGTTACTTATATTCCAATTTAGAGTTTATTGTTTTTTACATAATTTCTAAGTGTTAGTTGTTATTAAGTTATCTAGTATTTTTCTTAATCTAGTCTATAAGTTTGCAAGCATTTTCTTTTAACTTTAATATTAATCTTTATTCTTCCATTTTACTCAACGACACTTTAATTACTTGCTAATAGTTTAAAACAAACATTCAACCAAACCATTCTCTTGATTCACCAAAAGATGATTGAGTCGCACTTAAGACCGGTTTTCAATTCGAAAAGATCGGTTTAACGAACTTTCATACTAGGCCTAAAACCCAAGTATTAAACATTGTCCTCAATGTTTAAGCATGTGGGAGTAAACTCCCCTACACTTAGGACATTGTGCACTTTGTTTAAATCTTGACAAGGAAAGGACAACTATAGTGATTTCAATGTGAACATATAAAATATGAAATATTGAATCACGACAGTTTTAGGATAGAACCGGTAAGACGGGAAGACGGGAACACGGGATCACGGTTCGTCAAAAGTCATCGAGAATGGATCGTTGAAGCTTTAATCCCTGCACAGAAGAAGAAACAAGACAACAAACACACACGGGGCTCCCCCTACACTTATTATGAAAACGGTAAAGGATAGAACACGGGTTGCCTCCCTAGAAGCGCTTGTTTTTTATAACCGAGTCACGAGCCTGACTCGACCCAAAACTAGTTCATGGGAAACGTGGTGAGAGATATGGAATAATCTCATGAGAGATGTCCTCACCAAAGTACAACTTCACACGTTGGCCATTCACCTTAAAATTAGGCCCATTTCGCTGAGAAAGCTCAATGGTGCCATATGGGAAGACTTTAGCGACGGTGAATAGACCAGACCAGCGGCTCGTCAACTTGCCCGAGAAGATCTTCAACCGAGAGTTAAAAAGTAAGACTTGATCACCAACGTGGAACTCTCGGTTCTTAATTCTAGCATCGTGGATGATCTTGGTCTTCTCTTTGTAGATCAATGAGTTCTCGTAAGCTTCATTCCTCAATTCATTTAGCTCGTTGAGTTGAATCTTCCAAAGATCACCGGCTTTGTTTATGTCGAAGTTAGCCCACTTCAGGGCCCAATATGCCTTATGTTCCAGCTCGATAGGGAGGTGGCATGCTTTCCCGTACACAAGACGATAAGGTGTACAACCGATCGGGGTCTTATAAGCAGTACGGAAAGCCCACAAAGCATCATCTAACTTATCGGCCCAAGAGGCATGATGCTCTCCCACAGTACGCTCCAGAATTCGCTTCAATCCACGGTTGGAAATCTCGGCTTGACCATTGGTTTGGGGATGATAGGCGGTGGAAAGACGATGATTGACACCATACTTAGCCATGACTCTTGCAAATCGATCGTTGCAAAAATGAGTCACGCGGTCACTGATTATAGCACGAGGAACACCGAATCGAGCAAAGAGCTGCTTCAAAAAGTTCACAACCACCCTCGCATCGTTCGTAGGGAGAGCCTTAGCTTCAACCCATTTAGAAACGTAGTCAACGGCTACGAGGATGTACTTGTTCCCTTTAGATGATGGAAATGGCCCCATAAAGTCGATGCCTCATACATCAAAGATTTCACATTCTTGTATGAAATTTTGAGGCATCTCATCTTTATGAGTGATCTTGCCTTGTCTTTGGCAAGCATCACAATGTTTAACCATGTCGTGAGCGTCACGATAAATGGTGGGCCAATAAAATCCAGAGTCGAATACTTTCTTCGCGGTGTAATTGGGACCAAAGTGGCCATCGGTGGGTCCTTTATGGCAAGCATCCAGGATTTGTACCGCTGCCGGCCCATCAACACATCAACGAATAATCAGATCAGCACATTGTTTGAAAAGGTAAGGGTCGTCCCTGAAATAATGTTCAATATCTTTAAAGAACTTTTTCTTTTGTTGGGACGTTAACCCTTCCTTGAGAATTCCACCCGCTAAGTAGTTTGCAATGTCCGCAAACCACGGGGTGTCATCAAGATTGGAGTTGATAGACATTAAGGCCTCAAGGGGAAAAGAATCATTGATCTCTTGATTCGGATGATCCCCTTGATATGGATCCTCAAGTCTACTTAGATGATCCGCGGCTAGGTTTTCCGCTCCCTTTTTGTCACGAATTTCGATTTTGAATTCTTGAAGGAGCAAAACCCAACGAAGAAGTCTTGGCTTAGAATCTTGCTTAGTCAACAAGTACTTCAACGCGGAATGATCGGTGGTAGAAAGGACAAGATAGGGCGAAATTTTTCAAAAGCATACACTACAGCTAAAAGCTCTTTTTCGGTAGTGGTATAACGCAATTGAGCCCCCGTCATTGTCTTGCTAGCGTAATGGATTGGTTGGAAGTGTTTGTTCACTCTTTGGCCCAAAACCGCTCCAATAGAAAAGTCGCTAGCATCACACATCAACTCAAAAGGTAGCTCCCAATTAGGGGTAACCAAGACCGGTGCCTTAGTTAGCTTATCCTTAAGAAGATTGAAGGATTCAAGACACTCTTTGGAAAAGATGAAAGGAGTATCTTTTTCCAAGAGGTGGGTCATCGGGCGAGCGATTTTAGAAAAATCTTGGATGAATCGACGATAGAAGCCCGCATGACCAAGGAAACTTCTCACACCCTTCACGGTTAAAGGTGGAGATAATTTGGCTATGACATCCACTTTAGCACGGTCAACTTCAAGACCGTCTTTAGAGATTTTATGTCCAAGCACAATGCCTTCTTTTACCATGAAATGGCACTTTTCCCAATTTAGAACAAGGCGAGTGTCTTCGCACTGCTTAAGCATACGTTCTAAATTGGCAAGGCAATGAGAGAAAGAATCACCATAAACTGAGAAATCATCCATGAAGACTTCCATAGTTTCTTCAACCATGTCATGGAAGATAGCCATCATACACCTTTGGAATGTCCCAGGAGCATTGCATAAGCCGAAAGGCATTCTTTTATAAGCAAATGTTCCGTAAGGACAAGTGAATGTGGTTTTCTTTTGGTCTTTGGGATCGATGGGAATTTGAAAATACCCGGAGAAACCGTCTAAGAAGCAGTAATAGTCATTACCCGCTAGACGTTCAAGCATTTGGTCCATGAAAGGAAGGGGAAAATGATCATTTCTCGTAGCATCATTGAGTTTGCGATAATCTATACAAACTCTCCACCCTGTAACGAGACGATTAGGAATCAACTCGTTGTTTTCATTGGGCACAACGGTGATTCCGCCTTTCTTAGGCACACAATGGACGGGACTAACCCACGGTGAATCCGAGATAGGATAGATCATTCCCGCATCAAGAAGTTTGATAACCTCTTTTTTGATAACGTCATGGATCTTAGGATTCACCCTTCTTTGGCTTTGGATAGTGGGTTTAAAGTCGTCCTCCATGAGAATTTTATGTGTGCAGAAGTGAGGATCAATTCCACGAATATCTGAGATTTTCCACGCAATAGCTTTCTTGTGATTCTTCAGCACAGCGATAAGTCGGGATTTTTCTTCCTCCTTCAAGTCCTTAGCGATGATGACGGGTGACTTCTTGTTGTCTTCAAGGAAAACGTACTCGAGATGAGACGGTAGGTCCTTAAGCTCTAAATCTGAAGGATTTTCGATGGAAGGCGTAGTCAAATTCGGTTCATCGACAGAGAGATCCTTAGGAGACGATGGAGAAATATGGTCCTCATTTAGAAGTTTCTCAATGGTACGAATGTCTTCATCCCAATTGGAGGGAGAATCGTCATTTTTAAGTCCACATCTCCCAAAGTTGCTTCAAATTCTTTCAAGATGAAATCACTTTCTCCAAATGGAGTTAGTGATGGAGCAATAAAGGCAACGGTCTCAACAATGGGTAGAGAAGAAGAACCACTTTTACAAGCGTCTTTGAAATGTTCTTCACAAGCCTCATCAAGAACGTCAATAAAATTAACACTCTCGTTTTCTGAAGGCTGCTTAGAAAGTTTACCCATGTTGAAGACGATTTTATCGTCACCAACTCTCATGATTAATTCGCCCGCGGCTACATCAATGAGAGTGCAACCGGTCCTCAAGAATGGACGTCCAACGATTAATGGAACACGGGGGTCCATCTCGTAGTCAACGACAACAAAATCCACCGGGAAGGTGAATTTGTCGACACCAACGAAGACGTCTTCGGCTATCCTCACCGGATAAGCAACCGTACGGTTGGCTAATTCCAAAGTCATTCGTGTGGGGACTAGCTCGGGGAGAGATAATTGCTTCCAAACACTTAATGGCATTAAGTTAATACTAGCACCTAGATCGGCTAGGGCCATGCAATTCTCTACTCCCAGGAAGTTGCAAGGAATCAAGAAACGACCCGAATCACCAAGTTTGGTTGGTAATTTCCTTAAGAGCACTGCAGAGCAATTCTCATTAAGTTGGGTCTAAGCAATATCGATCAGTTTCTCCTTATCACTAAGAAGATCTTTAAACATTTTAGTATATTTCGGCATGTGAGCGAGAGCCTCAGCAAAGGAGATATTGAAATTCAGTTGTTTAAACATTTTGACAAAGTTAGAAACCTGAATATCATCCTTGTTCTTCAATTTCTCTTTCCTCAACCTCGAAGGATAAGGTATATTGGGTTGAGATGAAGGCTTTGGGATAGAATTCACACTCACATCCTTGGGTGGTGGAGGGGTAGAAGTAGAAGGTGGTGGAATTGGAGAAGTAGAAGTTGGAGGAATAGAAGATGTAGGATTTGGAGAAAGAGACTCGTTTTCCTTTGTCACAATCACCGGTGTAGGTGTAGGAAGCTCGGGTTCCTTTAAACCTTTTCCACTGCGAGTGGTGATTGCTTTCATCTCCCCTCTTGGATTGGAAACGGTGTTACTCGGAAGAGAACTGTTGATCCCAAACTTAGATCGATTAGCTTTGTGTATACGAGATTAGATCAAGTAATACACGTAGAGAAACCTTTGTATATGCTTTGTGAATCTAAGTGTTATGCGGAATTTAACATTTAAACAAGAACACACAAGATGTAAACAAACTTTCACTTTGATTATGAATGTCGAACTTGCTTACAATGAAAGATGTTTACGAATGAAAACTTATATCAAAACTTATATTGAACATTAACCTAAAGGCCTTCTTTTATTGACATAAGAAGCCTTGTACAATAATCTACGTATCAGCTATTCTAGGTAAAGATAAATATAGAAAATACATTGTCGTTTCTATCCTTACTAGAAGTATTCTAGAATATAATAAACGTGTAGATTATATCTCCCATCAGTGCTTGTCTTCAATGTGTCAACGCTTGACTTTAAATTGTCAACGCTTGAGCTGTCAGCGCTTGCTTTGTTCTTGTCAACGCTTGAATTGTTCTTGTCAGCACTCAAGTGATCTGGCCATAATTTATTCCCAGCAATCCTCCCCTTAACTTGATATCCACTCTTATGATCAAGTTTCTGAATAAGCATTAAGGACTAGGAGGAGTCTGACAAACCTTCTCATATTGGTAATGAATAAATCTGATCAAATCTTTTGCCACGTCACTTGAATAATCTATTTCCAGCTGAGTGTCCTTCATCTTTTCCAAAACAGCCTTGGATATGAAATACTGAGCATCCACAAGTAGATACTCAGCAAACTTTGTAGAACTCAAATGGTATACACCAGCAGCTGAATATAACCTCCATTGAAGACCACTGAGGTCATCTTCAAGATCCTTCCATATTGCAGGATCCTCATCTTTTGGTCCACACATTCTTTTGAATGTGGTCCAAAGTTTTATTCCATTAGCTGAAGTTGGTGCTTCAGCCTCATACTTGGTCTCCAGCAATCTCCAAAGGTCCACCAAGTCTTCTCTATCACAACTTGCAAACAAAGATATGAGAGTGGTAAAAGTGTGTACCTCCTTGCCAAATCTACCAATCTTCCAGAACCCACATTCATCTTCTTCATAGCTCACAATTGGGTTCCTGAAATCTAATGGTAACACTTGCACCATATCTGATGCTTCTAATGGGGAGAGCTTGAGGCTCTTTCTTATAACTTCTTCACTTGGATATAGTGGATCCATATCTTTTGGAAACTCAAATTTAATTCCCTTCTTCACTGGCCTGGGAACCATCATAGCTTTCTTGATTTCCATTTCTTCTGCAAGTTGCTCCTTTCTTTCATCTGAAAGAAGTCTGAGAGTGTTTGCTTCCTGCACTCTCACCCAAATGGGATAAGCCTTGTTTTCCAACTCATCAAACGTCAAAGCCTTCAACTTCTGATATGTCCATCCAACTCCATGACATCTGAGCAACATAAAGTAGAGCTCCCTTCTATCCCTTTTTAACCCTGAGAGAATATTGCTTGCCTTGTGTTTCAAAATTACCTTACAATCCTTCTGAACTCTAAGAAGAAGCTCCAAACCCCATATTTGATCTTAAATGGTCAAGTCTGGATTATCCATGCAGCTTTCTTCCCAAGCATTGTACATTTGAACCACCTCTGGCATGTCAAAGTCAACCTGCAATTTCAACTCTCTCAGCTTCTCTTTGGCCAACTCATCTCCATACTCAAGCCTTTCAGGTTCTATAATCATTACACTTGAGTCTGAGCTAGCTCCATCACTTTCTTCTTTTGAAGTCACAACAAATGGTGATTTTTCCTTTTCATCTTGTTCCATCATTTGTGCAGCTAATCTTCTATCAAACTCAACTTGAGCTGCATCTTTTGGAACAATCTCTTCTACCATTTTACCCTTACCCTTATCTGATGGTGCAATGGTTGGTAAGGTAGATGGTAATACCTGAGTAGAAACCTCCTTGATGATAGATGATGACTGGGATACATCACCTTCATGTGCAGGTTTATCAACGCCCAAATTTATCCTATCAGCGCCCAAAATACTTCTATCAGCATCCAAATTTGCCTTGTCAACGCTCAAATATTTTCCCTCAGCGCCTTGTGTAACCTCTCTCAACATAGCTGTAAATGATAAATTTAAATTGGTGGGAGAGACTAAGGACGTATCAAAACCTGTTTGTTTCTTCAAAGTTGTAAGGGCTTCAGCAACATCCATTGATTGACCATCCTGTCTGCCCTTATCACTCAGATTTATTTGATCTTCCTCCCCTTTGAAAGACTCCTCCATACCCCTCCTAGCACGATCACTTTCCAAAACAACAATCCTCTCCCTCAATTGCTTGAGTTCAAGGCCTTGTGAGCTGACAATTTGTACTAAGTCTGCATTTTGCTTTTGCAATCTAATGCAGACTGCCGTCAATTCCATAAGAGTCATTGGTTCCAGTCTGCCCTCTTCTAAAATGGGGATTTGACCTCCCAAATCAGATTCATTGGGCAAGGATGAGGACTTAATGATGGTGGGACTGCCTTGGCCAGCTTCTAAGCCAGAACCAATAGTCCCAGCCTCATCCAGGTCACCAGCCACACTTGTGGTGGTGGTTCTCTCTGCTTCATGGCTAGGACCACCAGAGGAGAACACTCCAGTAGTCCTTTGGCGTTTCATCAACCTATATTCAGGGGGTGTGGAAGAATGGGTGGATGTGGGTTGGTGAAGGGGTGTTTGGGATTGTGAAGGTTGTGTGTCAGCGTTGGAAATAGGCACATCAACGCCAACATTTGATGTGTCAGCGTCAAAGGGTTCTTGGTCAAGTTGCATGTGTTCAGGTGAAGGTAAAGGTTCAGGAATGGGTTCAAGTTGTGGTTGAGGGTCAATTTGAGGTTGGGGGTCTGGTTGGGGTTGTGCTGCTGTAATAACAGCAAGCATGGCTTGGGTTAAAGGTAGGTCTCTATGTGGTGGTGAATCCATCTTCATAAAAATAGCTTTCTTTTGCTCAGGGATCTTATAAAAATCATTGTGATCCCTTGAGCAGTAACCTTGATCATCAAAAACCATTTGCAGAAAACGAGGATACACTAAAGTCATTTTTGTCCCCTTGTTTTTACACATCCCCTCAAAAATCATTTTAGAATAGTTATATTTTTGCCTCGTTGCAATGCACACAATAGCACTTGCAATGGATCTATTGATCTCATTGTGTGCAGTACATTTGGGACTCAAACATTGAAGGAGGACGTGTATGAGGTACTTCCAGGCTGGGGGAAATTCCTGCTTATGATACTTGTTTAGAGTACCTTCATCAGGAAAGGGATATCCCAAAGCCCTAAGTCCTTGTTCTATTTCATTTATAGGAAGGGTGGCTATACCATCAGCATCATCAAGATGCAAGGCTTGGCGTACCAAAGCCTCAGTAACCACCCAAGATCTCCCATGAACAATAGAAGTCAATGTGGTCACTCCATTAACTGTTGAGGAACTGACAGTGTTCCAAAACTGCTTAATGTGTGTGACTGGAATGAGTGGTGCATGAGAAAGAGCATACCTTAGTGGGTATGCGTTCAAATACGCCACCATTTGTGTGTATTGGGGAAACATAGCATCATCAGCTTCAAGATAAGCAATCATGTTGTGTTGTGATCTGAACCCCAATGCCAATTCTGCTGAGTTAAACTTTGGTGCCATTGATGAAAGCTGTTAATTTTAAGTGTAGAAGATGAAGTTGATAAGAGAAAATTGTTAGACAAGAATTATAGATACCCTGTTTAAAATAGGAGCCAAATTTATAGGAGAGAAAGAATGCATGTGATTGGCCCAAAAATAGGCAAAGATTTTCAAAAATCAATCATGATAATATTGAAAAAGTTATAAGTTATCTCATGCATTAAATGAAAGTAACAACTCCTAAAATTACGGCTTGAAAATATGTCAAAAAGTAACAACTGGGTAGGTCCCATTGAGTGTCAACGGTCAAAAATAACCTATCAACGCCCAACGGCTATAATCTTGTCAACGTTTGCCTAAAGCCATGTCAGCGTCCAATTTGGTCACAACAACGCTTGGAAAATTCTTGTCAGCGTCCAAAAATAAAATTATTAAAAAGTGAAAAATGACCTTAACAAGTAATTTATCCTAGAGAAGATAACCAAAAGCTGATAATTATCATAAGGCGGCAAGCACTGTCCAGTTATGCACACTTGCATAAGCAAGATAGACATAACAGTCCTCTAGTGTCCCTTGCTAACCAAAACTCTTAACAACAAAGTTACCTTATAAAATCCTTGTTACTCCCAGTTAAATCCCATATCAAAATCATTCCCAAGTCTCCCAACAGACCACAACCAATTCTAGGCCAAAAATGTCTTGGCAGCATGCAAAGTTGATATACTATGCATGCTACAGTGCCTCATGATTTAGTAAAACTAACTCATACTCACCTGTGGACACAATCTAGAGTTGTGATAAGAGTATCATATGGATAACCAAACATCCTAAAGGTTCCTAAAACCTCCCCTTAAACTATGATACAAAAAGTTTGCTAAAATCATGCATGAACATAAAAAATTTATGTCAAGATAGGAATGAAACATTCCAACCATCATCCATAAATAAAAACTTGTCCAAATGCTTCTCCATTGATCCATAAGCAACTCTGTATCCAATGGTATACTGCTAACACCATCTGCACATTTAGATTGAAAACCACAAAACTAACATTGTTGCTGACAACGCCCCGATAACACATGACAGCGTTGAGGGAAGCTTTGTCAGCGTTAGACTATTATATTGCTGACAACGTTGCAAAAACACTTATCAGTGTTCAAGCAACCTTTGTCAGTGTTAGAAAAATATAGTGGAAAATCTAAATCATCAATAAGACCAATAACAATAATGCATCATCCTGTACATACTTTTACAAAAAGAATCCAAAACACATATTATGTGAGATTGACCATTCCAATACTTGTTACCAAGTATTGAAATCTCCCAGCATCAAAAGGTTTAGTTAATAAATCTGACACATTTTCCTCAGTGTCAACCCGATCTGGTTGTATTAAACCTTTCTCAAAGCAATCTCTTATAAAATGGTGTCTAATTTCTATGTGTTTAGTTTTAGAATGATGTACAGGATTCTTAATGATGCATAAAGTACTATTATTATCAACAAATATCTTAGTATGCATGAAATTATACCCATAGTCCAACAGCTGGTTCTGAATCCACAAAACTTGACCACAACATGCAGTTACAGCCACATACTCTGCTTCAGTTGTAGAATTAGCCACCACTGTTTGTTTCTTGCATTGCCAAGATATTAACCTGCTCCCAAGAAACTGACATCCACCAGTTGTGGATTTCCTATCAAATTTATCACCTCCATAATCACTATCTGAATATGCAATCAGCTCCAATGGTGAATCCTTTGGGTACCACAAACCAAGACTAGGATAACATCTTAGGTACCTAAAGATCCTCTTCACAGCATAAAGATGACATTCTTTCGGAGTCACTTGATGGCGTGCACAAGCACACACAGCAAACATAATGTCAGGTCTGGAAGCAGTAAGATACATCAAGGATCCAATCATGGATCTATAATGCCTGACATCAACAACTTTCCCATCTCCAATCTTTCCCCAAGGGTGTTCTCTATCCATAGGAGTAGTAGCCCTCTTTTCATGTGGAGAAAAGCCAAACTTCTTCAAGATCTCAGCAACATATTTGTCCTGGGAGATGAAGATACCATCTTCTTTTTGTTGAACTTGTAAACCAAGAAAGAAGTTCATCTCCCCCATAGCACTCATCTTGAATTTGTCTGTCATAAGCTTGGAGAAATCCTCACTCATCTTTGGATCATTAGACCCAAAAATGATATCATCAACATACACCTGCACAAGCAACACATCCTTGCCTTTCTTCTTTGTAAATAGTGTCTGATCTATGGTGCCCCTCTTGAATCTATTGTCCACCAAATAGGTAGACAAAGTACCATACCATGCTCTAGGGGCTTGATGAAGGCCATACATAGCCTTTTTAACTCTATACACTTTATCTTGATGCTCTGGATCCTCAAAACCAGGAGGTTGCATTACATAAACTTCCTCAACAATGGTGCCATAGAGGAAAGCACTCTTGACATCCATTTGATAGACTGTAAAGCCCATGCAGGAGGCATAGGCTAGAAAAATCCTAATAGCTTCAATCCTTGCAACTGGTGCAAAGACCTCCTCATAGTCTATCCCCTCCTCTTGTGTATAACCTTGAGCCACTAACCTTGCCTTGTTTCTGACCACAATGCCTCTTTCATCTCTTTTGTTCCTGAGAACCCATCTTGTCCCTATAGGTCTGACATATCTAGGACAATCAACCAGCTCCCAAACATCCTGAATTGCAAATTGATGAAGCTCATCCTACATTGCTTCCACCCAACTTGGTTCTTTGAGAGCATCAAATATTTTCTTGGGTTCTTCTTGTGACAGAAAACATGCAAACAAACATGCTTGCACAAGAGGGGTATCAACCTTCTTGTGTATATTGGCAATAAACCCACCAAGACCTTGATGAGATCTTCTAGTCTGAACTGGAGTCATAATATCACCAATGATCTGAGATGTGGGGTGATTCTTCATTATGGAAGTGAGAACCCCTCCTTCAAAAAGTCTGGTGTCCTCAACCTCACGCTCCATGTTGCCAATATCTTCTTCATCAGACTCTATTTGATCAATGTGAACTTCTTCAAGAATATTGGAAGGTCCACCTTGTTCAAAACTGGAAGAGAAAAGATGCCCATAAGTGTTGTCAACGTCTGAATCTTGGTTGTCAGCGTCTGGGCTAACAGCGCTTGAATTGTTGTTGTCAACGTCTGAGCCATCAACGTCTGAATTGGTCTTGTCAGCGCTAGATTTTCCTTTGTCAGCGCCTGAAGAACCATGCATGTTTGTATCTGGTGGTATTTGGAAACCACCATTATCTTGTCCAGCAGCAGCAGCAGCAAAAGCATCTGTCCAAATGGGAATTGTGACATATTCTAATGTAGGAGATGCCTTTTCTGCTTGTGATCCAACCCTCTCATGAACCTGTGTACCTGAAATATTAACAACTTGTTCCTCCACAACATTTGAAGTTACCTTCACAATGTCTGGATTAGTGACAGGCATATAATTTAAAGTTCTAGATAAGGGTTCCAAATCAAACAACCAATTAGGACCACTTTCAGGATCACTAGGTTTATTTTCTAAGAACCTAACATGTACTCTCTCAACTATACGTTTGTCCTCCTTAAGATAAACCCTATAACCCTTGCTCTGGACTGAATACCCCATGAAGTAACCCTCATCACCTTTTGCACTAAATTTCCCTAAGGCATCACCAGTATCCAATACTAATACATGACAACCAAAAGGTCTGAGAAAACCAATATTAGGTTTTCTTCCCCAAAGTAACTCATAAGGTGTTTTGTTCTAAATTTTGTTAACCAATGCTCTATTTTGCACATAGCATGCTGTATTAACAGCCTCAGCCCAAAAGGCTATTGGAAAGTGAGCATCAGCCAACATTGTTCTGGCTGCTTCAATTAGGGTTCTATTTTTCCTCTCAGCAACCCCATTTTGTTGTGGGGTTCTAGCAATACTAAATTGCCTAGTAATTCCTTTCCTGGCACATAAATCATCTAGCTTCTTGTTCCTAAATTCTCCACCATTATCACTCTTAAGCATTTTAACCTCATTGCCAGACCTTTTCTCAATCTGAGTGATAAAATCAATAAGAACATCAGTTGTGTCACTCTTCATAGCTAGAAAGAATGTCCAAGTAAATCTAGAGAAGTCATATGTGACAACAAAGCAATATGACTTACCATTCAAACTTTCTATATTTGTTGTTCCAAAGAGGTCCATGTGAAGCATATGAAGAGGTCTGGAACTAGTATGCACCTGTTTGGACTTGAATGAGACCTTGTGCTGCTTGCCTTTAAGACATGCAACACAAGAGTGGTCATTGTGGAAGGCCTTCTCAAGCAAACCATCAACTAAACCATGCCTCACAAGTCTATTTATATTTTTAAAATTTATGTGCCCTAGTCTCCTGTGCCACAAATTACTCTCATCTACTGAGGCCTTAGCATAAAAACAAGACATATTTGTATTCATTTTAATCCCATTTAAATTCACATTATATATGTCCTTATGCCTAGGTGTTCTATACTCAATATATTTCTCATCAGGGATCTTAAAATCCTTGCTTAACACCAAACACTCAGTATCAGTAAAAAGAACCTTATTTTTGTTATCACAAACTTGTGATACACTAAACAGGTTGTAATCAAGTTCTTTTACCAGGAAGACGTTCTCAAAACGCAGATTATTGGTGAGAAGGGTTCCTTTTCCTGTGATAGTTCCATATCCACCTCCAAAGTATACTTTATCACCATCTTTAATAGGAGTGAAATTCGTCAGATAGTCTTCCTTCCCTGTCATGTGCCTTGAGCATCCACTATCCCAATATCCATAATCATTGATCTGTCTTTGAATGCCCTGCACATAAAGAAAACAAATTAGTTTTCTTTGGGAACCCAAGTCTCAAAAGACTTGGATTCATCTGGTTGTTCAATAAGAACAGACTTAGTTCTCACAACAACCCCATTCTCATCCTTTTTAGGATGAAATACCCAGTTAACCCCAATAGGTTTTGTAATGACCTTTGAAATGTAATTAAATCTATTGCAAGTCATTGAAATCCCATTATCATTAGGGTTTTAATCTTTCTTGGGTCTCCATGTTAAGCTTGAAGAAGCTTTAGACCCCTTACCTTGTGGCTGCAAATATTTAGGTCTGATCACGTTTCTGTCAGCGTTAGAATTTGTCCTATCAATGCTGAAATTACCCTTGTCAGCGTTGAACCTAGGGTTTGCTACAGGAACCCATTGCCTATTTGACCAGGTGTTTGTCTTTTGAAATGGTCTTTGTCCATGAGTTTTAGACCTTCTAGAAAAGAATGGGGCAGGTCTAATCACTTGTGGACTTTGCTGCACACAAGGTTTGGGTCTGACAACGTTTGACTTTCTAACAACGTTGACTTTCTTCCTGTCAGCGCTGAAATTGTTCCTGTCAGCGCTGGCTTTGGGAGCGTTGACACACTTGTATGCCAAATGTGAAAAGCTACCACAAGTGTAACAGGCTTTCTTAGACACAACCTTAGGTCTAGAAGAGAAGAAACCTGTTCCATGATTGCTAACTTGGCTCTTGGGTGACCTATTATTCCTATACATCTCTGCATATTTAATGGTAGGTCTTCTAACAGTGTTTGAGCCTAGCTCAACAGCTTTACCAGTGATTGGGTGAGTAACCTTAATGGGTGGTGATTCATTGGGACTTTCACATAGCAAACCTCCCTTAACAAATAAAGTAGGGTTAGCTTTCTTCCACTCATTTAGGTCAGTCAATTTTTGTTGATACTCTTCCACTGGAGTGACAACTCTTGGTGGAGGAATGAATTCCTCCTCTTGGAGCTCTGGTAAACCAGTCCAAGATAAGTCCCTTCGTTGGACACCATAGAAGTCACCAGCTGGTGGTGGAACCAGAGAGTAATCATTCATCCCAATCCCAGTCATGTCCTTAGGATCCCTTTGTTTAGCTACACAGTCTCCTAGGGTTTGGGTGGCTCTATCAAATCTTTGAATTTTGAGGTCAACATTATCTTTATTCTTAATGGCCTCATCTAACTTAGCCTGTAATTCACTATTAACCTTTTTCATGATGTTTCTAACATCCATACTACCCTCTAGCTCATGTTTTAAGATATTGATCTTATCTTTTAAGTCAAATTCCATTTTCTTGTATTCAGAAACGGTTTTCTCAGTTTCAGTAAGAGCTAGTTGGTAATCAGACAATTTACACCTTTCAGTACTCATATCATCTTTTAGTTTTAACACCTCTTTGTTAAGTCTTTCAGTGTTTAACCTACAACCTTTGCTACAAAAAGCATCATCATATACCTCATTATCAGATGAAGAGGAGGAGTGTGCCATGAGAGCATATTCAACATGCTCTTCTTCTTCAATATCAGCAACCAAAGCTTTATCCTCTTCAACATTCTTAGCCAGATAGCTCCAATCCCATCCTGTACCATCAATTCCTTGAACTACAACCATGGCTTTGGAATCCTGAGCTTTAACAACTTGACTTGAGGGTTTACCAGCATCAGATCTTCTAGGAGATCTGCATTCCCTCATGAAGTGCCCCATACGATGACAGTTGTAGCATTCAACTTTGGATTTATCAAATCCAGCTGTGTCTTTAGCATTGAAGGTCATCTTCTTTTTAAACCTTCTATTCCACCTATTTGCTCTTATACTAGCAAGAGCCATGTTTCACTTGATGTCCATGTCTTCCAAGTGCTCATCACTTATCTGCTCAAGGTCCTCATATGTAATCACTGAACCATTGGGCAAAGAAGCAATGTAAGCACAAACAGTATCCAAATCCAACCCAGCAGGTTTAACTCTTGGGGAGTCATTCTTGAATGTGTCAGCGTCTGAAAAGGAGACTTTGACAGGACTTGTTCCAGCGCTGACATATGATGATCCAGTAACTGGATGCATATAAGAGTCCTTCTGTTTGAATTGACCTTCACTATGAGAGAAGAAGGCCATGTTGTTGGTGGTAGATTTGCTTCCATGCTCTGAAAGAGTTTCATCTTCCAACAGTCTTAGTTTGTTGTAGATGTCATCAAACGAGGAGCTCTTGTAAGTATTGTTGGCAAGAATAGATCTTGCCTCAATCTTCCATGCCTCACCAAGACTTTTAAGAAAGGTAGCATTGGTGTCAACATCACCAACTTGTGTCCCTATGAAGGACAACTTGCTTGTGATGTCAAGCAATCTGCTTCTTACACTACTCAGTTTCTCATTGGGTTGAGCTTTGAAGACAACATAATCATGCAGAAGTTGCTTTTTCTTTTCTTCCTTAGTGTCTGCATTGCCACCGTATGCAACTTCAAGTGCTTCCCAAAGATCCTTAGCAGATTCATAGCCTCTATATTTGTGCTGGTTTTCTTGTCCCAAAGAGACTTTCAGAATATTTAGGGCTTTCATGTCAACCCTTTTCTTTGCAATATCATCAGCAGCTACAGCTCTACCATCTCCATGTTTTTCTTTCTTATCCTCTTCAGGGCATCCTTCAACAGCTGTTCTTTGACTAATGGCATCAAGAATCTTTTGAGCCTTATTGAATGTGTTTCCATATTCAATAATCTCCCATAGTGTGTAGTCATAGATCCCCAGATATTGTTCAAAGTTGAACTTCCATAAGTCAAAGTTGGTTGCATCAAGCATGGGAATCTTGATGTTTGGTAAGGCTGAGGAGGAGGAGGTTATTGCTTCAGACATGATGTTGTTAGGGTTTCTGAGAAAATTAGGGTTTTGGTGTTTTTAGGGTTCTGGTGCTCTTTAAAGATCAAAAGTTCCTCAACAAGCTCTGATACCACTTGTTGATCCCAAACTTAGATCGATTAGCTTTGTGTATACGAGATTAGATCAAGTAATACACGTAGAGAAACCTTTGTATATGCTTTGTGAATCTAAGTATTATGCGGAATTTAACACATAAACAAGAACACACAAGATGTAAACAAACTTTCACTTTGATTATGAATGTCGAACTTGCTTACAATGAAAGATGTTTACGAATGAAAACTTATATCAAAACTTATATTGAACATTAACCTAAAGGCCTTCTTTTATAGACATAAGAAGCCTTGTACAATAATCTACGTATCAGCTATTCTAGGTAAAGATAAAAATAGAAAATACATTGTCGTTTCTATCCTTACTAGAAGTATTCTAGAATATAATAAACGTGTAGATTATATCTTCCATCAGTGCTTGTCTTCAATGTGTCAACGCTTGACTTTAACTTGTCAACGCTTGAGCTGTCAGCGTTTGCTTTGTTCTTGTCAACGCTTGAATTGTTCTTGTCAGCGCTCAAGTGATCTGGCCTTAATTTATTCCCAACAAGAACCCGATCCAGAGGCTTGATTACTTGGGAAGAAACTAGCCATCATGTTCCTCAAGTCATTCATTTGACTTGCCAAAGTGTTACGCATATCAGCTCGAAGATCGTTTCCTTGTTTCACCATATCTGCTTTCAAGTTGAGCATTTCCCGCTGAAGATTTTACACTATCGCATCATTAGTCCTCATGTAGGTTTCAACATCTTGGTGTAATGCGGTGGGTTGGTTGAGAGGAGGAGCATTGTAGGCGGGTGACTGATAAGCAGGTTGTTGGTAAACTTGGTTGTTTCTTTGAGGTGGATATGGGTTTCTTCGGTTATGATATAGAGTTGGAGCACGTGGTTGGTTTTGATTGTTGCGATTAAGGTTGTTTGGGTTTTGTGGGGCAAATCCGGGTGGTGAAAGATAGTTGTTTGAGCGATAGCTGAGCAGATTGCGGTCACCTTGAGGACGTGCTTGATAGCTTCCTGTAGCATAGGTATCGTTAGCGGCATACATATTTTCTGGATTGTCGTGAGTTGAAGGACAATCGGTGTATGAGTGAGATCCCCCGCATATATCACATGATTGAGTCAAAGCACTAGCTTGGGCAGTTATAGCTTTGGTATTGTTGGCGGCTTGGAGAGCAAGTGATTCAACAAGTGAAGTAAGCTTATCAAGTCGCTTGTTGCTCTCATTAGTGCTAGCACTAGCCACATTGGTCCGAACACTCTTGGTTTGCACTCTAGACTTGTTCTCAATAATATCCCAAGCGGCATTAGAAGACTTAACCAAAAGATTACCCCCCGAGGCACTATTTAGTGAATCTTGGTTATTCATGCTTAAACCATTGTAAAAAGTATTAATTTGGTGCACTTTGGTAAAACCATGTTGTGGGCACTTTCTTAAAAGTTCTTTAAAACGGTCCCAAGATTCACTAAAAGTCTCATCGTACGTTTGTTCAAAAGTAATGATTTCATTCCGCAAAGCGGTAGTACGAGAGGGTGGGAAAAAGTAGTTTATGAATTTGGTCTCTAAGTCCGTCCACGTAAGAATACTTTGTGGCGGTTCCTTATCAAGCCAATGTCGGGCTTGTCCCTCTAAGGAGAAAGGAAAAAGTTGCAAGCGAATTACCTCTTGTGAAACCCCATTATACTTAACCGTATTAGTGAGTTGAAGAAACCTCTTAATATGGTCATGAGGATCATCAATTGAACGCCTCAAGAATGGTTGAGCAGAGACCATTTGAATGAAGCCGGATTTAAGTTCAAAGTTGTTGGCTCCAATCGCGGATATGAGAATAGCATCGTTGTTGCCTTCTACATATGCTTGCAAAAGTTCGATCATTGGACGATTGTCCGGTAGAGGTTCATTGTTGTTATTATTCATGTTGTTTTGAGGTGGATTATTGTTATTGTTGTGTACACCGGCCATGTCTAAGTTATTGAGAGTCTCGGGCTCGGGATAAGACGTTGATCGAGTGCGCATACACCTGCAAAAGAACTAACAAAGCAGAAATATTTTTGGTTTTTTATGTTTTTATTTTATTTTTTTGTATTTTTGAAACTTTTATATTTTTTAGGATTTTTGAAAATTTGAAATCAAGGAAAATAACGTTCAAAGATGAACGGATCCCAAAATCCAACGCGTCTCTCACTAAAAACCGTTAATCTTAACGAAAAGAGCCGGCAGCGGCGCCATTTAATACAAAGCTTTCGGCTAAGTATAAAATATTTATCGTCCGAATCTTTTCGAATTGATTATTGGAAGAAAGTGCGACTCAGTTGTTCTTGGTGGAATAATAAATGGGGAAAAGTTATCTACTTTAAACTAAAAATAAAAATGCCGTTGAAAGCTAGAAAATTTACTCTAAGATAAAACAAGTCAAAACAATTCTAAGTAAAATGGCGGGAAAAATTAAAGTTGGAAAATAAAAACAATTCATAAAACAAACAATGAAACTAAGTCTAAAAATTTCAAAGAAACATAATCTTCGGAATAATTGAATTTTCAGAAAAATGGTAATTTCCGAAAAATTTGGATTTTCGGAATAACAAGCTTTTCAGAGAAATTGGTATCTTCGGAATGACATGATTTTCAGAGAAATTGAGAATTTCGGAATAACAATATTTTCGGAAAAACAATATTTTCAGAAAAAAGGTCTTTTCAGAAAAAAGAGCTTCTTCGGAAAAATGGTGATTTCAGAAAAAGGGATTCTTCGGAAAAAGAGGATTTTCAGAAAAAGTGGATTTTCAGAATAGTGACGAATTCAGAGAATGAAGGGGTTTTGGAATAAAGTTGTTTTCAGAATAATGGGTTTCTTCGGAAAAAGGAGTTTTTCAGAAAAATGAAGATTTCAGACAAAGAATGAATTCAGAGATTCAGCAATTTCAGAAAAAGGAATGTTTTCAGAGAAACAAAACCCTTTTCCGAAAATGTTTAAAGCACGAATACAGTAAACAGAAACAAGCAATCTTATGAGATAAGCTACCAATAAGCACAAACCAAACAAGTAATTAACCAAAACTTTAACCAAATAAATTTTCAGAAAACTAAATAAGCCAAAAATTAAAAACTATAAAAACATTAAATAATCAAAACATTAAAATCAACTAATAAGCAATCCTATTAAGCTATCAAAACAACTTAATCAAAAATAAGCCAAACACTAAAAGATCAAATACCACAATAAGCTCAAAACATCCACCACATCAAAACTACAAGATCAATCACAAGAACAAATCAACCACATAATCAAAGAGATGAGATTAACTACATCATTATCAAGATTAACAAAAAGATTAAGAAAGGTAGAATGAGAATTAAGAAAAAAAGCTTGATTGATTAAAGATGAATGTAAAAAGATTACAAGATTAATAGAAAGATTAACAAGTTTGAAAGAAAAACTAGAGACAAATATAAAACACACCTAAAAATTAAACTACACCTATTAAAAACTAAAACACCTAACACCCTCCTAATGACACATTAGGAGGGTATTTATAGGAGGTGAGGAGACTACATGCTTAAGCTATCTAGTTTCTTTCTTCTCGACTCGACTCGACTCGACTTAATCTTTGTATTTCTCGACGTCGTCTCGGGATTTGTCGATATAAGTTGAACTTGTCTAGTAATTTTCTTCTATAATTAGACTTGAGTTCTTCGACTTCAATAAACTTCCGTCTTTAGACTTTTTCTTCGATAAATCTTCAGAATTGGCCTTGGACTTTCATTCTTTTTGCATTCTCGATCTTCTGACTTCGTCTTTAGTCTTTTTCTTCGATAAAAGCCCGTGATAGCCCATGTTTTCTTCCTTTTCCATCTTTTGGTCCTAAAATACAATAAAAACACAAACCACGCATAATTCCGACTTTTACGACATAAAATACATGTTTTGGTCTTGTTATTATTGGAAATAAGTGGTAAAAGGATAAGTGTTTTTACACTTATTAAGGATGCACTCCTCCGAGACGTCCAAGAGAAGTTTGACACATTGAGGAGGATTAATATGAAGATAAATCCAAAGAAATGCACGTTTGGGGCAACGGAAGGAATGTTCCTTGGATATATGATCGATCCAAATGGCATCAAGCCTTGCCCGGAAAAGACGGACGCAGTAATACAGCTACCATCCCCTCAGACACGGAAAGAGGTGCAATCCTTAAATGGGAAGATGGCCGGGCTAAACAGGTTCTTATCAAAGTCCGCAGAGAAGTCACTCCTCCTATTCAAAACACTCAAGAAGTGCATTAAGAAGGGAGACTTCCGGTGGACAAAGGAAGCTGAGGAAGCCTTTGGTCAACTCAAGCAACACCTTGCATCTCTCCCCATGCTAGTAGCTCCCCGGCCCAAGGAGGAGCTCATCATGTACCTATCAGCCACACATGGAGCAATAAGTGCGGTACTTATGACAGATAGGGACACAGCCCAAACTCTGGTCTACTTCATAAGTAGAACACTACAAGGGCCGGAGTTGAATTATTCTTCCATGGAAAAATTGGTTTTGGCATTAGTGTTTGCTACGAAATGGTTGCGCCGATACTTTCAGGCGCACCCAATTGTAGTTATTACTGATCAACCAATAAAACAAGTCATCTCTAGAACAGATGTGGCCGGTAGGCTACAGAAGGGGAGCATTCTTTTGGGAGAACATAACATATCTTACAGACCAAGGACGGCTGTTAAAGGGCAAATCTTGGCAGATTTCTTGATAGAGAAGCCGGATGAGGAAGGACCAATCGTGCAACGAGATGAAACTCCATCAGAACCATGGGTATTATTTACGGACGGATCTTCGTGCATGGATGGATCAGGAGCGGGTCTCTTTCTTACGAATCCGGAAGGAATGGAGTTTACGTACGCCCTGCGCTTTGAGTTCACAACCACCAACAATGAGGCAGAATATGAAGCGTTGATTGCGGGTTTAAAAATCGCCGCTAGAATGGGAGTCCGTAACCTTGAGGCCTACGTGGACTCACGGCTTGTCGCGAACCACATTCTGGGGGGATACGTAGCTAAGGAAGATAACATGGTTCCATACTTGGAGAAAGTCAAGTCACTCATCGCGGCTTTCAGCAAGTTTTCCATCAAGCAAGTACCAAGAAGTGAAAACAAGGTGGACGCTCTTAGCAAGATCGCGTCTACAAGTTTCGCCTACTTATCCAAGAAAGTCTTGGTGGAAATACTAAAGGAAAAGTCTATAACAGAAGGGGAAGTCGCGGCTATAGTTGAGGAAGAGGGGCCTACATGGATGACCCCGATCATCAGCTATTTGACTAATGAGACCCTTCCAGACGAGGAAAAGGCGGCATGGTGCATCAGAAGGAAGTCTCATCACTTCGAGCTTCGAGAAGGTATTCTCTACAAGCGCTCTTTCTTACAGCCGTGGCTGCGGTGTGTTGGGCCACGCCAGGCTACCTATGTGATCAGTGAGATACATGAGGGGTTATGCGGTATGCACGCGGGCCCCCGATCCGTAGTAGCCCGTGCTCTACGCACAGGATATTATTGGCCTACCATGCATAGGGATGCACGCGACATGATTCGCAAGTGCAGTGACTGCCAAGTGCACAGACCAGTACCACGACATCCGCAGCAGGAACTTACACCCATTAGATCCCCATGGCCATTCTATAAGTGGGAGATTGATATCGCAGGACCTTTTCCCTTAGCAGCGGGGGGAGTTAAGTTCTTTATTGTCGCAATGGATTACTTTACATGCTGGATAGAGGCCAAGGCAGTCAAATCCATCACAGGCAAACAAGTTAAAAAGTTTGTTTGGGAGAACATTGTGTGTCGTTTTGGCTTACCAGGAGAAATCATCTCGGACAACGGGAAGCAGTTCGCGGATAATCCATTCAAGGACTGGTGCGCAACGTTGAATATCAAACGGCGCTTCGCATCTGTTAAGCACCCGCAGACAAATGGTCTTGTGGAACGAGCAAATAGAAGCTTGGGTGAAGGCATCAAGGCACGCCTGGAGGAACGAAGTGCCAAATGGGTGGACGAACTACCACATGTTCTATTGGCACATAGGACTATGATCAAAACAGCCAACGGGGACACCCCATTCGCATTGGCCTACGGCACTGAAGCTGTTATACCAGCAGAGATAGGAATGCCTACCATCCGCACAATGAGGTCACAAACGACGAGCAGCTCCGGATCAATATGGATTTGTTGGAGGAAAAAAGGGAAATAGCGGCTATCAATGAGGCCAAATCCAAGGCACGGATGAAGGCTTATTATGACGCCAAGGTTAAAGGTGTTTCTTTTCGACCGGGAGATTATGTCTATCGTGCTAACGAGGCAAGTCGAGCGGAGAATACGGGAAAACTAGGCCATAAGTGGGAAGGACCGTATGAGGTCACGGAAGCCTTAGGACGGGGCGCGTACAAGTTACGTGACATGGATGGCCGTGACTTGGAACGCACATGGAATATCTGCAATCTTAAAAGGTGCTATCTTTGAAAGCTACGGCTTCCGCATGGACACTTCGCTAAATCTGGCTTCAATGAAGATCCGTGTGTTCTCTTTGTTTTGTTTTTATGCTTTCTAGGTTCCTTTTTTGTTTCTAGGATTTCCCATTCTTGTTAAAACAAAAAAACGTAAACGTTCTAATAAAATGTTGTGGTGCCTAGCTAGCTCCACGACTCGTTTTTGTGCAAATTGTTTTTATTCTTTCGATTCTATTATAGTCATATGGATTTAGTTGTTATTATCATAATATGCCATGTCTCATTCATATGCATTCATTCAATAACCGTACATGTACTATACGCCTCCAGGCGGGGTAAGAGGATTAAGTGAACCTCATAATTCAACTTGTCACATAAGAGGGATGCAACCCCAGTGACGCGGATCATGTATCCTTACTAGACACCTTACTCACAAGACGTTGTGGTAAGTTTCCATATACCGCGCTCACGTAGTGCTTTGCATGGTAAAGACGCACGCCGCACGTCTAGTAAAATATAGTCTTGGTTTTATTTTAGGTAAGACGTGACACGTCATGCGCCACAGATACATGATATCTAAAAAAGAATATAAGCAAGTTTCCAAATTAACAAAATTGCCGTGACTACCACGGACTTATACATATTTTGCCAAATGTTTACACATCATAAAATGCCGTGGACATCCGCGGAGGAATATTTAGGTTACAAACCAAATTATCCAAAGAGGTATAACAAATTAAGGAGCACCCTACATGGGGGGAGAAACCTACCTATCTCCAATTGCTCCTCAGCCAGACAGGGCAATATCTCACCACGTTCCTTCTGCCCCAGAGCTTGAGCCGCATTCATCTCCAGCACCTCGCTTAATGGTTGTTCACCAACTATAATTCTGGTCACATCTTCATAAATAGGAAGAGTGAGGTGGCTGGGCGAGGGGGTGAAGGGAGTCTGGGAATGTCCCTCATCCTGAGAAAATGCACCAAGACTTAGTTTCCACATAATCTCCATGTTAGATGCATCTTTTGTGGCTTCCAGCTCTGCCAAGAAGGGGTAGTGGAGATCTCGCATTGCGGCCATAGAAGCAGTCATCTTTTTAGCAGCTCCGGTGTTGAAGAAGGCATGCTTTGTGAAGTCTTGCTTCTTCCTTATTAGCTCTGTGGCCATGACCATTCCTTCATGACGGCCATGGTCGATGCTATCTAACACGACGTCTACAAATTGCTGAACAAATTCGGGGGCTTCCAACACCTTGGTAACGGCTAAACGCGTCCCGTGACCCACCATCCACCTACGGCCGGCAATGGCTGCTAGTAGTTGGGGGTATAGCACATCGTCACGCTCAGAGATAAGGGCATTCACTAGCACATCTTTCTGGGTGGACGCCTCCTTCAGTTGTTCAGTCCTAGCCCTCTCACAATCAAGCTCCTCTTTTAGTTTCTCCCCACCCTGGATCAACGCATGGGCGTCCTCAAGCTTCTTTGTGAGTATGGATACTTGGTCGGAGGAGGACTTAGCTGAAGCTTCTGCCGCGGTCACCTGTATGTGATAAGTTAAGTATTAGAATGGTTGCTATTACGACATAGGCGTGATGCGCTGCGGATACATACCCTGGCTATTGCAGCCTCAAGTTTAGTCTCGAGCTCGGCTACATGTTGGTCATGAGCATTGGCATGGGCCGATTGTTCTTTAACAGTCGCCTCGGCAGTAGCAAGCTGGGACTGGAGGTTGGCAATCTGGGCCTCATTTTCTTTGATCATCCTCTCTCTTCGACCAACCTTCCTCTTCAGGGACTCAACATGCTCTAAAGCAGCCTCAAATCTTACTCTCATAGAAGTGCCCATGGCCATCTGATGAACCAAGGCGCCGTTGTATTCATCCACCAGATCCGCATGGTTTAGTGCATTCACATCTCGTACTAACCCAGGGGGATGCAGTTATTAAGATACTTACGACACTCCTCGGCCTCCCTCATCTGTGAAGCAGAGGTGATCTTCCAGTCAGGGTTGAACTGCTGATGAGGGCCGGACATCGGGATCTCTTGGGAAGCTGTGGGGGTACCCTCCTCAAAGGCAGGGCCGGATCTGGTTGTTGCTGTGTGCAGCGCATGTTCTTTCTCCATCTCCTTTTCTTTCCCCTTTCTCTTTCCGTGCATCTGGGGGAGGTGCGGCACTAGCTTGTTTATCTCTACAAACACACAATTGGAATAACTATCAAGTATTGTTTGAGGAAAACCGTAGCTCTTACTTAGATCATGGATATTTTGAGTAAATAAAAGTGGTAGACTTACACGTTATTCCCTTCTAGTTCTGATGTAGTCGGGGGAACTTGAGTGACCGGTTCCACAGGCGCGGCCCGTACCGTTTCAGAGGCTTGGGTGGTGCTCCCAAGAGATTGATAGCGAGGGTGGTCCTCGTGCAGTTTTTTGGGTGGGGCATTGTGTTCACCAACCTCAGTCTGGGCAACTCTTCTCACCTGCTTGTTCTTCCTACGGGTACGCTTAGGGGCGGGTTGGGCTTCTTCTTCATCTTCTTCTTCATCTACTTGTTGCATTTCCTCCTCATCATCGCCCAAGATTTGGCGAAGACTGGAGGTGGTCCTCTCAATGTGGTCACCTTGCTCTTCCCCGTGGGCGAGGGTAGCAGTTTTAGGCGGCGAGGAGGGCCCGACTTCATTTTCAAGCATCATGTTATCACCATCCTCGTTGTCGAAATCCACGGGCATTCTCAGGATTGTTGTTTCCTCTTCGTCTAAATGGGGATCCGATACGGCTTCCAGGGAAACTGTTATGTTCCGGGTATGCTCGAGGAGGGGTAGCTCGTTCTCGCGTCTAGGACGAGATCCCTCTAGTATAAGCTTTGGATCACCTTGACGAAGGATTCCAAAGAAGTTCATTTCTGCCAAAATAAACGAAGTATATTAGTTATAGAAAATAAATGTATGTACGTCTTTAAGGTGCGGATGCTATGCCTACCTTCACCATGCCTCCTCCAAAACACAAGATATCTGTTGGACGAGCCGAAGTAATTGCGGCTAATCCCTAGCAAACAGAGGAATGATTCGGGAAGGTTTCTATGGAACCCTGTTCTATTCCTATCTATTTCTTGGGAATGTTGGGGGTTATATGTACTGGCGTGCGGAGGAGGGTCAGGAGATAATCTATGTTTAAAGACATAATCGGCTGGCCACACTATTGTGTCAATGAAAAAGTAATGGTCGTACCAGTTTTTCAGTGAGTCCATGGCCTTATTATGGGACGTGGGGCTATTTGGAGATCGTTTCTTAAAGGATAGCCAACCATTTACTAAACTAGGGGTGTAAAATAGCCGGAATAGTTCTACGGTTGGAGGGATTCTTCTAGCGCGACAAAGGATTTCAAACTGACTGACCTTACATGCGCCTATACAATGTAGTTGGGTAATATGTACATCATAATATCCTAGGAGATCTATAAGGAAACGGGTGAAAGGAATGCGGTAGTTGGCCGCATCAAAAAGACGAGTGTATAGGCCAATCTTTCCCTGAGGAGCCTCAGTTATGAGGTCTCCTTCACTAGGGAGAGAGGGGTATAGGTTTCTGGGAATGAAGTAATCAGTACAAAAGTGATGTAATTGCTCCTGGGTCATTACATTGAGCACGGATCCAATGGAGGGGTTGTTTCTTTGGGCCATTACTAAATAAAAGAGTTAAGGGCGTGGTATTCTAACCTATGAAGGAAGGGATCCGTGCGTGAGAAAGTGGTGCTAATGAGGAAAGCTTTAATGGCAGAAATGAAGAAAAAGACTATGTGTTACACACAGCCATAGGGGTAACTTATTTATAGGGTTTCCTTGAGAATCATGGTATGTTGGATGCATGACACGTGTTTGCCACTATCCTACATCGTGTGGTTGGGGTGTAAGTGGCAAGTGAAGGGTCAGGTGGGACCCACGGGTCACTTCTTACTCAGTAGTTTACGCCGCTCGAGGTTCTGAGTGTTTGCACTTTCTCAGTCAATTGGCAGGTGAACAGTCAATTAAGTCGGGATATGCGGTCTCACGTAAGACCAAATTCAATGCTACATTTAATTCGTCTCGGTCGTCACGTGCGGCTGAGGTACTATTGGAATAAATTCCTAGTCGGTTAGCCACGTGCGGCCAAAACGAATTTTTGATAAATTTATCATTCCCTAAAGGATCTTTCTTGGTACGTCCAGGGAGCATCTTGATAGTCTAGAGGTAACGCCTACGGCTGTAACAACTAGACTTGGGGGACATGATGACGTATAGTCCCCAGCCGGGTCATGAACCCGGCCCACGGGTACTACCCGTATCCGGCCCATCACGAATGGGTGGGAATAATGTTATTCGAGCTTATGGGCTTGGATGAACAGTAACCGTACACATGTGTGCGGCCCACGGTCCGACATGCCCGGTGCAGGGTTAGACAGAATCATACTCCTACTATAATTAGGATTTATCCCAAAGGGGAGGATATTCACTCACCATAATTAGAAGATAACAATCAATCTAAATCTGGTGATTATCCTTTCCTTGCGGCCGAAGCATCAGTGACAACCCATTAGGGTTTCACTTTCTATATAAGGAACCCCCAAGGGTTCCACAAAGGTATTATATTCTACACACTTTCAACTCTCATCCGATTCCTATAACCCTAACCGATTAATTACTCTCACGCTGGAGTCTAATCGTGGGAAACATTCCCACGGTAAGCCTAACGTGTATTGTTTAGTGTGTAGGATCCCAACAAGATAATTCACTTTGTGTAGGAGCCGGAGTCCAGCCAACCCGAATTAAGCCTAATTCGGGTCTAGCAAGGATCACCCAACTTTTGTATCAACAAGTATGGATTTTACTTGAGTCTATTATTAATGAACGCGCCTTATTTGATAGGTTGTGGTTTTCTTGTTTATCAGGCATCAACTATCGTCGAAGATCGTCTTGCTACTTCTATTACCCAAGGTGAGTCTATAGCCTCGCTTTTTTACAATTTGTTTGAATGATTTTAAAACCCGCGAGGGGGATACATGCTACCATTTTGTAAACTGCTATTTGAACAGGGTAATCTTCATGACCGTGTTACTAGACTACGTGTAGAATTAGATGTTGTTCAACAAGCCCTTGATAGAGACCCATCCAATGTGCTGTTGAAAGAAGAGCATGCTCATTATCTAGTTGCTTTTAAGGAAGCTTCTCTTGATGAGGAACGCTTCTTACGTCAGAAATCTAAAACTGAATGGCTTGATGCAGGTGATTCAAATACGGCTTATTTTCATAACTCGGTTAAGAGTAGGGATGCTCGTAATCGTATTGAAATGGTTCGTGATTCTCATAATGTGCTTCATGATGGAGATGTTGTGCTTGGAGCTTTCGTTGCTCATTACGAGCAGTTTCTTGGTCAGGCAAGTGTTTCAGGTTCTTTTAATACGTCTGATTTGTTTGTTCAAAAGCTTGGTGCTCAGAAATCTGCCCATATGGTTAGAGTCATCTCTGATTCTGAAATTAAAAGTGCGTTATTCTCCATGAGTGATGACAAAGCGCCTGGGCCGGATGGTTTTACTGCTGCGTTTTTTAAGAAGTCTTGGGATATTGTGGGTGATGAGTTTACATGTGCTATTCGGGAGTTTTTCTCTAATGGAAAACTTCTTAAAGAGGTTAATCATACTATTATTACTCTTATCCCTAAGGTTTCTGTTCCAAATAAGATTACTGATTATCGCCCCATCTCTTGTTGTAATGTTATTTTCAAATGCATTAGTAAGATAATTGCTAACCGTATTAAAGGGTATTTGGGAGATTTGGTTAATATTAATCAATCTACTTTTGTTCTAGGGCGTAGGATCTCGGATAACATCTTATTGGCGCAAGAGATGATGAGGAATTACCACAAAAATTTTGGTCCTCCAAGATGTGCTTTTAAGGTGGATATTCAGAAAGCTTACGATACGGTGGACTGGCAGTTTCTGCGTAACATTTCGATTGGTTTTAGATTCCACCATTTAATGGTTGATTGGATTATGACGTGTGTTTCTACTACTTCGTATTCCATTTGCATAAATGGTAATTTATATGGCTGGTTTCAAGGAAAAAGAGGTCTCAGGCAAGGTGATCCGTTATCTCCATATCTTTTCACGTTGGTCATGGAGATCCTTTCACTTATGTTGCAGCGGAGGGTTCTTAATGCTAAGGATTTTTATTTTCATCACAGTTGTGAACAACAACGTATTATCAACCTCTATTTTGCAGATGATCTTTTCTTGTTTACTAGGGGTCACTTGGACTCTGTGCAGGTTATTATGGATGCGTTGGAGGAATTTAAGATAGCTTCAGGTTTGGTTCCAAGTATCCCAAAGAGCATAGTTTTCTTCTTTAATTTAGCTACTGCTGTTAAAAGTAGTATTTTACATATCATGCCATTTGCTGAAGGCGAGTTACCTGTCAGATATCTTGGTGTTCCTCTCATTTCGTCCAGTCTTCTATATAGGGATTGTAAAGTCCTTGCTGAAAAACTTGAGAGTAGAGTTAATGATTGGCGCAATAAATTTCTTTCTTTAGCAGGAAGACTCCGGTTAGTTCGTTCAGTTCTTTCATATATGCATATCTACTGGGCGTCTGTCTTTATTTTACCTGTTCGGATTATTCATGATTTGGAACAGCTTATGAGAGGCTTCTTATGGTGTCAAGGTGAAATGAAGAAAGGTAAGGCTAAAGTTGATTGGGACTCTGTCTGTACTCCATTTTATGAAGGTGGACTTGGTATTCGTAAGCTTTTTTATTTTAATACTGCTTTAATGGTTTCTCATATCTGGTGTATCCTCACTCGTAAAGAGTCTGTATGGGTTAAATGGATTTATTCTTACAAGTTAAAGGATCGAAGTTTCTGGGACGTTCCATGTATAGGTGATATGAGTTGGGACTGGAGAAAACTTCTACAGATTAGATCACGCATTCGTCAATTTATTTGGTACAAGATTAATAATGGTAGATTGGCTTCTATGTGGTTTGACAAATGGGCAGATTAATGTTTGTTACGGGACGTTCTTACGTTTCGAAGTATTACAAGATCGGGGCTCTCTCTATCTAATAAGGTGAGGGATCTTATTACTAATGGTATTTGGTAGTGGCCGCAGGATTGGTATGCTAGATTTCTGAACATTGTCTCAATCCTTGTCCCTGTTATTAATGATGCTCGGGATGATGTTTTGATGTGGCGGGATATAAATGGGGTTCTACATCCTTTTTCAGTTTCTTTAGCTTGGGACTCCATTCGGGATAGGGCTTTGATGGTTGATTGGTATCATGCTGTTTGGTTTGCTCATTGTATTCCTCGTCACTCTATCCACTTATGGTTAGTGGTTAGAAGAAAATTGAAGACACAAGATCGGCTTAGGAAATGGGATGTTGGCCCTTTGGTGGATCTAAGCCTTCTACGATTTCCATTGTGTAAATTGGTGCCGGATTCTCATGACCATCGTTTCTTTGAATGTTCTTATTCTATGCAGGTTTGGTCTAAGGTTCGGGGCCTATGTGATATGTATAGCATCCCCCCTCAGATTGATGATATTTTAGCCTATGTAATTCCAATTTCTAAGGGGAAGTCTTGTCCTAGCATCCTTTCCCGTCTTGTGTTGGCTGCTACTGCGTACTTTATATGGATGGAACGTAATTAAAGACTTTTCAAGAAAAAGTTGTTGGCCGTTGATCAGATTATTCAGCTTATTTGTGATACTATTCGGTTGAAGTTGATTTCATTTCGTTTTAAGAAGTTGTCTTCCAGGTCGAGTTTGCTGCTTAACAAATGGGGGGTTCCGAGCTCTAGAGTTCTTCATGATGGGAGTGACGGGTGAGGGTTGTACTCTTTTTTCCTTGTCCAAGGTTTTTCCCATTGGGTTTTCTTTGGCAAGGTTTTTTAAGGAGGCAGGCTCATTTGGATATCATTTGCTCCTTTCGTGCTGTTGGTGGAAGCTGAAGACATTGTGTGACTTCATGTTTGCATCTTGGTTTCTTTCTAGTTTTCTTGCATTGTAGTTCTAGATTAGTTTGTGTTTATGCCATGACATAATCACGTGTTAACATGCTGCCTGTAGCATGCGGTTAATGTGGTATCTTAGCCACATTCCTGTGTACTTTAACGCTTTTTTGGTTAATATATTTACCGGGGAAACCCTTTACCAAAAAAAAGTCATGAATAATTGTTTGGACCCGTATGTTGCCTTTGGACCCGAATGTTGCCTGAATTGTGTTGAGTACCTAGTTGTAGAATTCTCTAAATTCATGAACCGTTAACTATTGTCTTGACCTTGTGTGGGTTGGAAATAGCCGCTTATACAATTGATAGTACTATCGGGGTTGACAACCTATCCGAGACGAGATTTAGTACATTGAGTGCGTTGCTCGAACGGATAACTTGAATAAGAGACAAGGTAAATTTTAAAACGATTACCTTAAGAGGGGCAATGGTTTCACTTTTATTATGTCGGCCTTTTGGCGGATGATTGGTCATAACGGGTCGGTGTCATGAGCTTAAACATAATTGTATAGCTTATGCTATAAGTTGAAATGCCTGATCAATAGATTGTGACGACAATTCTATTAAATGATTATGATTGATTTTTCTCTTGTGTTTAAATAATGATTTGATAAACCTATAGACTTGCTCAACCGTTGTGTTGATGATTTTAAGCATGTATTTCAGGTTTGAAGTTGACTGATGATGGAGCTTGCTGGAGAAGGCTGCGGGTTGCTTTTGTGGTAGTGGAGTCTAAAACTGATTGCTTTCCCTGTTTGTCATAAAAATAATTATGCATGGTCATGTACTTTAGTAAAAATGTTTGTTATTTGGTTGAGATCTTTGGGGGACCGAAACGCTACTCTGATTATTAAACTCTTGTTTTAATTGGGATCGACAGTTTTAGACAACTTAATAAATTATTTCCTTTTATATTTCCAACGTACCATTTTAAGATCATTTAAAGTGTTTTGTGTAATGAAGTTTGAGTTTAGCACCCAAATGTGTATTTCCGCTGCGCAATGTATTTTGGGGGTGTTAAAGCTATGAACTCAAACTTTACGGCCCTGGAAAGCTACAATAATTACCTTTTTAAATCATTAATAAACACAATCAAAGCTATTACCAATCAATGGAAAAAGCAGTTTTAGTGCAGAGCACTCTGTTTTGACTTATTCGGCAAAATTTGCATAAACCATTTTGACCATCATTTATATTCCGTAAAATGTTTTAACTTGAAACCAATTGGAAAAGTTAACTTTTGACCTATCTTACTGTAATAAGTCATAAAAACACTCACTTTGACTTTTTAAACTTTGACCCCAAACAAAATTTTGGCGCATGTGTCGGTATTGACTAGTTTTGACAAAAATACCATATCTCACTCATCCGGACACTTCCATAAACCACCTAACTCACCAATAGCACTCTACAACTATACCAAACCAAAACTAAAGAAATTTGAAGACCTCATGTACAAAAATATTTAGTGAGACCTGTAACAATCTGCTATCATTTTCAACATTATTTTGACATCAGAATCTACTTCGAACATCACCTAAATACTTATACAATCTAAGCAATGCCACTACAATTTCCTAAGACCATTTGGGAGCTCAAAATACTTATGATATCAGTAGGTATTCATCAAAATATCAAAACCCAACAATCAAACTTAAATAAAATCATTGATATAATAACCAAAACTAGGAATCAAAGATATATATACCTTCAATATACTTGTAATAATCATTACTATTCAAGATCGTTGCTCCTCCTTTTCCCTTCCTAAATGAACAAATAAACACCCCTATAAGATGTTAAAATCTGATTTTGAATCAAAAACATGATGCATGTGTGTATAATCATCAAAAACATGATCAAAATCCCAAAGTAACTTCATAAAATAAGTAAAATTTTCAAATCAAAGTTTTTAAGAAAAGTGTTTGCATGAGGGATATAACACCAAAAACATGTAATTAAGGATGAATAACTTACAATTTGATAGATTAATTGTCCAAGAAAATCAAGAATCAATGGTGGTGGTGATGTTTTAAGTGGCGGCAAGAACAAGGAGAAAGGGAGGAGAAGAATTTTGGTGTTTTGATCTTTGGTGAAAAATGACTATGTATTTTCAAATGGAAGACTTTGATTTATATACTCAAGTTTTCTAATTTAGCAAACGTGTCCCAAATGTTTTAATTTGTTGATTTGCTACCCACAAGAGGTGAAAAAAAGTACGGTAAGTTTTGGTGACGAAAGTGATATTTGAAGAAAACCCGACTCATTTTGCAAGCTTGAATACATTAAAACTTGAAACCTTTAAAAACTAGGACTCGATAAATACTCATTATTAGCTAAGGGAGGTACTAAGGAAAAAGAGTAAAAAACGGCTATAAATATATCATGAGGGTGTCCCGACCCAGAAAGTCAGTCCGATACTTGGAAACCGTAAAAATACAAAAATTCAACACCGTGACAACCACGTTTTTGAGGTTCGTCACTTAGTCTTATTTGTAGGTTATTTTATGTGTGACTATGTGTTTTATGTGTTTACATGTTATTTTGTATGAATGAGGTCGGAAGGGACATCGTTTATGGGTACGTAATACTCATAAGTAAATCAATGGGCGGTTATTTTATGATCATAAGCTCACATTTTAGTGACAATGAAATGAAATGGAATCATTTTGGGAATTTACGTATACGTATAAGTATTATAGTAAATCGTATTCTTTTACGATTTTGGGTTTAACATTTTGAGGTCTCGGATAAGGTATTTAGTCATGGGAATAATTTACAGGATGGTTTTAAGTCATTTAGGACTTAGTTATATAGTTTATTTCATATTTCAAGAGTTTTTGTAAAAAGGTATATTTTTACGTCTTTTACGTTGTACGCGTAATTTTGACTAGTTTTACAGTTTAGAGGTTTTGGGGGCTCTAGGAGGTGAAATAAATTAAGGTAACTTTAGGTATTATTAATAATACGTTAATAAGCATGAAAAAGAAAATATATATATATATATATATATATATATATATATATATATATATATATATATATATATACATTTACATATATATATATAGTGTAACTTTATTTGCAGAACCCATTTAAGTGACAGAACTCGCAGAACCCATTATAAGCCATTAGATATTTTGATCAATGGACAAAACTAAAAGTGGCAGTCTTGTAAATAATTAGAAAAATAAAAATTACCTAATATAATAAAAAGGGTTAGACGGTCATTTACTAAAATATGGCTGACATGCTTTTTAAAAATACGTGTCCTTATTTTCACAGAGTATCATAACCACATATTATTTCATTTTCCTAGATCTAGATAAGAAAGTCATCTTTAACATCCACAACCCTAACTGCCATCCATTCTTTTATTACGGCCGCCTCCTCTAATCTTCAACACCATCGCCACTGATTAATCAACACCATCGCCACCATTTTCTAAAGCGCTCACTCATCCATCAATCTCTAAGAATGTCATGTTTTTCTGGTAGATCAGATTTATTCACATTCATGTTCTTTTTATTATGACTTTGTCGTTAGTGTTGTTTGGGCGCAATTAAGTGATCTTCGAAAGATTCATCAGCCAACATAAAAAGACCACCAGGATCTTGTACGAGACATCAACTGAAAAGGATATATTTGTTTGTACAGGTTTGTGGTTAACTTTATTTCTTTAAATATAAATTATTGATCTTATTTAATTATTTAAATGGTGTACGCTTTAAAAGAAATCTCATATTCATGATCTAAGTTTTAATTAAAGTTATTGAACAAACTGATCTTTAAGTGGTATTCATTTTATATATATCTTGAGCATTAAAACCTATATGTTTTGAGCATTGAAACCTGTATGTTTTAAGCACTAAAACATGTATGTTTGGAGCACTGAAACATGTATGTTTTGAGCCCTGAAACATGTATGTTTTGAGCACTGAAACATGTATGTTTTGAGCCCTGAAACATGTATGTTTTGAGCACTGAAACATGTATGTTTTGAGCCCTGAAACATGTATGTTTTGAGCCATGAAACATGTATGTTTTGAGCCCTGAAACATGTATGTTTTGAGCACCGAAACATGTATGTTTTTAGCACTGAAACATGTATGTTTTGAGCACTGAAACATGTATGTTTTTTTTTCGTATGTGAGATTTGTAAAAGACGTGGCATTTGAAACATATATGTTTTAAGTATGGTTTTATCATTATTATAAAAAAACATATGTGTTTTATTGTTGTAAAAACATTTATGTTTTAAGAAACATATATGTTTATATGTTTTATCGCTAGTGTAAAATTAATGAAAAAATGTGTATATGTGTTTGTGGTTTGATTTGTTATTTTGTATGTTTCTTTCAGATACATGGAGATAATGAAAGATGTTGATATCAGTTGAAGACCTAGAAGTTGACAAAAATATCTACACTTGAAGAAAATTTGTTATTTTTAAAGAGATACAATTGTTGTATATGTGATTTTTGTACTTGTTATTATGTAAAAGGTAACATGTATTTACATGTATATTTTTTTCATTTATAAATGTTTATGTTATTTAATATTTGTTTCAAATTTAAAAAAAATGTGCACAACAAAAGGATGTAAATGTACATTCATATAGAAAAAAACATACACGTTCTTAAATTTTTCAAAAATATGTATGCTGGAATGGAAAAAAAGCGAAATGTTTTTTTTAAAAAAAAAAATAATTTTAGTTTTTCAAAACATACATGTTATTAAATTTTACAAAAATATGTATACTAAAAAGGAAAAAAATAAAAAAAATATTTTTGGAAAATACGAAAATTAGGTAATTTGAAAAACGTTTTTAGTAAAAAAAAATAAGTAAAATGTATTTTTTACTATTTTGCCCTTTTGATTTAAATTAAATTGAATAATAATACTAATTTGTGATTGGTTGAAAAGAGTTCTGCAAGTTCTGTCACTAAGATAGGTTCTTTAAATAAAGCTCCCCTATATATATATATATATATATATATATATATATATATATATATATATATATATATATATATATATATATATATATATATATATATATATATATATATATATATATATATATATATATATATATATATATATATATATATATATATATATATATATATTGTGACACCCCCAAATTGAGTCAAACGCAGCGGAAATAATATTTGGTTGTCACGTAGGTGGATCAACAGCAGATAGAATATAGAGCAACATATAAAAGATTATCCTTACATTTATTACATGATTGAAAGTGCAAATAGTATTAAAATAGTCTTTAACATCGTTCAATAGTTTGAATTATTCCCAGTTTATAAAACCCCAAATGAGCTCTATAAATGCAGCCTATCATGATGCTTGACTCCATGCACACCAATACCTGCTTCAGTTTCCTGAGAAAACATGCTTAGAGAGTCAACGTAAAGTTGCTGAATTCACAGGTTTAATTAAAATAAGTTTGGACATTAAATATTCACTGAAGTAGTAATGCACAAAGCATCAATACCTAAAAGTAATTACATTTCTAAATTGCCCGAAACTGAAACTTGACAGTTAAGTCCTTAACAAATAAGGACCCCTCGCCTTATAAAAAGGCACCCATAACAAAAATAAGTGCTGACATGTGAAATATCTGTTGTCCTGGCCTAGGCACAGTGAGCATGACTCACCCAGATGGGGACGGTCAATCCCAAATAGATCTATTTATAACATTCAGGTAATTCAATAATTCTAAGAGTTTCGGATGCACGAGTCATGCGTGTTCATCTACAATAGGAAATGTAATCAAAGGTTTCACAGTTCAATCCATGTCCATAAAATAAAATATGTTGCATGTTTTCTTCCCCATTAAAAGGTTTAGAAGTTTGTCAATATATAAAGTGGGGCCATGAACTCACCTCAGTAGTACAGCAATAAGTCAGTAGATAAATATGATAAGGATGCTCACGATACAATCAACGACCTAAATAATTATAAGGTCTCAGTAAATGCATAACATAATGCATAAAAGTTTCAGAATAAATCTGTACATGCTTATACTGGTTTTAAGCATTTTATTACGATACTTGTATTTTTGTTCATCGTTGTACAAGTTCTAATAGTATTTATTTTAAGTATAAAATAAATAATAAGGTTAAATTAATTAATCCATTTAATTAATATTTTGTACTTACGTTGTTTATAAAACACTTTAAATGTTTATAAAGGATAGTTTTATATACATTTAAAGTAATAGGAAATAAATATAATTAATATATTTATTTTATAAGTTAATCATTTTTTAATTTATATTTAATATATATATAAATAGTGTTTATAAAACGTATAATATTTTATTTAAATTCCACGTTTACGTAGTGTTTATAATTATTAAATTATAAGTTCGGAAAAATAACAATTCTTACGTTTATTTAAGTTTTACGTTTTAAATAACGGGTATAAATATATAGAATTTTAGGGTTCGTAATACTTTGTATAAAATACGTTTTTGTCCTTTTATTTAAATAATTACCCGCGGTTAAATTACTTTTATACCCCTAGGGTTTCTAAATCTTTCAAGTAATTACAGTTTTGGTCCCTCCCTAGTTACACGTGTAACTAGGGCTTGTTTAAGTTTCACTAAATGGGAAAAATAGTCCCTAAAGTATACGGCTTAAATTAGGGCTTATTAAAGTTTCACAACTTGGCAGTTTTAGTCCTCCAACCTTCTGCTATTATTTAAGTTTAATTACAAGTTACACAATGCCCCCCCTAGGGCTTGAATATTTTTCGGCTAATGGAAGGATTAGTCCCTAGGGTTACTTAGGGCTTAAATAAGTTTGCTATCTTGGCATATTTTGTCCCTAAGGCTTACATTAAGTCTCGGCAAAAGACCAAAGTGATCCCTAGGTTTTCTAAAGTTTACACAACTTACCCTAACATTATATTAATCCCTTTTAAGTCCTTTTTATCACCTTTAAGTTTCGGATATGTTCAAAACAACAACCTCAACTCTCGGCAATATTTAAAAGTAGTCCAAAAGTTTATATTTTTGGAAAATAGGTTTCTACACTTGTTTATTTTAGATCCCTTTACTTTATAAATTTATAAATCTAACCCGAAAGTTTTATACTTGTTATATTTAATCCAAAATTTTAGTAGATCTATTAGTTTAATCCAAAACTTCTTAGATTTATTATTTTAATCCAAATCTCTTATAGATCTATACTATCAACATGAAACTTTATAAAATCATATTTTGACACTAAAAGTTTTACAAAAACATTTATTTAGTGACAATGAATATTTATTTAGGCAACTTATTATAGTGAGCTTAAAACTAATCTTATAAGGCATAATAGTGATCTTAACATTTTAAGGCACCTAAAGACATAAATCTAGTGTTTCTAGTTATATCTAAACATTACAAGATTACCCTAAATAAAATTATGAGCTTAAGTCTCACGTACAAAAATCATGCATGCTTAGGTTTTCATGGTTTTTCAAGTTTAAAAAGATCATGGTGATGTGTTCTTCATGGTTGACAAGTTTTTACATCATTTTATGCTATATCAAAAATCAAGCCGTGGGTTATCTTAGGTTTTTAGGGTTTCATTATTTGTTTCAATATTAACTTTTACCAAGAATAACCATATATATGTTAATATGTATAAAAGTAAATGTATTAGAAAGATAGGTTTTAACTTGGACTTACTTGTTTAGATAGGTTTAGGAGGGATAGGAGAATGAGTAGAAACAAGTGACAAGATTTCAAAAATGGAGGTCTATGGGACCTTAAACAAGTCGTGAGCTTCAAGTAGGCTTCTAGGGCTCTTGTTCTTGCTTCAAGGATCAAGGTTCTTGTAGGATGAGCTTAGGATTAAGCTTTAGATAGTATGAGACATGATCCAAGTGTAGGAAATAAGTTTGAAGGTTTGAAAATGGTGGATGATGAGTTTAGCCGTAGGTTGAGAGAGATAGATGATGAGATTGCAAATGTTATGTGTTGTGTGTTGAGTGTGTGTTTCGGCTTATGACATAGAGAGAGAGATCCAAAGTGTATATTTGTACCTTGTACAAAGTATCTAACTAAGATATACATGGGATCTCAATGGATACATTTGCCATATACACGCATGCTCAAAATGGAATTGACTTTCCTTACTTTCTTTGCAAATTGGTGTCGTGTGTTTTAGGTCCAAGGGAGACAAGAAGTGACTAAGTATAGTAAAAGGGTATGGTGTGTGTAAGGGTTTGTGTAAGTAAAAGTGAGGTTGGTATAGGAAGAGTATGGTTATGCATGTATTTGTGTAAGTAAGCATGGTTAGTATAGGGTTTTAGTGGATTAAACACTTGAGTACTTACAAGCTAGCTAACAAATGATGGTAGTGTAGGCATGCATACATATACACGTCTAACATATGCATGGGGAAAGGTTTTTGGTAAATTTTTCCAAGTGTTGTATGATAATAATAGTCTTTGTATCTTATTGTAGGTATTTGTGGAGTTGTAGGTATTTTTGTTGAAGCTTTTAGGTAATTTATTGAAAGCGTATATTAAATACATCACTAAAATTATTTTACTTAAATAAAGTAAATAAGTGACAATGTAAAATAATGTACATTATTTTAAAGTGTTTAGGTATTTATTCCTTTTAGGTAATATATGTAAATATGTACATATAAAAATAATCCTAGTACTTAATAAATAAATTAAGTAAGGTTATAGTTTATCTCAAAATATGTACTGAGGTGATGAGTTTATTATTCAATCAAGTGGCCAGTCAGTTGCCAGAGTAGTCAAAAAATTACTAAAAGTTCATATAAATGTAAATTAAATATGAAAGGTAGTATGACAAAGGTATATGATTATTAATAAGTCATATATAAGTGAAATTACGTAAATTCCAAAAATAACTAGTACAACAGTTGACAAAGTCAATAAGGTAAAATCAGAGGTTTTACAACACCATCCCGTTATTTTAGCTTTGTCCTCAAAGCTTAAGATGATGCTATTGGTCAGGTGAACAAGTGTGGGTACTTGGTCTTGAACGAGTCTTCTCGTTCCCAAGTGAACTCAAGGCCTCTCCTAGAGTTCCAACGTACTTTGACCAACGGGATGCGACTGCGTTTCAATTTCTTAATTGTCCTCTCCATGATTTCCACTGGTTCCTCTATGAACTGGAGTTTGTCGTCAAATTGAACTCCCTCCAATGGCATAGCCAGTGGTTCTTCAGCATAGCACTTCTTCAGGTTAGACACATGAAAGGTAGAGTGTACCCGACTCAGTTGCTAGGGCAACTCTAAACGATAAGCTACTTCCCCGATCCTGGCTATTACTTTGAAAGGGCCAACATAACATGGATTCAGTTTTCCACGTCTGCCAAAGCGTACTACACCCTTCCAAGGTGATACCTTGAGCATAACACGGTCACCTACTTCAAATTGCATAGGTTTGCGTTTCAGGTCCGCGTAGCTCTTTTATCGATCGCGAGCAGCTTTATTTCTCTGCTTGATGAGGGCGATCTTGTATGTAGTCTCCTGGATTAACTCTGGTCCAGTGAGCTGAAATTCACCTACTTCTGCCCAGCACACAGGCGAACGGCATTTGCGACCGTACAGTGCTTCAAAAGGGGCAGCCTTAATACTGGCATGATAATTGTTGTTGTAGGAGAATTCCACTAAAGGAATGTGGTCAACCCATCCATTTCCAAAATCAATCACACATGCTCGTAGCATGTCCTCTAGAGTCTGGATGGTTCGTTCACTTTGACCATCAGTCTGCGGATGATAAGCAGTGCTCATATCCAAATTGGTACCTAAGGCTCGTTGGAAAGCCTTCCAAAAGTTTGATGTGAAGCTACCATCTCGATCACAGATTATCGACACTTGTATTCCATGTTTGGTCACAATCTCCTTCAGGTACGTCTTTGCTAGTTTTGCAAGGGAATCGTTCTCCCTAATTGGCAAGAAATGAGCGGACTTGGTGAGTTGATCGACGATTACCCAGATAGTATCGTAACCGTGAGATGACTTTGGGAGTTTGGTGACAAAGTCCATAGTGATGTTGTCCCACTTCCATTTCGGTATCTTGGGTTGTACAAGTAAACCCGATGGTCTCTGGTGTTCAGTTTTGACACGAGCACTGGTCAAACATTTCTGAATGTAGGTGGCAATGTTGGCCTTCATATTCGGCCACCAATATAACTTCTTCATATCCTGATACATCTTTTTAGATCCGGGATGTATAGAATATTTAGACTTATGAGATTCGTGCGTGATCACGTTCCTCAAATCTCCATAGCAAGGTAACCAACTTCGTCCGTGAAGGCATAGGGTTCCGTCTGCTCTGGGTTCTAACTTCTCCTTGCTAAGATCGGTTCTGAGCATTCCCTCGACATCTTCCTTCACGAGGTTTTCTGGTAATTGGGCTTGAGTTTGAGCTTCCAAAATCTGTTTGGGTAGATCCAAACTGATTGTCATAACTAATGCCCGAACTCTCATAGGAGGGTCCGTTTCCTTACGACTTAAAGCATCAGCAACCACGTTTGCTTTACCCGGGTGGTATTTGATCTCGTAGTCGTAGTCACTCGGTAACTCAATCCAACAGCGTTGTCTCATGTTCAACTCCTTCTGATCCAATATGTGTTGCAAACTTTTATGGTCAGTATGCACTATGCACTTTGTTCCGTATAGGTAATGTCTCCAGATTTTGAGCGCAAAAGCTACGGATCCAAGTTCTAGATCGTGAGTGGTGTAATTCTTCTCATGCTTCTTCAATTGTCTTGAAGCTTAGGCTATCACTTTCATCCTCTGCATCAATACTGCACCTAAGCCCTTGTGTGAGGCATCACAGTATACAACGAAATCATCATTGCCTTCAAGCAAGGCCAGTATGGGTGAACTGTATAAATTCTGCTTGATCAGTTGGAAAGCTGATTCTTCCTTCTCTTCCCAATCGAACTTTATTCCTTTCTGCGTGAGTTTGGTCATCGGTTTGGCTATTTTGGAAAAATCTTCAATGAATCTGCGGTAGTACCCGGCAAAGCCTAGAAATTGGCGGATCTCCGTCGGTGATTTAGGAGATACCTAATCCTTGATAGATTCGAACTTTGCTGGATCCACGTGAATACCGTCACAATCGATGACATGACCAAGGAATTGCACTCTAGGAATCCAGAATTCACATTTGGAGAACTTAGCATAGAGCTGCTCCTCCTTGAGTACCTTTAGTACTTGTGCAAGATGTTCCACATGTTCTTGTTCGTTCTTGGAATAAATGAGTATGTCGTCAATGAAGACTATCACGAATTTATCCAGGTAGGGTCTGCACACACGGTTCATAAGGTCCATGAAAATAGCTGGTGCATTGGTCAACCCAAAGCATAACCTGGAATTTGTAATGACCGTAACGGGTTCTAAAAGCTGTTTTAGGGATGTCTTCCTCCCTGACTCGTAGCTGATGGTATCCAGATCTCAAGTCAATCTTGGAATACACACTTGACCCTTGCAGTTGGTCAAATAGGTCGTCAATGCGAGGAAGCGGATAACGATTCTTCACTGTTAACTTATTCAGCTCTCTGTAATCGATGCACATTCAAAAAGAACCATCTTTCTTTTTGACAAATAACACAGGAGCTCCCCATGGTGAGGAACTGGGTCGAATGAATCCTTTGTCAGATAGTTCTTGAAGTTGTTCAGCTAGTTCTTTCATCTCTGATGGTGCCAACCGGTATGGAGCTTTAGCTACAGGTGTCGCTCCGGGAACCAAATCAATTTGAAATTGCACTTGTCAGGTCGGTGGTAAGCCTGGCAACTCATCATGAAAGACTTCTGGAAAATCTCGGACGATGGGTACGTCCTTGATTTGCTTCTTCTCGAGCTTGTCTTCTTCATCTGTTTGAGAAATATGGGCCAAGAAGATAGGACATCCTCTCAACAAATATTTCTGAACTTTTGTACAAGAGATAACACTAAGTCTAGTGTCAGCGAGGTCGGTGTTACCGTCGCCTCGAATGATTAGAGTTTCGTTTCCCCACGGAATACGGACTAGCTTTTTGTCACAAACAATGACTGCGCGGTATCTCGCTAACCAGTCCATGCCAATAATAACATCAAAACTACCAAGGTTTACGGGGATAAGGTCAATGTTGAACGGATGTTTGGAAAGATTTAAGGTACAACCTCTAATGATAGTGTCAGCATCTACAGTTTTACCGTCAGCTAATTCTACGGAGTAATGGTGATCTAAGCTTGTAGGAATAACTTCTAGTACTTGGCTAAATTCAGTGGATATAAAACTTCGGTCTGCTCTAGTATCAAACAAAACAGATGCATAACGATTGTTCAATAGAAACGTACCAGTAACGACATTCGAATCGGGGTTGGCTTTTGCATTGCCGACCACGTACACTCTGGATGAAGCTCCTCCAATGTTCTTGTTCTGGTTGGCCCGCTTAGGGCAACTTGGTCTCACGTGTCCTAGTGCTCCACACTCATAGCACACAACTCCCTTCTTGGGTCCATTGTTGTTTCCTCCAGTAGCGTTGTGGTTTTCCTACTGTCCATTCTCGTTCCCACGGGCATTGTATCCACCCCTATTGTTGTAGTTCCCAGTGTTTTGAGTGGGTCGGGGCTGAGTGACAGCATTAACTCGACAGGTTTTTGCAAAATGACCGACTTGTCCACATCTGTAGCAGGTCTGGCATGGGCTATCAACAGTTTGATGATAGTTGCACTTTGAGCATAAAGGTTTGGCGCCCACGTACGAGTTAGCTCCTGCAGAGGTAGCATTGTAAACTTTCCCAACATTCTGCTTCTTAGGATGCTGCTGGTGCTAACTGCGGAAATATTCTTCTGCCTTTCGCTTGTTGTCAGTATGCCTCTCGGATATGGTACGGACTCTTTTGTTTATCAACTCAGTAGCGAACTCAATGGCACTCTCGACGGTAGTAGGTCGAGATGCGAGCACACTGTCGTGAATGGCGTCCGGGAGTCCACCCACATACTTCTCAATCTTATCTTCCTCTTCCACAAACATTCTGGTGCACATTAGGGTCAACTCTTGGAACCTCTGGTTATACGCAGTGATGTCATTGTTCCTGCATCTGAGATCCCACAATTCAATCTCCAGTTTCTTCATTTCTCCCCTTGGATGTCATTCTCTCCTTCAACTCAGTCCAGTTGAGAGCATAGGCAGCATCATGTCCAAGAGTAGAAACAACGGAGTTCCACCAAGTAAGAGCACTCTCAAGTAGGGTGCAGGTGGAAAACTTGACTTTGTTCTCTTCTGCACAGTCGTTGATGCGAAAGACCGTTTCCAACCTCTCAAACCACTGCATCAGTTCCACCACTCCTTCTTTGCCCTTGTAGTAGGAAGGATTACATTTCAAGAAGTCGGGGTAAGAGCAACCCCTGGTGGTCTGATTATTCCGGTGGTTGTTGGAATTTTGACTATCGTCTACGATTCTGCTGGCAGCCATCGCAGATACGATTCCTTGATCAATCATTTCCCTTAGTTGGGCAGCAGTGACGTTTTGGGTAGTCTCGGCATTGTTGGGGTTCGTTCTAGGGATTGCCATTTTTCTATAATTATACACAAAAATGAAATCATTAGTTCAAGGTATCAGTACAGTTTTATATAATTACACGAAAAGAAATTTCATGCATAGACTTTGCAACAAATTGGATAACCTGTTTAAAGTTCATAATATAATACAGTACAGGATATAACAAAAGCTAATGAGTACATGCCATAAGTCTAGAATAGGAATACAGTACAAAATGCACAACCTGATCCAAGACAGAGCACAGCCCGCCTGTCTGGGATGGTGGTACATGAAATCTAAAGTACATCGTCTATGAATCCCTAATCAAAATAGTACAGTACAAAGATACAACTGACTAAAGAAAAATACAAATACAAGAGATCCTATATCATGATAGCCGGGATGCAACCCTAATAACTTATCACGATGTACAAAAGATCTAGTACATCTAATCTAATGGTGCCTAACTGACTCCTTGGATACGGCTGGCGCCACGGGCGGAGATGAGACAGTCGGTGCCTGTATGGCAACCTGCATCGCGGTCATGGCAGTCCTAGTCTCCTTGAGCTGTCGGAGTGCCTCAAGGAACTGGTCTCTGAGAGTCTGCTGAACTCCCCGGAGATGAGCGGTCTCTGACGTCAACCCCTGATGACGGACCTCTTGGAGGTCAAAGAATATAGCAAGAGTCTCCTCCATGGTCAAGAGGGCAGTATGAATGTCCGTCTGCTGGCTCTAGAGCAGGTAGATCTGGTCACGGAGGAACTCATTTTCATCCAGCAACCACTGGAGAGAATGGTAAGTAGTCGACCACGCCCCTCGTGCAGCGTGCGCCTCCGAACTCACAGTCCATGATAGAAGGTCCTGGCGCTGCTGTAGAACAGCGCGCTCAGTCTGTCCGGCCGATAGCAGAGCAAGAATTTCTGCTACATACTGGACCTGGCATGCGGCCAATGCCGTGATCTGGGCCTGAACAGGGTCAGCATTTCTGGCCCGGGAACCCTCACCGATCTCATAAGTGGAATCGATAGGTGCCTCGTACCTCCTCTTACGAGGTGGCAGAGACTCGGGTGCATGCTCCCGTAGTGAAGTCACAAGTGGTACAGGTGGTATAGCAGCAGGAGGCTGGACCTCTTCCCCAGCGGGGGAAATAGGTGGAGTAGAAATAAGTGCCTCAATGGATGTGGCGTCGACAGAGGCGTGACTATCGCCGGAGTTACTAGCAGATAACCATCTACATAAGACGGTCGTCGGAGATACGGCAGCAGGTGTATCAGTAGGTGATGTCATGATAAATCTGAAAGTAATATAGTTTTAATTGATATAAGTATAAACTTACTCAAGTTAAAAGTTTTGGGAAATATAATTTAAAATTATATAATAGTGCCGTTTAACACTTGCCATGCTAAAGGTTACGTTAATACTTATAAGATTAATCAACCGGATGTTAATAATCAATGCACAGCCAATCACACAATCGATGTATGCTCTACAGTCTATATGCTTAAATATTCTAGTCCCGAAAATCCCAAAAGATTTTTAAAGCAGTTATAGTTCAGATATATAAAAATTTTATTTTTATATTTTTTTTTTCTGATTCTCTATAACTATCGCTCTGATACCATTCTATGACACCCCCAAATTGAGTCAAACGTAGCGGAAATAATATTTGGATGTCACGTAGGTGGATCAACAGCAGACAAAATATAGAGCAACAGATAAAAGATTATCCTTACATTTATTACATGATTGAAAGTGCAAATAGTATTAAAATAGTCTTTAACATCGTTCAATAGTTTGAATTATTCCCATTTTATAAAACCCCAGATAAGCTCTATAAATGCAGCCTATCATGATGCTTGACTCCATGCACACCAATACCTGCTTTAGTTTCCTGAGAAAACATGCTTAGAGAGTCAATATAAAGTTGGTGAATTCACAGGTTTAATTAAAATAAGTTTGGACATTAAATATTCACCGAATTAGTAATGCACAAAGCATCAATACCTAAATGTAATTACATTTCCATATTGCCCGAAACTGAAACTTGACAGTTAAGTCCTTAACAAATAAGGACCCTTCGCCTTATAAAAAGGCACCCATAACAAAAATAAGTGCTGACATGTGAAACATCTGTTGTCCTGGCCTATGCACAGTGACCATGACTCACCTAGATGGGGACGGTCAATCCCAAATAGATCTATTTATTACATTCAGGTAATTCAATAATTCTAACAGTTTCGGATGCACGGGTCATGCGGGTTCATCTACAATAGGCAATGTAATCAAAGGTTTCATAGTTCAATCCATGTCCATAAAATAAAATATGTTGCATGTTTTCTTCCCTATTAAAAGGTTTAAAAGTTTGTCAATATATAAAGTGGGGCCATGAACTCACCTCAGTAGTACAGCAATAAGTCAGTAGATAAATCTGATAAGGATGCTCACGATACAATTAACGACCTAAATAATTATAAGGTCTCAGTAAATGCATAACATAATGCATAAAAGTTTCAGAATAAATTTGTACATGCTTATACTGGTTTTAAGCATTTTATTACGATACTTGTATTTTTTTCATCGTTGTACAAGTTCTAATAGTATTTATTTTAAGTATAAAATAAATAATAAGGTTAAATTAATTAATCCATTTAATTAATATTTTGTACTTACGTTGTTTATAAAACACTTTAAATATTTATAAAGGATAGTTTTATATACATTTAAAGTAATAGGAAATAAATATAATTAATATATTTATTTTATAAGTTAATCGTTTTTTAATTTATATTTAATATATATAAATAAGGTTTATAAAACGTATAATATTTTATTTAAATTCCACGTTTACGTAGTGTTTATAATTATTAAATTATAAGTTCGGAAAAATAACAATTGTTACGTTTATTTAAGTTTTACGTTTTAAATAACGGGTAAAATATATAGAATTTTAGGGTTCGTAATACTTTGTATAAAATACGTTTTTGTCCTTTTATTTAAATAATTACCCGCAATTAAATTACTTTTATACCCCTAGGGTTTCTAAATCTTTCAAGTAATTACAGTTTTGGTCCTTCCCTATTTACACGTGTAACTAGGACTTGTTTAAGTTTCAATAAATGGCAAAAATAGTCCCTAAAGTATACGGCTTAAATTATGGCTTATTAAAGTTTCACAACTTGGCAGTTTTAGTCCTCCAACCTTCGGCTATTATTTAAGTTTAATTACAAGTTACACAATTCCCCCCCCCCCCCCCCAGGGCTTGAATATGTTTCGGCTAATGGCAGGATTAGTCCCTAGGGTTACTTAGGGCTTAAATAAGTTTGCTATCTTGGCATACTTGGTCCTAACGGTTATATTAAGTCTCGGAAAAAGACCAAAGTGATCCCTAGGTTTTCTAAAGTTTACACAACTTACCCTAACATTATATTAATCCCTTTTAAGTCCTTTTTATCACCTTTAAGTTTCGGATATGTTCAAAACAACACCCTCGACTCTCGGCAATATTTAAAAGTAGTCCAAAAGTTTATATTTTTAGAAAATAGGTTTCTACACTTGTTTATTTTAGATCCCTTTACTTTATAAATTTATAAATCCAACCCGAAAGTTTTATACTTGTTATATTTAATCCAAAATTTTAGTAGATCTATTAGTTTAATCCAAAACTTCTTAGATTTATTATTTTAATCCAAATCTCTTATAGATCTATACTTTCAACATGAAACTTTATAAAATCATATGTTGACACTAAAAGTTTTACAAAAACATTTATTTAGTGACAATGAATATTTATTTAGGCAACTTATTATAGTGAGCTTAAAACTAATCTTATAAGGCATAATAGTGATCTTAACATTTTAAGGCACCTAAAAACATAAATCTAGTGTTTCTAGTTATATCTAAACATTACAAGAGTACCCTAAATAAAATTATGAGCTAAAGTCTCACGTCCAAAAATCATGCATGCTTAGGTTTTCATGGTTTTTCAAGTTTAACAAGATCATGGTGATGTGTTCTTCATGGTTGACAAGTTTTTACATCATTTTATGCTATATCAAAAATCAAGCCGTGGGTTATCTTAGGTTTTTAGGGTTTCATTATTTGTTTCAATATTAACTTTTACCAAGAATAACCATATATATGTTAATATGTATAAAAGTAAATGTATTAGAAAGATAGGTTTTAACTTGGACTTACTTGTTTAGATAGGTTTAGGAGGGATAAATGAATGAGTAGAAACAAGTGACAAGATTTCAAAAATGGAGGTCTAGGGGACCTTAAACAAGCCGTGAGCTTCAAGTAGGCTTCTAGGGCTCTTGTTCTTGCTTCAAGGATCAAGGTTCTTGTAGGATGAGCTTAGGATTAAGCTTTAGATAGTATGAGACATGATCCAAGTGTAGGAAATAAGTTTGAAGGTTTGAAAATGGTGGATGATGAGTTTAGCCGTAGGTTGAGAGAGATAGATGATGAGATTGCAAATGTTATGTGTTGTGTGTTGAGTGT